>JAQPZY010001542.1:0-600000 GCA_029931535.1 Margaritifera margaritifera
ATAGGGAGTTTAATTGTGTACAATTTTTGCTCATTTTATTTTTAAAAAAATATTTGTGGCTTTCTTAAGACCATGGGGTTTCTTTACTCTTGGTAATTAAATTTTGACGTATTTCAGTAGAAAAGCATATTGCTGGTATTTTGTGTCTATTTAAAACTAAAAATAAAATGCATAAAGTTCAAAACATTTGTGAGTAATAGCATTGAACATATGAAAATCCATACAATAATGCACACTACATGTGATAGCATATAAATGACATATCAAACTTGCCTCCAAATATCAAAGAATTTCAAATGTGGTGAACCTTTTTAACAAGACGTGTGTTCTTTCTGGAGCAAAATCAATATTAGGAACAGAAAAAGATAATTACTTGCAAACACATATCGATGATTGTGTAAAGAAATTCTGATCCCTAATTACACATGTGCTAGCCTCTAAGTGTACACTGTCTCTAACATAACTGCATCTAATCAAACGTTTCCTGAGTTACTATCAACTCACAACACATCATTAGGATTTCTCAAGTAACTTGTTTTCCTGGCTTTTTCTTAAGCCAATTATTTTCTATTCTTAGAGTGTTAACTGCTATATTTCATTTACACTTTTTCTTCAGTTATAACTTATTTCAATCCCTACGGGATATTATTTTTCTAATTTTCATAAATGGTTCTACCGAAACGTATGCATCGTGTGTGTGTGTGTGTGTGTGGGGGGGGGGAATTCTGCTAAAATCTGGGTTTAGACCCACCTCTTTTGAATTGCTTCTTAGGGATATGATTATCTAAACATTTCTTTAGCAAATAAAAATTTCAAACTTTTCAAATTGTCATTTGCCCAAGTTTAATCTTCATAGAATACTGCTGTGGTGAAAACATTTGGCTCACTTATCTGTCAGAATTGTGAAAGAGCCAAGTAAAATCCTGCCAACATTAAAATAAATTGTTTTGTTTTGTTTTTTGTTTGTTTTGTTTTTTATATGCTCCTACCAACTTTTGAATGTGGGTAAGTATTTAGGCACTTTTTGTGAGTAGTTGAGAATTGGCTACAAGAGAAACAAAATCAAAGCAAAATTAGAGATAGGTTTCCTGTAAAAGTGGCAAAATTCTAATAATTTTTTTTTTAAAAAAAGGGAAGGGAAAGGGGCGGGGGGGGGGGGGCGCTGCTTGCAACTAGATATTCGGAAATCTTGTGATCAATAATTATTATCAAAAAAATAGTGATCAGTTGCAAAGTCAAAATTAATTTTCAGCAGATACAATAAAATCTGTGAGCATTGATTTTGAGTCATCTGTTGATGCTACCGACAATGGGTACTGTTCAAATAGTTCAAAGTTGTAGGTCTTGCTTTAACTTTGTTTGAAGTCACCATGAAACGCTTGGAGCATTAAAGCTATCTTTGTGACTGTATTCCTGATTTTTATTTTTCATAGTACCCATTCATTTTTTTAACATTAATGAATATCCATTAGTGTTTATAAATTTTAATTTGTGATATTAAGATATTGTTAATATTGATCATTCAGAGCATAATTGTCCATTTCAAAACATATTTTTTATATTAATAGCCAAGCTTATCGATTAAAAAAGTTTACATTTAGAAATTGCTTCTTATAATTAAAGACTATTCATAAATATTACAATATCATTTAATTTTATCAAATAATCAGGAATTATCCAAATGGCGCCGCCGAACTGCAAGTTCCTAAAGTGGAGGATGACAAGAGAAATGTGTATCAGCAATGACTATTTATTAGCGGTAACAGTATCAAGAATAATAGCGATTACATTTGTATAACTAGATGATATATTAAAATCATCATCGTCATCATTTACAAATTTATCAGCAGATTCATGATTTATTACTTACTTTCAGTTAAAACACCGATAACAAGTGGAATGTTGATGAGAAAACAAGCTTTAAAAGAAATTCGCTCTAAGTTACATGTTGTTGTTGTTCGTCCTTAGAGTTCGGAGGTGACCATGACATCACTAACTGGTTTGGTGTCTGTGAGTACGTGAGTGGCTGATCAGGCCAATTGTGCTCTGAACTGTCTGTGGCACACTGGACAGGAGATGCCGCTTGGGCTTGCTTGATCAATAGAGGACGTGCTGCAGTTCTGAGATTTACGCTGTTCACGCTTCTGCACTGCCTCTGCAGTTCTTCTCCGTGGATGAGATTGCACGTAGTCTGCCAAAGGCCACACTTACTTTAGAAATTCTGGCATTGATTTCATCATCGATTTCAGCATTGATTTCATCATCGATGTGGACTGCACGTGACAGTGTGCTGCCGAGATAGGTGAACTTGTCCACTGCCGCGAGGATTTGGCCATTTACTGTGATGATAGCTCTACGTAAGGCTTTCCTGGTGCAGGTGGGTGCATCACCTCTGTCTTCTTGATACTGATTGTGAAACCGAAATTGTCACAAGCTGACCTTTATTAGATATATATACTAGATTTTTCAGGCCATTGGAGAACTTTCCATTCTTGTTCAATAAAAGGAATAAGTATTTATATTCACCTACAACATCAATATCGGCATTTCTTTATCCTAAATTTGTATGTGTGATCTTTTTTGAACCAAATACAATAAGTTTTGTTTTTTCTGTTTTGATTGTAAGTTTGCATTTATCGCAATATCTACTAAACATATCAAGGGTATATTGCATGTCAGCAGGATTATCTGCAACAAGTATAGAGTCATCAGCGTATAACAGGAGTGTACTGGGTAAGCAACTCGGCCCTGGACTTATCTGCCGGGACAGGCCCGGGGTTTTGCTCACACCAGTAAAACACCGGTAAAAACGGATTTTTTTGACGGCCCACCTATGCGGCCCACCGATGCGGCGGTCTGCCGGGACAGGCCCGGGGTTTTGCTCACACCAGTAAAACATCGGTAAATACGGTTTTTTTTGCGGCGGCCCACCGGGATTTGTCTCGGTATGCCCAATGGCCAGTACACCACTGGCGTATAAAAACAAGATAACATTGAACATATTTACAAAGTCAGTATGTTTGGAGGGTACAGCGCAACCTCTACACCCATTTACTAGTAAAAGAAAGATTCTAGGTCATATAGGAATAAGGAGAAAAATAATTGAGATACATTTTCCCCTTGTCTTACACCTTTTTCACATGAGAAAAAACCGAAAAATTCATTATTTACACAGATTTTATATCATTATAAATACATAATATAACATTAAAACAAAGCAACATGTAATCTTTCACAGTGATCTTTGAGTCACATTGCTCTCAGGCAGTGGCTTAACACCCTTACCCTCTCGATACATTCCTCGCACGGGAGACAAGGCTGAGGATGCTGCAATTGGAGTTTGTGAAAAAGGTCTATTATCTGAAGACGACACAAATATCAGTTGCAAACATACAATCGTCAGTAATTTCAAGTTAGGTGAAAAGTTTAAATACTGAGTCTTCTTCAAACGGAAAGGCAGATCTTAATTTACACACAGCACAGGCTGGTAAAGGAATTCACAGCACCACCTAGTCAGTTGTTTGCAAGCAGTTAATCTGTGTCGCTTGCAAGAAACACGTATTTATCAGCATAGCTTGAACATAATTTCAAATAACACTTAAGGAATACAATTTATTTTTCCAAAACAAGTGCAAATGTACAGACTCTGTGAAAACAGGTATAAAATGTAGACTCTGAAAAGATCTATAAAATGTACAGAATTTGTGAAAACAAGTACAAATGTACAGACTGTGAAAACAGGTATAAAATGTATAGACTCTGTGAAAACATAAAAAAATGTACAGACTGTGAAAACAAGTAGAAAATGTACAGACTCTGTGAAAACATGTATAAAATATACAGACTGAAAACAGGTATAAAATGTATAGACTCTGTGAAAACAAGTAGAAAATGTACAGACTCAGTGAAAACATGTATAAAATATACAGACTGAAAACATGTATAAAATGTACAGACTGTGAAAACAGGTATAAAATGTATAGACTCTGTGAAAAGATTATAACATCTACAGACTTTGTGAAAACAAGTACAAATGTACAGACTGTGAAAACAGGTATAAAATGTATAGACAATGTGAAAACAAGTAGAAAATGTACAGACTTTGTGAAAACAAGTGCAAATGTACAGACTCTGTAAAAACATATATAAAATGTAGACTCTGAAAAGATGTATAAAATATAAGACTTTGTGAAAACAGGCATAAAATGTACAGACTCTGTAAAAACATGTATAAAAAGTACAGACTTTGTGACAACAGGCATAAAATTACAGACTCTGTGAAAACATGTATAAAATGTAAGACTTTGTGACAACAGGCATAAAATGTACAGACTCTGTAAAAACATCTATAAAAAGTACAGACTTTGTGACAACAGGCATAAAATGTACCAACTCTGTGAAAACATGTATAAAATGTACCGACTATTTGACAATAGACATAAAATGTACAGACTATTTGACAACAGACATAAAATGTACAGACTCTATGAAGACATGTATAAATTGTACAGACTTTGGGAAAATAGGTATAAAATGTACAAACCATGTGAAAATAGGTATAAAATGTACAGACCCTGTGAATTACTTGCGGTGACATAAACAGTTCAACTACGATGATAGAGTGGACAAGAGAGATCGCCGAGACAGATACAATTTAAACCGGCCGTCGTGGGTTAGACTCCGAACGGCGGAGACGTGGTTTTGTTGTGAATTTGGGAGGGGGGGGGGGGGGAGGATAGGTATACGTGCGGTTTTAATGCGATATCGAAATAACGATCGAGGTTTTAAGCATTTATTTGATATAAATCATAAATTTTGGACCGTCATCGAGTAAAAACTAAATAACCAATGAAGGTGGCTCTGGCGAACAATTTTTAATTTAAGTAATGACAAAGGTTAAAATAAGTTCAGAAGGGCATGTGATATATCAAGTGAACTCCCAGAGAAAATGCATTTATCTTTATTGATATTAACAAGCACATTTTATAGCCAAAGTAACAGCTTGACTCTGATTTGAATCAAACTAACCCTCAAGCCATTAGAACCGTTGTAATGATCGGTAAATACATTTCCTGAAGACATATATTTAATAATGATATAGCTCATCGTCAGAAACCCACGTGTGATTGATTCAAATACCCATTCATCACAAGGATTGGTTACGGAATCGATCAACGTCGGTTTCCGACGATGGAGACAGCTGGGACCTCGAGTATCAAAGAGTACAATTCTCTTGCTGTTTGTAATTAAAATAAAAATATAGAAAAACGAGCTATATTATTAAAATAAATATTTAAAAAATCTTCAATCTGGTAGGCCATTACATTTCGCCTATTAAAGCAATTTTCAACATAGTCAGTTACTTTAGAAACAATCCGATACGATTATTATTATTATTAGCATGTGTGTGTGTGTGTGTGTGTGTGGCGTTTTACGGTACCTCAGCACAATAGTGGCTATATGGTGCCAACTAAAGGTTAAGTTCGTAAAAGGTACAATAAATGTAAAGTTAAAAAAATGTACAATGAATTGCTACAAAAATATAGGAAGATAAACGTAATATATACAGACTCAGTGAAAACATGTATAAAATATACAGACTGAAAACATGTATAAAATGTACAGACTGTGAAAACAGGTATAAAATGTATAGACTCTGTGAAAAGATTATAACATCTACAGACTTTGTGAAAACAAGTACAAATGTACAGACTGTGAAAACAGGTATAAAATGTATAGACAATGTGAAAACAAGTAGAAAATGTACAGACTTTGTGAAAACAAGTGCAAATGTACAGACTCTGTAAAAACATATATAAAATGTAGACTCTGAAAAGATGTATAAAATATAAGACTTTGTGAAAACAGGCATAAAATGTACAGACTCTGTAAAAACATGTATAAAAAGTACAGACTTTGTGACAACAGGCATAAAATTACAGACTCTGTGAAAACATGTATAAAATGTAAGACTTTGTGACAACAGGCATAAAATGTACAGACTCTGTAAAAACATCTATAAAAAGTACAGACTTTGTGACAACAGGCATAAAATGTACCAACTCTGTGAAAACATGTATAAAATGTACCGACTATTTGACAATAGACATAAAATGTACAGACTATTTGACAACAGACATAAAATGTACAGACTCTATGAAGACATGTATAAATTGTACAGACTTTGGGAAAATAGGTATAAAATGTACAAACCATGTGAAAATAGGTATAAAATGTACAGACCCTGTGAATTACTTGCGGTGACATAAACAGTTCAACTACGATGATAGAGTGGACAAGAGAGATCGCCGAGACAGATACAATTTTAACCGGCCGTCGTGGGTTAGACTCCGAACGGCGGAGACGTGGTTTTGTTGTGAATTTGGGAGGGGGGGGGGGGGAGGATAGGTATACGTGCGGTTTTAATGCGATATCGAAATAACGATCGAGGTTTTAAGCATTTATTTGATATAAATCATAAATTTTGGACCGTCATCGAGTAAAAACTAAATAACCAATGAAGGTGGCTCTGGCGAACAATTTTTAATTTAAGTAATGACAAAGGTTAAAATAAGTTCAGAAGGGCATGTGATATATCAAGTGAACTCCCAGAGAAAATGCATTTATCTTTATTGATATTAACAAGCACATTTTATAGCCAAAGTAACAGCTTGACTCTGATTTGAATCAAACTAACCCTCAAGCCATTAGAACCGTTGTAATGATCGGTAAATACATTTCCTGAAGACATATATTTAATAATGATATAGCTCATCGTCAGAAACCCACGTGTGATTGATTCAAATACCCATTCATCACAAGGATTGGTTACGGAATCGATCAACGTCGGTTTCCGACGATGGAGACAGCTGGGACCTCGAGTATCAAAGAGTACAATTCTCTTGCTGTTTGTAATTAAAATAAAAATATAGAAAAACGAGCTATATTATTAAAATAAATATTTAAAAAATCTTCAATCTGGTAGGCCATTACATTTCGCCTATTAAAGCAATTTTCAACATAGTCAGTTACTTTAGAAACAATCCGATACGATTATTATTATTATTAGCATGTGTGTGTGTGTGTGTGTGTGTGGCGTTTTACGGTACCTCAGCACAATAGTGGCTATATGGTGCCAACTAAAGGTTAAGTTCGTAAAAGGTACAATAAATGTAAAGTTAAAAAAATGTACAATGAATTGCTACAAAAATATAGGAAGATAAACGTAAACACGAACAACAAAAAGATAAAATATAAAACGTATAAATGTTAAATGCCTATAAAATGTACATAAAATAAATGATAGAAGTAAACACATGAAAATTTTGTTAAAACATAGAGTCAAAATTTGTTTTATAAACCGCAATCCCTCAAAAAGTGCAAGATGTTTTTTTTTTTTTTTTTTTTTTTTTGGGGGGGGGGTATATCATCGTACACTTTCTTCATACAGTTCATGTCAATATACTTCTGTCTCACAGGGTGCAAATCGACATACTCAACAATGCTAATCTGTAATATCTAGCCATATTGACTGCAATGAGGTCCATATTGACTGTAATGAGATCCATATTGACTGTAATGAGGTCCATATTGACTGCAATGAGATCCATTTTGACTGCAATGAGATCCATATTGACTGTAATGAGATCCATATTGACTGTAATGAGATCCATATTGACTGTAATGAGGTCCATATTGACTGTAATGAGGTCCATATTGACTGCAATGAGATCCATATTGACTGTAATGAGATCCATATTGACTACAATGAGATCCATATTGACTGTAATGAGGGCCATATGGACTACTTCCTCTTAGTGTAAACACGTGCCTGTACTTTGGGAACTACTTACGTATATGATGAGATAATGTATGGTTCAATTGAGTCTGATTAAAAATGCATCATTCATCATTTATGAATCTATTTTTTTAAAAATTGAATTACTGTGGAACTCATTTGGATGTTTTGGAAGTTAGATAACTTACTCATGGTCATTTACTGTATATACTGCTACATGCATATGAAACATATTGGTAAAACACAGTACACAATTAGTGTTATACTAATCTCAAATCGAACACCCATGAAAGACACACACACACACACACACACACACACACACACACACAGTAACAATACAAATCCTACATGATTCCAAATTGAGGGAAAGATATGAACATTTTTGTTTAATACTCTCATTATATCTGTATTCCACTATCCACCAGTGATAATGACTTAAACACGGGTAAGCATTCCAAAGTTGACACGCTTTAGCAACATCTTTGAAAGAGTTTAGAGTAGTCCCTTTGTTAATTTTATCCCAGATGTTTTATTGTTAGAATATTTTCATGTCACTAGGTAATCCTGTTTGTACAGCTTGAAGAGAAGAAGGAAAAGAAGAGGTGTAGGTGGAGAAAGAAATAATATCTATGTGTGAGGATGAAAGTATTTTAGAACTAAAACTATGGCATCAAAGAAGAGGTTTGTACTGATTGTTGGACGTCACGCTCACACAAGATTATTTTCAGTTGACTATTTAGCATAGGTAGCTGCCATTTCTTTTTTTTATGTGCGTGAAGATGCCCATTTTAATCCTTACTGCTTCAAGTCGTTGGGTTCAGTGTTCTTAACCGGCAGATTCAGTACTATCGAATTGTCTATTAAATGTTTTGAAACTTTATCTTTAGAAATCTTAAATATTTCAAATAATGAGCATGTACGTACACATGGGATTAACTTCAAATGCAGGGCGTGTACGTACACATGGGATTAACTTCAAATGCAGGGCATGTACGTACACATTCGATAAACTTCAAATGCAGGGCATGTACATACACATTGGATAAACTGCAAATGCAGGGCATGTACATACACATGGGGTGAACTTCAAATACTGGGCAGGTACATACACATCGGGTTACCTTCAAATGTAGGACATGTACGTACAAATGGGATTAGCAGTAACAATCAGTTTTACAATCCGTGTATCGTTGTAGAAACCAATGACTGGGATACGTGCGGTTTAAGTACTCTATTAAAGTATTTATTTGATACGAATTATCATTTTTGTAGCGTGATACAGTCAACACCTTACGCATTCCAAATAACCACGGAACGGGGCTTTGACGAAAATTTTTAATATATTGAAATAAGGTTACGAGGTCAGAAGGGGCACTTCATATGTCAAATGAGCTCCAAACAAAAATGAAATTCCAAATGAACTTTATTGATGTTAACAAATACATTATACAGCTAATGCTTGGATATCATTAGAACCGTCATACTCATCTGTAAATAAAATGCATCGAGACATATTTGAATAATGACATAACTGGGATCTCAAGTATAAATAAAAAAACAAATCTCTTATTGTTTGTAAAACAAAAGAAGCAAATAAAGACAAAGAGCTCTGGTATGAAATAAATCTTCCGGTTGCAGAGCCATAACATATTAAAACTTTCTCCTACTTAAACATCGCGAACTACTTTAGAAACTACATTAGATTAACATTGTTTCTAATAAGTACCATCTAACCATATTGACTGTAGTTAGATTAATATTGTTACTAATAAGTACTATCTAGCCATATTGACTGTATTTAGATTAATATTGTTACTAATAAGTACTATCTAGCCATATTGACTGTATTTAGATTAATATTGTTTCTAATAAGTACTATCTAACCATATTGACCGTAGTTAGATTAATATTGTTACTAATAAGTACTATCTAGCAATATTGACTGTAGTTAGATTAATATTGTTACTAATAAGTACTATCTAGCAATATTGACTGTATTTAGATTAATATTGTTTCTAATAAGTACTATCTAGCAATATTGACTGTATTTAGATTAATATTGTTTCTAATAAGTACTATCTAGCCATATTGACTGTAGTTAGGTTCATATTCACTGCTTCCTCTGATGGTAAGCACGCGCCTTTACATTGAGAACTGCTTGCGTATACATCAAAATAAAGATTGCCGCCTTTACATTGAGAACTGCTTGCGTATACATCAAAATAAAGATTGCCGCCTTTACATTGAGAACTGCTTGCGTATACATCAAAATAAAGATTGCCGCCTTTACATTGAGAACTGCTTGCGTATACATCAAAATAAAGATTGCCGCCTTTACATTGAGAACTGCTTGCGTATACATCAAAATAAAGATTGCCGCCTTTACATTGAGAACTGCTTGCGTATACATCAAAATAAAGATTGCCGCCTTTACAACAAGCGTTAAAATAAAAATCGTTTAATTTATTAAACAAATTTATATATACAATCGTCATTACTATTTTAGACCCAACATTATCATTTAACCATCTATCTTAAATTAATAAATAATAATTTACCATTCATGCTTTTACGCCAGAGACATCACGGAGTGGGATATATAGAACTGTGACGTTCTAGTTGCCGATTAAGATGGTGCACTAGCACGACTTGATGCCATGGTAACATACACATTTTAATAATGTCCATTCTCGTGCAGTGCCAGAGTTTTCTTCTTGATTTTTAATTTTTTTTTTTTTGGCAAAACTATAATATGAAATACAATTTTTTTCCCAATGAAAGTAAATAATTTATGACTGATTCTAAGGTATATGAAAAAGAATTTTGAACTAGTGCTGAAAAATTGACTACTAGGTCCCAGTTCACGTGGCGTAAAAATTCCCTTGCTAACTCAAACATTGTCGGGTCCAGCACTTTTCAATATTCAGTCAATAATCTATAAATATGACGAAATTAATTATATTCTGTAAGCAGAAAAGCAAGATAAAGAGCATTAAAGGGATCTATGCTTTCTATTGATTGACGTGAATGCCATGTGTAACGCGTTTTCGAAACACGAGTAGAGCTACAAAACACTTTGTTTATTGGGATCAGAAGGATACTGTATATGTCAGGTAGGATCAAAGCTAAGGTAGCGCTAAATAGTGTCATATGATTACCTGTGTCTTTTTGATTATAGAGATATCCATACTTTATATCCATGTTGTTCCCTCGCGTTAGATCTATTGGTAGAGCGTTAGACTCGTAATCCAAGGATCGCGGATTTAATACCCGCCTGGGGCATCCAGGGTCGGTAGCCCCAGTGCGTCCTTGGGAAAGGCACTTTGCTCACATTTCGTCGTCTTGATTTAGCCAATAATGTGTTACAAGTGACGTTAAAACCAACCAACCAAACCAACTAACCATGTTGTTCCCTCGTCACAGTGGTGTAAAGAAAGCATTATTTCATGTTGTATGCACAAAGGGACGATCCTAGCACAGAAACATATTTGTGCTAGCCAGGTTCGAGATTAAGTTTTGTCGTACAATGGGCATGAGCGGCGGCTCAATTTCTCCCAGGTAGTTTTTATGCGTTTATGATGATTATCATACTGAGCGATTTTGTAGGAAATAGGTTGATTGCATCAGTCTCTGATTTAATTTGTAATGTATCAAAATCTAAAGCTATACATTGCAATACATAATCTATTACCTAATAATGAAGAGTACAATACAGTCATACCCATATAATTATATATGTTGGCCTTAGACTGCATTACAGACATTAGACACCCACATCATTACGTATGCTGTTCTTAGACTGCATTATAGACATTAGACACCCACATCATTACGTATGCTGTTCTTAGACTGCATTATAGACATTAGACACCCACATCATTACGTATGCTGTCCTTAGACTGCATTATAGACATTAGACACCCACATCATTACGTATGCTGTCCCTAGACTGCATTATAGACATTAGACACCCACATCATTACGTATACTGTTCTTAGACTGCATTATAGACATTAGACACCCACATCATTACGTATGCTTTCCTTTGACTGCATTATAGACATTAGACACCCACATCATTACGTATACTGTTCTTAGACTGCATTATAGACATTAGACACCCACATCATTACGTATACTGTTCTTAGACTGCATTATAGACATTAGACACCCACATCATTACGTATACTGTTCTTAGACTGCATTATAGACATTAGACACCCACATCATTACGTATGCTTTCCTTTGACTGCATTATAGACATTAGACACCCACATCATTACGTATACTGTTCTTAGACTGCATTATAGACATTAGACACCCACATCATTACGTATGCTTTCCTTTGACTGCATTATAGACATTAGACACCCACATCATTACGTATGCTGTTCTTAGACTGCATTATAGACATTAGACACCCACATCATTACGTATGCTGTCCCTTGACTGAATTATAGATATCAGACACCCACATCATTACGTATGCTGTACTTTGACTGCATTATATACATTAGACACTGAAAAATGAAGAAAGTATGAACTAGAAAAACGGAACAAGTAAAACATTGGCTAGGACAAGTCACTTTTCCAAAGTCACTTGACCTTGACAAGTCATTTTTGAAAAGTTATTTGTTCTGTCCTGGACAAGTGACTGGGAAAAATGGACAGCCCTACACATCTACTTAACTCAGTTCGTTGAAACTACTAGTATATCATTAAAAGCATAAAAGATCTTTTTTTAAAAGTGATTATGTATCATTTTGACCTCAAAGTTGCGGGTTAAAAAGTTTATTTGCCGATTGGAACAATTGAGTGTTACACAGTGAACCATACTGACCTGCGTTATAGCAATAACAGATTGCAGTAAAATATTGCCTTTTGGCACCAAGGACGTCACAAATGTTAGATATAGTATCTTTGTTTTCAAGAACTAATTTTATATCTACCATGGGAAATGGGGCATTGGTCTGACTTCCATAAACTAAGGATAATAGAAGATATTTCGTTAAAGCCAGAAGGCACCCATTCTAGTCGGCTTAGTTTAAACAATATTTATTTAAGAAAACATCTTGATATATTGTTCAAAAGAATGCAATATCCGGGCATTCAGTAGAAATCTGGAAGTTTATTAAAAACTGCCTCCTCTGTTACAAAGAATTTCTAAAATTCAATATTTGTCTACTGACTTAGAGTAGATAGATCATATACAAATATAAATATATACAAGATCAATTCTAGTATATGTTTATTTAATTATTGCATAGATCATATAATAGTGAGAAAGATGCAATAGATAGATGTGGTTGTGATCTGTGTATTAATCTGAAAAGCGTTTTGATAATTGTGTGAAGTTTTATACTCCCATGAATATATGCGTTTTAATTTTATCCGATGAAATGGAATTGCCGAATAAGAATGTCTTTATTGTAAATCAATATAGTAATGTGCAAAGAACATGATGTCTTATTGATGTACATTTTTGATATTCTAATAGAAAGTGCTCGCCTGTTTCAATATGTCCGCATGTCCAGTACCAACTGTTGGAAACAAATGAATAAATCGTTATTGAATGGTATATGCTGGACTTGAACCACCCGATCACCAACGTAATAATACGGTGTTAGATGTGTATCCCGATTCAGGTGAGTTTTGAGATGGGTTACGTAGTATTTATATTGTTACTGTGTTCCACATTTGAATTGTAGAAGGCAGAAATGAATTTTGATACAAGGTAGATTTACACAAAAGGGGACGACTAGTATATGGTGATCGAGTGGTGTAGATCTCGGTGTTAACAACAAAGAGTCTAAGTACATCTTGTAAGTAGTTTGGAGCAAGACCATGGTACATTTTAAACAACTGAATTTATGTATGCTTGTAACGTCGAGAATTCAGGCCATTCCACCAAGTTTCCTCATATGCTAGTGTACTAGACGCACTCTTGGTAGCACCTGTTACTATTTTCATAGTCTTCAAATTTATTTTTTCCAATGATTCTTTTTCTTCCGTAGTACAATTATCCCAGATACAGTCAGCATAGTCAAACAAGGGAAGTATACAAGATGTATACACTCTTTCTAAGGACAAACGATACAATCCATATTTCAAATTCTTTAAAGTATTAACTTTCTCCCAAGCCTCTTCAGACAAATGCTTGACATGTGCATGCCAAACGGCGTTATCCAAATGTTTATGTTGGGATACTTCTTGAATAACTTTTTGTTATCCATCTGCAATATAGGATGGTTATATTAGATTACATTTTCATGTTATAAGCATTAGCTCTGTTTTATCTAGCCACTGACAGGACCAGTCACGTAAGTTTTGAATATCCTAATTTAAAATTCGACCAGCCACATTTTCAACCATTATATATAGCATAGTATCGTCAGCAAATAGTTAAAGGGATGAGCCTGTCGCCGTCCCCAGGGCCTCCATAAGCAGGTGGTCGTCGTAGTTTCGCAGGTTGTGGAATCAGACGGGGACCTTCGTCTTTACCGGGCTGATACGCCGCTGGAGGTTTCGGATGAGGGTGGCTACCGCATCTTTGCCTCGGTAGGTTACGGACTCGTTCGTTTTGCCGTCGCAGCGCTGGACTATGTAGTAGAAGCCGCGGGCCATTTGGGCGGCGATTTTGAGCGTGATGCTTTCGAGAGGGGCACTTTCGGGACCTTCGACGGTAACGTTTATGATCTCAAAGTCGGCGTATATTACGTATGGCACGGGCATCTGATGGAACAGGTGTTTGAAATATAGCTTGTTCTTTCCGGGCTCTGGCATCTCCGTACGCTGGGGCTTCAACCCAATACCTTTACAGTCTTTCACATGGTCCTAGAGCATGTACTAAGCGTAAGAGGCGTGGAGGCATTGGCAGCAAACTTGCTTGCTGTTTTTGTGCCTACTATTGTTGTGCGCCATTCGCGAAAGGTCTTTAATCCATACGTAATGCTGCTTTTTAACATCACTCAAGAGCGGGAAGTTGATGGGCTTGTCCACCACCTTGTCCGATATGCGGAGGGGATAGAGCGCCCGGTCCTAGCTAAATACGTTTACGGCGATGGCTGGGTTAAGGGTCTCGAAATTTGCTTCGTCCAGAACCTTCATTGGAAACTTAAACTTGACAAATTTGATCTCCCCTTGGTATTAGGGGTATTTGCTACCGCGCTCAGCGTGGTCATCGGCTGGGTGGAGGGCGGGCAGAAGGGCCCATTCAAAACAGCGGTTGTCGTGATTTTTAATGTTTAAGGTTGTCCGCTTGGGGATCTATTTGGACGTTGCAATATGGCTCTGGCCGCGGAAGGGTCGGTATTGCGTAATGTTCAGCTCTAACCACTCACACGTCACTAGACGCCAGCCAGAGCACTTCTTCGTATACTTTTCCAGTTTTTTCTCAAAGTTGGTGGCGGCATTAACCAAGGTCCCAAGGACGTCAGGTTGTTGCTTAGATAGACTGGCGGAATCGTCATTACGTCGCCTTCTTCACCCAATGCCTTTTCAAGAAGGGATTTAGTAACGATGTTGACCTTAACACCCTTATCGCCGATCTCCCGCTTAAGCACGTCAATCACGATGGAGTTCATGGCTTTAAGCAGCCTCAATAGGTCGGCTTCTAAGGGATGGCCTTCCGGGATCGTGGCTATATAGTCCACCACCAGCAAAGCGGCGGGCAGCTTGCTGGAAGGCACCTTTTTGGTGGGTTCCTTGCTGGGGGTTTGACCTTAAGGAGGAGCGTTAGCAGCTGGGCTGGGTCTTTGGGGACTTGACACTTGGCTGGTGTTGGAGTCGGTTTGGCCTCAGAGGCTGGCTTGACCCCGGGGGTTGTGGCTGATGGCTGGACCTCCCTGGGTTGATTGGCGGCTTTTTGCTTGGCTCTACGCCTGGGTGTCTTGCACTTCCCAACTGTTGGAGCTTTGGCGCTGGTTTCTCGCCTGTTAATTTGCGGTATTCCGCCTCGGTGATCATGCTCTCCTGTCGCAGCTGCTGTAGGCAGATGGCTTGGTCGCCGTCTTTCTTCGCCGTAGCAGTGACCCTTGGGGCCTGTGTGGTGGTTCGGGCTTGCGCCTCAGGATCGGTGCCGGTTGCGGCGGGGTTGAACTTGACGCAGGCGTTCGTTTTGGCTCCGATTGCGGCTTGGTTGCCGGGATTGGCTGTCTGGCCCTGGCAACCACGAGTGATTCCAACATATTATCGTATTCACTCTCGGTGGTGTCCCCATCCCGGATAAGAAAGTTCATTCGCTCGTTGCTAGGCATTTTGATCTCTAGCGTGTATCACTCTGGTGTGGGGTATTGTGTCTATGATACACAGTCTTTCTCTAAATAGAAAATTGTCGCCGGTTGTTGCTGATGGAGGTCGACTCTAGATGACGATTTAATGGGTGTTGCTATGTATGCTATGGTACCTAGCCTTTCTCTAAATGTAAGTTTATGGCCGTCACTGGAGTAAGAAGGGGATATGCTCTTGCTCCAGCGCTACTCTAAGAGAGAGATTTGTCGCTTTGCGTGACCTGGCGCTAGGACGAGCTTTGCTATGTAACTCGCTAAGGACTTTCCTAAATTATCTTCTAGCGTTTACTTCCATGCGTCACGGTTTATCTGCCTGATGGCCCTCTCCACAGCGGTTGCATATTCTGTGGTTAGCAATAGTGCCTGCCCCGCATTTCCAGCATGTCAGGAACCTTATCCAGTTTCTCTATCGTTCCGCATTTACCGCGCAATAGGTGCCAAAGCATTTTCGCCCACACGGTTCTGTCTGTCCCCAAGGCATCCATGCACACGTGTTTGTTCCCCGTCGGACCATGTCATAGACAAACCGCGTTTCTAATTGGGCGTGTTGTTGGCGGTAGCTTGCTACCCATTTCGCTACCAACCTCGCTATGACCGCCCCTATTGTCTGTGTTAGTATAGCACAGGCACACCTCGTGTCTAATTGGGTTGTGGGTGTTGGTTGGCCAACCACCTCTCTCTGTAGCCGCCCTTCTCTCCTTAGAATTTATGGTAGCAAGGTGGGGCCAAACTCCAGTTTCCAACTACTATTAATTAAAATCTATGACCACGCATTTTCCAGTCCGACACCTCATCAAAGCCAATACAGTGAAATTATTTACACAGTGATTCAGCATGCAACCTGGGTCTCAAACTTAAAGGAGGAGCCTATGGTTTTATGGTCATATGGCGACCATATTGGATGTACTAGAGGCACCGTTTTCATTTAGAACCAACTAGATATAAAAAGGTTTCTGGTGAAAACCCCATGACAATATGACTTTCCATTCAGGAGGAGTAGCAATAACAATATTTTTAAGATGGCCATTGTGACTGTTATTTTGGATTTTCAAACAGAACCATTTTCAGTTTGGACCAATTAGACATTGTGGGTGAATCTGTGTGTGTAAAGTTTCATGAAATGCTCCGATATAGCGAGAAGTGCTAACCCTGGATCCTACAGGAGAATGTATAAGAAGTGAAATTTGATATGGAGAAAGAGTATTATCAGATAGGATGTAATTTTTTTTAAAATTCTTCACTTACTGAGATTCGAACCCAGATCCGCGGGATACGGCACTAATCGCCTTACCTGTACGCCCCCCCCCCCCCTCGTGGATATAGGGCATTCCTACGTAGCTGACACTCGCGCATGGAAACCCATTAATTGACTCTCATCGAATACACAGACACTCCGGATTTCCCTAACATAATTCAAGGCATATAAAAGTCAATATAGATAGTTACAAATATACACCAGACATAGCGGAAAGTGCTAAGCAAGTATCCTACAGGGGGATGCGTGATAAAGTCAAGTGAAATTATGTATGGAGAAAGAGTATTGTGATTGAGGTTAGATAATTTATAATTCGTCCCCTACTGAGATTTGAACCAAGATTCGCGGGTTACGACACCAATCGCCTTGCCTACACGCACAAATCCCCATACCATCCTTCTTGGGCATAGGCATTCTTGCATAGCAGAAAAACTGGCATGGCAAAACAGTAATTAACTGTCATCTAATACACAATCCCTCTGGATTCCTTTGACAGAAATCGAGGAATATAGAAGATAATATAGATACTTACCAATATTCACCCGGACAGAGCGGAAATTGGTATCCCCGGATCTTGAAGGAAGATGCGAAATAATAGGAAGTGAATTATATGTGGAGAAAGATACAGGTTAGATAATTTTTAATTCGTTAATTAAAATTCTTTAACAGACACAGACACAGACACACACACACACACACACACATATATATATATATATATATATATATATATATATATATATATATATATATAGAGAGAGAGAGAGAGAGAGAGAGAGAGAGAGAGAGAGAGAGAGAGAGAGGACTAAGTCTAAATATTTACAAGATAAAAGGCATGATGTAAAATCTGTAATAATTCTTATAAAAAAAGATAGTAAAACTGATTAAGCAGAGACCCACAATCTGCATTTCTTCTTTATGAACCTGCAATGTATAATTGGGAACAAATACATTTCTTGAGAAAACATTTCGTCATTTCAATAATTACTGTAAAAAAGTAACAAGAAAATGTTGCTGCTCATATGTTTAAAATCTGTAATCAGTTAAACAAGTTTCGAGAAAAAAAATGATTTTTTTTGTAATATTTTTGGTACCGTTTGGCGACAAATGGCTGGCATCACTGGTTCGGTGCATGCAGTAAACTTGCTTTTCTTTTGATTTCTTTTTCTTTTTTTAAAGGAAGTTATATGAAAGGGTCTGAAAATAATGCATGCATTGTATACATTATATGGATAGATAGATATTGACAACCAATCAACTAATATCATAGGTGATTAATATCGAATTAGCCTCTATTAATAGTAAGTAGTCAAGTGATTAAAATTGATCAGTGACTATGAATAGTCATTAGAAGCACTACCGTTTGTATTCAAGCTCTTGCTGTTTTTTTTACGTCGATTGTGCAAATTAATTTTCTTTTTTCTGATCTTAACTTTTGCTCTTCATATCAAACTGCAATTTTGTTGTTTTATTGTTTCATATGGTGGATACTTTTCTGTGATGACTTTGTGTGCGGACGTTTGTTATTCTGCTGAGTTCCTCGATTACCGTTGTCATATGTTATACTGTAGTATCATTTATTTTCGTGGGGCTCAATTTTAGTGGTTTTGTAAAAAAAAAGACATTTTCGTGGGTACTTAAATTCGTGGTTTTGCCTGTCAAAGTTTGCATATTACTAAGTGTTTAAGTTCGTGGTTTAACCTCTACAAAAACCCAAAATAAAGAATACACAAGAATAAAACTCTGCCGACGCAAACGGCGGTCACTTGAATGTTTATAAGAATACTTTCACATCTATGAGCACAAATCAAAAACCTGACAAGTTCAATACTGACACCGTGTTTTTGTTCAAGTGAATAACATCAATGGAAGCCGACGCAGCCAACAACACAGCTGGAATTGTTTAATTCTGTAATTTGGGGATTATTTACCTGACAAGCATTTGTGTGTACATTGAGACTTGATTAACATGATGTTGATACATTGGCTTTGTACGAAAATCAGCGAAGTGTGAGCTTTAATACTCTGCTGTAATTAGTGTATATACGTAGTGTTTCATTAATAATAGTGCTTCAAGCCATAGTTCTAGTATTTGACAGGCTTGTTGTTTTTTTGGATTAACAATGCATGGATAAAATTAAATGTGGTTTCAGGAGGATTTAAATTGTGTACATTGAGACTTGATTGACACGATGTTGATGCAGTGGCTTTGTCCGAAAATCAGTGAGCTTTAATACTCTGCTGTAATTAGTGTATATACGTAGTGTTTCATTAATAATAGTGCTTCAAGCCATAGTTCTAGTATTTGACAGGCTTGTTGTTCTTTTGGATTAACAATGCATGGATAAAATGAAATGTGGTTTCAGGAGGATTTAAATTGTGTACATTGAGACTTGATTGACACGATGTTGATGCAGTGGCTTTGTCCGAAAATCAGTGAGCTTTAATACTCTGCTGTAATTAGTGTATATACATAGTGTTTAATTAATAATAGTGCTTCAAGCAATAGTTCTAGTATTTTACAGGCTTGTTGTACTTTTGGATTAAAAATGCATGGATAAAATGAAATATGGTTTCAGGAGGATTTAAATTGTTTAACAACAGTTGTACTCGAGTGAAGGATCGATTTGAACAAGTATTTAATTTAATTTTCATATACTATTTTTTTTATTATTCTTTCTTTCATTTTCAACATTACTAGTGTTTGAATACCTTATGCTTTTTCTCGTTTCTCTCTATCCTTACCTATCTCGCATACCGATTTAAGGCAGTGAGTGGAAATTACAGCTATCGGATATCTTATCGACACGTGTGCATTGAAACAATATAAAATGCTTTATAATTCTTTTTTAAAGGCTTAAAATAAAACAAACACGTGTAAAAGCTAATATTTTATTTCCAAATTACAGTATTGACGTTGATTTATGAAATACAAGTAGGGGTTCCTTAATCTCTAGGAACGACACACAGTAAGAAAATGAGCGGGGGTGTGGTGGGGTGCCACAATCATCATACGTGGCTAATTTTTCGTTGGGTATTTAAATTCGTGGTTCGGGGCAACAACGAAAACCACGAAAATTTTTCCCCCACGAAAATTGATGATACTACAGTATACATTATAAATATGCTACTATTACAGAATAATGCGCACATTTTACTTTTTAAAAATGCAATCTTCTTTGAATCACTGCACAAAGGTTATAATGTCTTTAATTATTAGTTTGTATCGGAACAAATATGTGCTTGATGGTTTAATGATTAAGGATATATAAAATGTAAAATTCTAGCCTTTAGTCACCTGCAATAGTGGCAGACCTTCATCCGGTCGCAGTTTATTACAGGAATTTTAGAAATTAGTGTTCTCGATGAATTACTTCGTGATGATCCAGCTTGAATACTGGATGCATACCAATATACATTTTTCTCGACTAGACTGGGACCTGATAACTATTCTAATGAAAGGTCAAACTGTCCGATCAAAATTGTTGAGATAGAGTAGTCTGTTGTTAATCACCACATGCCAGTGGATCGTAAACTACTGAGCAAAATTTGATCAAATTTTCGTTGATTTCATTTTGCATAGAATTTTCTCTACTATCTCTACTATATTACAAAACTTCAGTGACACTTTTAATTTGTCCCGCCTAGATATATGCTTAATTCTAGCTACAGACCCTTAAATATTTATGTGCGCCAAAAATGCAATTACAATTACAACTGTCACAATTGCAATAGATAAATAATATATCGGAAGGAAATGATTATATTGTATCAGTGTTTTTATTAGTTTATTCATCGTCTATGGTTTGTCGCTTATCGTTTATGGCCGACCGTTTAGCGTTTATTGTTTAGCATATTATTATTTTTCAGTCTGCAACGTTTTACACATAGCGCTTATCGTTCGTTCTGCGTTCGTTCCTCGTTCATTCATCGTTCGTTTACCATTCACAATCAGTTCGTTAATCATTCCATTTGCATTTCAAAGAGGAACATATATGTTTCAGTGTCTGTGTCTATATATTTGTCTATATATCTATCTGTCTCTATTAAAACGTGGTGATAGGAAACACCGCCAAATCGTCCAAGTGTACAAAATTGCATTTGCACAAGAGGACTGGACACATCCTTCATACTATCATATGTTGATCATGAAAGGGTCATATATATTTTAAACAACATTAGAAATCTTCCATTGCACAACTTACTTCCAATATACGAACTAGTATCCCTAACAGGTCTTTTAATTTATTGGGCTTTACATCAATCATAAAATATAACCATGGCAGCTAATATAGTAAAGACTATTCCTGGTGGAATGTTTGGCCTAGGTCTAACCAAACTTTTAGAAAGGGACAAGTGCACATTTATGCATTGGCCTAGGTCTAACCAAACTTTTAGAAAGGGACAAGTGCACATTTATGCATTGGCCTAGGTCTAACCAAACTTTTAGAAAGGGACAAGTGCACATTTATGCAGATGGTGTACTGGCAGCTTTTAGTCAACTAGTTACTTATGTTTTGGGTAGTCAAAGCCTTAACATAGTCTATACAGTTAATAATCCAAATATTGCTGATGATGGGAGAAATGTCATATTATAATCAAAATGAAGATCATGATACATATTATTTTGAGAGCGTGACTAAAAAAGACATCAGTTTTTCTAAGACGTTTATATTTATATCAAAGTGACCAACATCACACCATCAACACATGTTCCTGCATATGTGCCAATATATTTTCGTTGAAAACATCACATAATCACCATATAATTTTAGGAAGCGGAATGTTAGTTGTCAACCGAATAAACTTCCTTACCAAAGTAATTATATTTATTATTATTATTATTAATATATATTATTATTATTATTATTCCTTCTCTCTATCATGATCACATTAGTGTTGCTAGTTATTACTGTGATCTTTTAACTTAGAACAGTGAAACTTATTTCTTATCTTTCTGCGTGTCTGTCATTTTCCAGTATTTCAGGTGTTTGTTATTTTCAGGTCCGTGAGTTTTCCACTGTTGTATTTCATTTTCATGTGCATACGTTTTCCAATGTGGTATTTGTCTTTCATGTTCCAGTGTGCCCATTTTCTGTTGTGGTACTTGTCTGTCATTTTCCAGTTCGCGCATTTTTCAGTGCTGTCTGCAGAGATGTATCTGTAATTGTTGCAAATTGTCACAGCTGTATTTGTCTGTAATTTTCCAGTGCGTGCATTTTCCATCGTGGTCATTCATTTTATTCTGTATGTAATTTTAATATGCGTGCATTTTCCATCGTGGTCATTTATTTAATTCTGTCTGTAATTTTCCAATGCGTGCATTTTCCATCGTGGTCATTTATTTAATTCTGTATGTAATTTTCCAGTGTCTGCATTTTCTGCAGCTATATTTGTCTGTAATTTTCCAGTGCGTACATTTTCCACCATTTCCATGAGTCTGTCATTTTCCAGTGAGTACATTTTCCATGTCTGCTATTTTACATGCCTGTCATTTTCGTGTCATTCATTTTCATGACGTGCAAAATCAGGCGCCCCTCCCATAATCTCTTCAGGTCTATGACCGATAGTGTTAAAAATCGCGCATTATATTCTCAAGCCCTACGTTTATTTACTCTTTATTTCCCTCCTCTGTACAACAAATTGCGCCTTTTTCAAATAGAAGGGACATTTCCCCTCTAAATGTTCAGTTTTGGAATATATCTGGTATTTTGTATTGCTTAATATTATAAGGATTTGTGCAAATATATTTGCATGCAGAACGATAGAGAAACTATTTTTAAGCATGTTTTTAACCTGGATAAAGAAAGGATATCATCATTATTATTATTACACTGTATTATTATTATTATTATTATTATTAGTAGTAGTAGTAGTATTTGAGTTTTATTGGTAGTTATTGTATCCGAGATAGCATCCGCAGGATGATGAAAACTCTGGTCGGAAAAGAGTCTGCAGGGTTTTGATAAGTAAGTATTATATGATTTACAGTTCCTTTTTTCATATTACTAACAACAGATATTTAAATGCGTATTTAAATGCGTTGAAAATCCACTATGTTTTTGTTCACATATGTACTCCAACTACACATATGTAAAATAACTTCAGATCAATTTTCAAAGAACGTGTCTGACAAATACTAATTATTGATGAAGATTAGAAAAAATCGATTTCTCCATTGTAGTGAAACTTATTTTAAAACTTATTTGTTACACTTACTGGAGCCTACCTGAGAAGCAATAGCAAGGTCAAAGTCAAAGAAGCTGAAGAGGTAGTATCTGAGACTGTAAAGTATGCCCCAATTGAACGAGGAGGGAAAATACAAGGTTAGCCGCTTGAGCTCTTCCTTTGTGAAAATTTGGTTTGATTTGTCTTTATATGCATTATATTTCCAAAAGTATTTGCGTTTACTAAATTACAGATAATATTGAAGGTTGTCCTATTGCTCGGGACAACCATAACTTGAGTTCGCACAACAATAATTTAGATCCAACTTGTCCGATAGGGCAAGTGTGTCCGCTTGGACTTTTATTGAAAGTAAAATTATTCGGACAAGTAGAATCTACTCAGGAGCAAATGGCTTTCACCATCCTCTTGCTCATATTAACACTTGATTTTCATAGTTGACGTCCAGCCCTGTTTAAATATTTTAAGGTAAGCACAACTACAGTGAAGAAAGTTTCATTACACTTATTAACTATACTTTTAGATATGTAAGCAGTGATGGAGATATATAACTTCGTTCAAGCATTAAAATTAGTTTTCAATTTGCAGGAGCTTCTGGCTTAATAGAAAGAAGACTCAGATTGACTTTGCTGTCCGCGATGTAGATTCTGTTACAGAATCTTATTCAATTCGAACAAATTAGCAGACAAAAAGTATAAGTAGACAATATGCTGTTTTTAATTGTTTTGTTTGTGTCGCTTTCATACTCCCTTATCTGGTCTTAAAAACAAATGTCTATTCTTTCGGCCTGTAAAGCCTGTAAAGCTTGTTCAAAAATGTATTGACAAAATGATATTTTGCAAGTAATTTTCTATGCTTATGTTGGGTACCTGAACAGGTTTTCGTGTCATCAACAGCTAACAATGTTTGCGTGCAAACCATGCTAAAACAAGTACACATAAACTACTGGATCTTGGCAAACAAGTTTGCAAGGAATGTTCCCCTTCATAATTAGATAATGTCCCCCTTCATAATTAGATAATCTGAAACTTGTATGCAATTTAGTGAACTTCATTGTTGTACCCCCACTGCTTGCATTAAGAAAATCTATATGTTATTCTGAGCATCCCGGCTGTATGGCCATCTGCCCATGAAAGTCTGCAGAGGGGGTGGGGTGGGGGGGGGCAGTTTTTAAAAATCCCCCAAGTTTTTAAAAATCCATTATGCACTATATATAAGCCTGGTCCCTTTGAAAAATTCCTGCCAACGCCCATGCATCTACATCTAGAGGTTCATTAAGTATTTCTGAATAAAACCAAATAAAGTAGACAAATGTTATATAGTATATATATTTTCATGCACATATCAGTGATCTTGTACATTTTGAGAATTATTGCACAACTTTCTTCATATTTTCTTTGAAGTTTGAACATTTGAAACTTAAACTTATTTGCAGAAAAACTTGTCAGTAAAGTTAAGCAAAACCCACTCGAGGTAGACCATTAAAACTTAGCAGGCATGCTTTTATGCATTTATGTGAGGCATACTGTGATTTATAAAAATGTAATGACACTTTTCAAAACATTATTTCTTGTAGAAATGTTTGGACAAGGATTTGTGTGGGGTGAGGGTATAAATAGCTTGTTATGTTATTTTTGTAATGTTTAATATTATTACTTTTTTTACAGTAGTGGGACACATGTGTTTCATAAATACAAAGTAGCTTTCATTCTTCACTGTTGCCAATACAAAGTAGCCTTCATTCTTCACTGTTTCTAGTACAAAGTAGCCTTCATTCTTCACTGTTTCCAATACAAAGTAGCTTTCATTCTTCACTGTTTCTAGTACAAAGTAGCCTTCATTCTTCACTGTTTCTAGTACAAAGTAGCCTTCATTTTTCGCTGTTTCCAATATAAGGTAGCTTTCATTCTTCACTGTTTCTAGTACAAAGTAGCCTTCATTCTTCACTGTTTCTAGTACAAAGTAGCCTTCATTCTTCACTGTTTCCAATACAAAGTAGCCTTCATTCTTCACTGTTTCCAATACAAAGTAGCTTTCATTCTTCACTGTTTCCAATACAAAGTAGCCTTCATTCTTCACTGTTTCTAGTACAAAGTAGCTTTCATTCTTCACTGTTTCTAGTACAAGGTAGCCTTCATTCTTCACTGTTTCTAGTACAAAGTAGCCTTCATTCTTCACTGTTTCCAATACAAAGTAGCCTTCATTCTTCACTGTTTCCAATACAAAGTAGCTTTCATTCTTCACTGTTTCCAATACAAAGTAGCTTTCATTCTTCACTGTTTCTAGATCAAAGTAGCTTTCATTCTTCACTGTTTCTAGTACAAAGTAGCTTTCATTCTTCACTGTTGCCAATACAACGTAGCTTTCATTCTTCACTGTTTCTAGTACAAAGTAGCTTTCATTCTTCACTGTTGCCAATACAAAGAAGCTTTCATTCTTCACTGTTGCCAATACATCGTAGCTTTCATTCTTCACTGTTGCAAATTCAACGTAGCTTTCATTCTTCACTGCTTCTAGTACAAAGTAGCTTTCATTCTTCACTGTTGCCAATACAAAGTAGCTTTCATTCTTCACTGTTTCCAATACAAAGTAGCTTTCATTCTTCACTGTTGCCAATACAAAGTAGCTTTCAAAATGTGCATAAGATTTAAAAATGATTACAATAATATCAAATAAGAAGTATATATAGAGTTCTATTTCTGACTAATTCTTCTCACTGCCACATTGGTTTGCCAACGATCAGACAAGGACCACTTTTCTAAATTAAAAACTTTATCTTTAAAACAACATATTCATCAGTGCGACAAAATGGTTGGACACCAGCTTGCCCGTTGTAACAAGAGTTGACTATACTACAAAGAATATTACATTTCGACGAAGCCGTTGGAGGAGACAGCATTATAGACAGAGAGACGGAGGTCATTCCTGACTCATTTTTTAAAACATTAATAAAACATATTCTAAAAGCAAATATTATTTGGGGGTTCTTTTTGGTGTTTTACGGTACAGTAACACAAGTAGGTTATTTGGTGCCGAGGCAATTGGAGTACAGGGCTTTGCCCAATGACGCACTACGGTGGCCGACCCCATATGTTCGAATGGTAGGATTCGAACTTGCACCCTTTAGGTCACAAGTCCGTGACGCCAATTACTGAACCACTGCGGCTCCTGCGTCCATTACTCGCCTTTTACGACATGCAGGAAGGCGCATCGGGCCTACTCTATATCCCCGAGCCAACAGGGAAGAGCAACAATGACTCTACTAAAGTAGAATTACTCGAGACATGTTTGTAGTTACTCATCAGAATGATTTGGGCTCAAATGTAAACTAATCCTGGTCATTGATGGTTAACGTAAGACTGAACGAAAAAAGGAGAGTAGACATAAAGTCCGTCTTTTGTGAGAGAAATTTGTGTGTGTGTTTATATCCTCCTACCAGCTTTTGAATGTGGGTAGGTACTTAGGTACTTTATGTGAGTGGCTGAAAATTGGCTACAAGCCAAACAAACTCAGAGCAAAATTAAAGATATGTTTCCCATAAAACGGGCTAAATTCTAATCATTTTCCAAAGGAAAAAAAAGGGGGGGGGGGGGCTTATCGATTAAACAAAGCTGACATTTAGAAATGACTTCTTATAATTGAAGACCATTCATAAGTATTACAATATCATTTAATTTTATCAAATAATCAGGAATTATCCAAAAGGCGTCGCCAAACTGCAACTTCCTAAAGTGAAGGATGACTCAAGAAATGTGTATCAGCAATGACTATTTATTAACATAGTGGTAACAGTATCAAGAATAATAGCGATTACATTTTTATAACTAGATGATATATTAAAATCATCATCGTCGTCATATACAAATGTATCAGCAGATTCATAATTTATAACTTACTTTCAGTTAAAACACCGATAACGAGTGGAATGTTGATGAGAAAACAAGTTTTATAAGAAATTTAATCTTAGTTGCGTGTGCTATGGAACATTCGTCTCCCTTTACGCCAACAATTAAATCAACCAACGTATACATGCATATTTTGACAACTATATATACTAAAGCTTTTGACAACTTCATTTGATCGAGTGGTTACGTTTGGTTATATGTTAGAAAACTAATAACATTAACGTGATAAAACAAAGTACTTAAGTGTAGAAAAATGACCCCCAATGGGATATACATTCCACGAGTTGGGTCATTTTTCTACAAGTAGGAGGTCATTATTCTCCAGAGAACAGTGACCCCGGGATAGGTTTTCTACGGAGGTCAATATTCCGCGTTTGACTTGCACCATATGGCCAGTATTATGTTGATGTGCCGTTAAACTATATACATATACATGCATACATACATGCATATAGTATGCATTGCTCTTGCTCATAACTGTACCCACCTAAGATCTGACTTAAGTTTATTTACCAAGTTTATTCCAAATCGGATCAGAAAAACATTATCTAGAGCCATAACACAACTTTTAATAAGTCAGATGCAAGAAGACCTCATTAATAGGAGTGAATCTCGTTCATAATCAAACTCATGCGAGATCTTGATCATATAATCATATTTGATCAAAATCGGATTAAAAAAAATATGGCTCAGCCAATCAGATGCAATAGGATGACGACCGAGGCCTTTCAGGGAATTATCATTATGCTGTACGTTTACATTAGATGACACTTAATGCTGTGTTAAAATTGTCCATATGTTTAATATGGGGATGGCACTTGAGGTCTCTACGAGAATTTAACATGGGGATGACACTCTAGGGCTCTACGAGAATTTAACATGGGAATGACGCTGTAGGACTCTACGAGAATTTAACATGGGGATGACACTCTAGGGCTCTACGAGAATTTAGCATGGGGATGACACTCTAGGGCATAAGGGGACAAACGGGAATGTAAATGCTGACATTTTTAGATACTATCCAACATACCACTTTTTTTATCTACTATCTATCACACAACCCACTATCTAACGAAAAAGGTAGGAGTGTTTATAGACACGCTAAACTTACATACAAACATTTATAATGAGCCCATATTCCAAGTGTGATCGAAATTGGATTAGAAATATGGACTGCGGAGTGATAGCAAGCAAATGATGGACGACACACAACGCACGACGAACTCATTACCACACTATAAGCTATATGTGACTAATAATGCCTCCACTCTGACATATACCACTTGGGTATTGGGAAGAATCGCAAGATCAAACACGCTGACACAACTCACTTGGGTATTGGGAAGAATCACAAGATCAAACACGCTGACACAACTCACTTGGGTATTGGGAAGAATCGCAAGATCAAACACGCTGACACAACTCACTTGGGTATTGGGAAGAAGATCAAATAGGCTTTTATATAATAACATACATGATTCTTACTATGTAATTACTGTTTACTTATGCCTCTTTTGGAAAAATAGTGAAAATATTTTGGAAAAGTAGTAGCGAGAGGCACCCAAATTTCGTTTGACATGATATATGTAGACAGATCAAGAAACTACCCCAAAAATAGTGGTCAGGCGTTGCGATAGTAAATCTCCGTAACTTAAGCGTTCACTGAATCTGAAAATGTTGGCTCTTTCATGAACTTCACGAATCGAATAATTTTCTGCACAAGTTAACTAGTTTAGCCAACTAACAATCTTCACACAAGATAAGAAAGAGTACAAAGTTTGGAGATATTTTTGTCATTATGAATTATCCACACGTTCAGCATGAGCGCATAGTCAAGCTGAGGAGCAGTGTAAATGTGCACAGTCACTAGAGCAAGAAAATCACTGTGACTGTAACAGTGGGTCACTATGGTGATTAATATTCCTAATATAAATACGTCCTCCAAATTTCATGAATGTACACACAACAGTGTCGATGAAAAATGGCTATATGCAAAAATATTATCGTAAGTGTGTCACTGTGCAAAATACTTTTGCTAGTGGTGTGTAGTACCCTCCAAGAGGGACACACCCATTAAGTTTCATGACCGTACGTACAACAGTGTCAGAGAACGTTTGGTATATAGATAACAAGTTTGTCGATAAACACATTTTATTAAAACAAGAAAAAAACACAAAAAAGGAAAAATAAATTTTTTGATCCAATGATCTAAATGGATGATCATTTATAATTAAATACCCTCAACTATATGAGAGCGACATGTAATCTTTCACCGTGATCTTTGCGTCGCACTGCTGTCAGGTAGTGGCTTTACATCCTTACATTCTCGATACGCTCCTAGCTCGGGAGACAAGGCCGAGGATGCTCCAATTGGAGTTTGTGAAAAGTGTCTATCGTGTGACGATAAATCAAATATCAGTTGCAAACATAAAATCGTCAGTAATTTCAAGTTAGGTTAGAAATTTAAATAATGTGTCTTCTTCAAATGGAAAGGCAGATCTTAATTTACACACTGCACAGGCTGGAAAAGGAATTCACAGCACCACCTAGTCAGTTGTTTGCAAGCAGTTAATCTGTGTCGCTTGTAAGAAACACATATTTTTCAGCAAAGCTTGATTATAATTTCAAATTACATTTGAGTGATAAAAATTATTTTTCCTAAGGTAAAATTATTCATCTTGATGTGTTAAGTTTTGCACAAAACAACTTCCTTTGAAGGAGAAACTTTGTTTCTTGTGTACATCTATTTCTTCTGAGTGAGAAAAATAAAGTTAAAGATGTTTTTGTAGAGACAGAATTTCTCTTGTGTATTTAAAATTCTGCTGTAATTCTACTCGTACACCATCACCTCTCTAACTACAATTAAATCTTGTTATTTTGGTGACAGCTTTTTGTGAATATTAACAACTACCAGCCGCCATGGCATTACTTCATTCATTTGTGTGGCATCAGTTTTCTGTGAATACATTTCTAGTTTGTATAATGTTAATGTTGATAAAAAATAATCGTGTTGATAAATTACAAGTGCAATTAACAATTTTAGCATGTACAATATACACTCTTTTGCTAAAAATTTCATAGTTTTTCCTAACATACACCAGCTAGTTTGATGCAGTTAGGTACAAAGAAAACTGTAACACTAGTTTTCATAAAATGTTCATCTAAAAATTACTAAATATGTAAGAATATTACTGGAAGTTGGAAACCAAGCAACACCAAAAGGCTTGACGACAACATTAAATTAAAAAGCTAAGATAAAATGATGTTTGAAGGGTAAGGAAGGAGGTATCCCCAAGGAAGTAGTAGAAAGGACTTGATATGTGCAGTCAAGGATATTTAAGATTAGTATCTATATAGATGTGTAGATGTATTATGAATTTTCTATGAGAGTTTAGTAGTCAGGGCATCAACAGCTCAATGTCAAAAAGGATGAAAATTCGCGAGTTGAGTAGACTGTATTGATTTTCCAATATATGGTCATATTTGATCTGAACAATGGAAATAATATCAGATATGACTGCATTAATGTTAATCATGTTTCGCTTTTTTCATCACTCTGACGATGTAATAATATAACCTAAGAAGTTAATACTTACCAGCAGGTGTTTTCAAGTCGACGATGTGCGTCTTCAGGTAGGGCGGTATGTTATGAGTATTTAGTTCAGAAATATAATAATCAATGCCAGAGTCTTCAATTGCTGGAGACGAACATGAAAAATCCAATTTTATGCAGGTGTCGTCGCTCTGTAGAGCCATACTGTTGAGCGTAGGCCTGAAATGGTCAGGAGTTCAACTCACTTCGTCATTACATTCAAATGAGCTCTCGACCGGAAGACCGATAATTACTTCAGCACTTTCCGTACAGGTGCCAAAATGATTATACAACGATATTTTAAAACAAGCATAACTTGATAGCCACTGAAAATATCAATGTGCGGTTTGTTGCATTGACTTATTTCAAAAAGGACTATCAAGTAACTTTACGATACAATTTAATGCTATTCTGTCTTTAACTAATACGTAAACTTCGTGACCATGACAAAAAGTTGAGACATTCTTTATGCAATCATTCTACTGGTCACGAGTTAATTAGCACAAAATATTCATCAACGATTCAGATGAGGTTATTGCGAATCTTTGCTCTAAGCTGGAGGATGGTGATATTACATAGGATATTGAGACCATTTCCACACAGGCATTATGTTTCGTTCCAAAAGAAATGTAGCAGGCACGATATATTGTAGAGTAGTTCTGAACATGGACACTGCTTAAGGTGTATCAAATTGTGTAGTTTTGTGAAAACAGGTATAAAATATACAGACTCTGTGAAAACAGGTATAAAATATACAGACTGTGTAAACAGGTATAAAATATACAGACTCTGTTAAAATAAAATATACAGACTTTGTGAAAACAGATATAAAATGAACATACGCTGTGAAAACAATTATAAATACTCTGTGAAAATAGATATAAAACGTACAGACTTTGTGAAAATAGTTATACAATGTACAGACTCAGAAAACAAGTACAAAATATACGGACTGTGAAGAACAAATTTAAATTGTAGACTTTGTGAAAACAAGCATAAAATGTACAGACTTTGTCAAAAGAAGTATAAAATACGTTACGTTGTGACAACAGAAAATATACAGACTCTTTGAAAACAGGTATAAAATGTTCACACCCTATGAAAATAGATATAACATGTACAATTCCTGTGAAGTACCTGCGGCCACACAAACAGTTCAACCACGATGACAGAGTGGACTGGACAGATACAATTTTAAGTCGACCGACGTGCGTTAGACTCAGTTCAATTCAATTAAATAGTTTATTCTCATAAGCATATACATGATCATAGAGTACATAATACAAATATTGTGTAGTTATCAAATGATATACATAAAACTTTAAACAGAAACTCAAAAAAGCTAATCGTCAACAGCTAGAAAGGAGAGGATGAACAAATATACACAATCTTTATAATATATTACTTTAGAAATAATACTCTATCTCTTATTTTAAACGCTTCATAAACAAATTTAGCTAGTGAACATACTGTTTTCTTATTGCTGGAAGTTAACAATTGAATGTACTTATGCATGGATGGTTTATTCCAGAAGTACTTTTGAATTAAGTTTATACGTAAGTCAGTATATACTAGACATACTAAAATAAAATGATGTTCGTCTTCAATATCATTGTTGTCATATAGCACACAATATCTTTTACTTCTATCGATTCTATTGCTGAAATATCTCATTTTTTTTCAATTCTCATATTATGAGAAGACACTCGGAATTTTGTCAAAGCTAATCGACGTTTATTGTTACACAAGAATTTGAAATAAACTTTGAGGCCGAAGTTAGTTTTGATATATTTATACAGAGACATTTTGTCAGAAAGGGATTGAATGACATCCTTCTTGATGGTCCTCTTGTTGAAATGTCATTCCATTACTTTAAGCCGGTCCGGGAGGTGCGCTACCCTCATCAAGTCAAGTAGGGCTTCACTATATACGTGAGGTTTTATTCCGATATCAAAACAACGATCGAGGTTTAAAGCATTTATTTGATATCAAAATTTTGGACCGTCATCGAGTAAAAACTTTGAACAGTTCAAATAACCAGGGAACGTCGAAAAATCGTTAATATAAGTAATGGCATAAAGTTAAAAATGAGTTCAGAACAGCACGTGAACTTCAAACGAAAATGAATTTATTCACGTTAACAAGTACATTTTTGCCAAAGTAACAGCTTAACTATGATTTGAACCAAACTATCACTAAAGCCATTAGAACCGTCGTAATCATCGGTAAATAGATCGGCTGAAAACATATATCTTAATACTAATATAGCTCCTCGTCAGAAACCCACGTGTGATTGATTCCGTTACCCATTCATCACATGGAGTGATAATAGAATCGAGCACATTTTGGTTACCTACCATGGATACAGCTGGGACCTCGAGTATCAAAAAGTACAATTCTCTTACTGTTTGTAATTTTAAAAAAATTATAGAGAAGCGAGTTCCATTATTAGAAAAAATCTTCAATCTGGTGAGCCATTACATTTCTCCTATTAAAGCACTTTTGAACATAGTCAGCTACTTTAGAAACAATCGCATAAGATTATTATTTTTGCTAATGTGTATGTATGTATGTATGTATGTATGTATGTATGTATGTATGTATGTATGTATGTATGTATGTATGTATGTACGTATGTATGTATGTATGTATGTATGTATGTATGTATGTATGTATGTATGTATGTATGTATGTATGTATGTATGTATGTATGTATGTAGCGTTTTACGGTACCTCAGCACAATAGTGGCTATATGGTGCCAACTAAAGGTTAAGTTAGAAAAATGTACAATGAATTACTCAAGAATTTAGGATGATAAGCCCTTTCAGATAAATGTAAACACGAAGAACAACAAGATAAAATATAAAAAATTAAGATGTTAAAATTCTGTAAAATGTATATAAAATAAATGATAAAAGTAACACATGTAAAAATCTTAAAAACATATGGCCAACATTTGCTATATAAATCGCAATCCCTCAAAAAGTCCAAGATTTGTTTCGGGTGGTACATCGTCATACACTTTCTTCATGCAGTTCAAGTCAAAATACGTCTGTCTCACAGGGTGGAAATCAACACACGACACAATACTAACATGTAATATCTAGCCATATTTACTGTAGTTAGGTCTATAGTAACTACTTCTTAGTGTAAACACGTGCCAGTACTTTGGGAACTACTTATGTATACGATGAAATAATGTATGGTTCGAATGAGTCTAATTAAAAATTCATAATTCATGAATCCAGTTTTTAAAAACTGAATTGGTGTAGAATTCTTTCGGATGTTTGGAAGTTAGATAACTTACTCATGGTCATTTACTGTATATACTGCTACATGCATATGAATGATATTGGTAAAACACAGTACACAATTAGTGTTACATTAATCTTAGCGCTTTTGGGAACAACGGGTCGATTTGTCAAGGCAAACACTCACAAAAGACACACACACAGCAATAAAAAATCCTATATGATACCTGTTGTTCCTACATCTATGTACAAAAGCAAAATCATAAATTAAGGGAAAGATATGAAACATTTTTGTGTAATACTCTCATTATATCTTGATTCCACTATTGAACAATAAGAAATAACTTAAACACAGGTAAGGATTCCAAAGTTGGCGACAGGCTCTAGCGACATCTTTGAAAGAGTTTAGAGTAGTCCCTTTCTTAATTTTATCCCGGATGTTTTATTGTCAGAATATTTTCATGTCACTAGGTAATCCTGTTTGTACAGCTTTTAGAGAAGAGGGAAAGAAAGAGGTGTACGAGAAGGAAGAAATAATATCTATATGTAAAGATGAAAGTATGTTAGAACTAAAAATATGGCATCAAGGAAGAGGTCGGTATTAATTGTCGGACGTCATGGATATACAAGATTATTTTCAGTTGACTATATAGCTGAGGTAGCCGCTATTTCTTTTATTTTAATCCTTCCTGGTTCAAGTCGTTGGGTTTCAGTGTTCTTAGATGGCAGATCCAATATTTCAAAATTGTCTATTAAATGTTTTGAAACTTTATCTTTAGAAACCTTAAATATTTCAAGTACTGGGCATGTACGTACAGATGTGATTAGCAGTGACAATTCCTTTTAATATCAGTGTATAGAGTAAGCATCGTTGTAGAAACCAATGATTGGTATACGTGCAGTTTAAATACGACATTACATCATTTATTTGATATGAGCTTTCATTTTTGTACTGTGATTCAGTCAAAACCTTAAACATTCCAAATAACCAGGGAACGAAAAAATTAAAATTTAAATAATAATATATGGTTATGAGGTCAGAAGGGCACTTCATATGCAAAATGAGCTTCAACCAAAAATGACATTTCAAGTTGTCTTTATTGATTATAACAAGCACATTATACAATGTAATAGCTTGGATATCATTTGAATCATAACGAACCCCTAAGCAACTAGAACCATCATACTCATCGGTAAATAAATCGCCTGGAGACATATTTGAATAATGTCAAAACTGGGGCCTCAAGTATAAACAAAGAACAATGCTCTTACCGTTTAAAAGAAAAAACGAGCTCTTGTATGAAATAAATCTTCCGGTTGCTTTGCCATAACATATTAAAACTTTCTCCTATTGAAACATCGTGAACTAATTTAGAAACTACATTAGATTAATATTGTTGCTAATAAAGTACTACCTAACCATATTGACTGTATTTAGATTAATATTGTTGCTAATAAATACTATCTAACAATATTGACTGTACTTAGATTATTATTGTTGCTAATAAGTACTACCTAACTATATTGACTGTACTTAGATAAATATTGTTGCTAACAAATGCTCTCTAACCATATTGACTGTAGTTAGATTAATATTGTTGCTAATAATTACTACCTAACTATATTGACTGTACTTAGATTAATATTGTTGTTAATAAGTACAATCTGACCATATTGACTGTAGTTAGATTAATATTGTTGCTAATAAGTACTATCTAACCATATTGACTGTTGTTAGATTAATATTGTTGCTAATAAGAACTATCTGACCATATTGACTGTAGTTAGATTAATATTGTTGCTAATAAGAACTATCTGACCATATTGACTGTAGTTAGATTAATATTGTTGCTAATAAATACTATCTAACCATATTGACTGTAGTTAGATTAATATTGTTGCTAATAAGAACTATCTGACCATATTGACTGTAGTTAGATTAATATTGTTGCTAATAAATACTATCTAACCATATTGACTGTAGTTAGGTTCATATTCACTGCTTCCTCAGATGCCTAGCGCGTGTACTTTGGGAGATGCTTGCGTATATGTCTAAATAAAGTTTGCCACCTTTTACAACAAGTGTAAAAATAAAAATCATTTAATTTATTAAACAAATTTATATACACAATTGTCACTACTATTGTAGACCCAACATTTTCATTTAAGCATCTATCTTATATTGATAAATACTAATTTACCATTCATGTTTCTACGCCAGTGGCAATACGGGGGAGACGGTAGCATAGATATAAATGTGACGTCGAGTTGCCTATTAAGACGGTACACTAGCACAGCTCGATGCCATGGTAATTGGTAATATACACGTTTTAATGTTGTCCATTCTCACGCTGTGCCAACGTTTTTTTTTTTTTTTTTTTTTTTTTTTTTTTTTTTTGTAAACCAATAATATGAAATATGCTTTTGCTATCATATGAAAGTAAACAATGTATGACTGGTTCTAAGGTATATTAAAAAAGAATATGGAATGAGTACTGAGAAATAGACAACTAGGTCCCAGTTCACGTGGCGTAAAAGTTCCCTTGCAAACTCTCAAACATTGTCGGAGCCAGCACTTTTCAATATTCAGTCAATAACCTATCAATATGACGATATTAATTATATTCTGTAAGTAGAAAAGCAAGATAAAGAGCATTAGGGGGATTTATGCTTTCTATTGATTGACGTGAATGCCATTTGTAACGCGTTCTCGAAACACGAGTAGAGCTACAAAGCACTTTGTTAACTGGGATCAGAAGGATACTGTATATGTCAGGTAGGATCAAAACTAAGGTAGCGCTAAACAGTGTCATATAATTAACTATGTCTTTTTTATTAAAGAGATATTCGTACTTTATCTCCATATTGTTCCCTCGCGTTAGCTCAATCGGTAGAGCGTCAGACTCGTAATCCAAGGGTTGCGGGTTCGATACCCACAGGGGCCAGCAGGGGTTGGCTGCTTCAATGTGTCCCTGGGAAAGGCACGTTGCTCCCATTTCCTCCGCATGATATAGCCAATAATGTGCTAATAGTGACGTTAAAACTAACCAACCAACCAACCAACTAACCATTTTGTTCCCTCGTCACAGTGATGTCAAAAAAGCATGAATTCATGTTGTACGCACAAGGGGACGATCCTAGCAGAGAAACACATTTGTGCTAGTCTGGTTCGAGGTTAAGTTTTGGCTTATAATGTGCATGAGCGACTGCTCAGTTTCTCCCAGGTATGTTTTTATGCGTTTATGATGATTATCATACTGAGCGATTTTGTAGGAAATAGGTTAGATTATTGTCCAATTCATGATAGCAATGTTTGTGTCGCAACTGTCATCTCTTTATATTATGAGATATCTCCGATTTTGTTTAGTATATGCTCTTTATGGAGTTGAAAATCGCGTTTTAGGAATTGTCACGTGATGCGGGACTGAAGGTAGTTGGTGTGACTCTAAAGGTGTGTAGTCATGAAAGGATTAGCTCTGCTGTGCCAATCTTTTTACTGATTTGGTTTCTCCATTCTCCAAATGTCTACATGTTGATGGTTCTGGAGTTTTATTTTCATAGCGGTTGGCTTCAAAGGTGAGAGCGCACTTTCTCGACCAAGGCCATAGCCTAAAACTGTTTAGTGCTTCCTATATTAGAGAGGTTTTAGCCTCATGTTTCAACGTGAACTTGGCGATAACTCTGATATCATCCGAATTCTTTGACATATAAAAGAAGTTTGGGTACGAAAGAAATGTTAAAAATCCATTCAAAAGGCTGTGGAATAGAATTTTGTATATGCAGTTTTATGAAACAGTCATAACTGTCATCGGAATGCAAAGCTTCAAATGCTGAACCTTTCCCGTTATATGAATGACCTTATTTACTACGTTCAAAGGGTTCGTCCATTATATCGGACTTACGTGTATTTTCCAGAGTAATCATAATTCATAATCGTCGTATGTTGAAATTGATCTAATTGTGTTATAACTTTAACCTTATCATTATCTAAACCAGAGGTCATGGTTATTGGTAATTCAATGCAAAACTGTTGAATAAACAGGAATACACTAACTCATATAATGCATTTATTTAAATACAGTTGAAGAATATTATCCTGAGGGTGATACAAATTATTCACTACAAGTAAAGCTAGTATGTATTGATCAGTTCTTTTTTTAAATCCTCAAATTGAAAATTAGAACTGAAACAATTGAATATTCACAGGCAAAGGCAAAACAAGAAAAACAACATGCTAAAAGAATTGAAGTTGAAATTTTAAGTGTAAACAAATAACTTAATCAAAGAAATGATACAGATATGACAGAAAAACAAAATCACTAATAGAAGAACCGAACTAGAAGAAATAAGCACACAAAAAAACACATAGAAGGAGTAATGCTAATATGAAAGACAAGATGGTTACAATTTAGTTAAAAGAATTCAAAATACTTTCTTAACCTGGAAAAGAGGAACTACACTAACAAAAGAATGAAGGAATTAATTTTGAATGATGGGAAAAGGTTAACAGATCAAAATGAAATACTGAATCAACAACAACATTTTTTGAAAACTTTTATCAAAGCAAAGCTAATAGTAATCTACAAACAAATGAACACTTCTTCATGTACTATTAAAAACAAAAATTACAATTGCTGAGAAAAAGTCGTGTGAAGGTAAGCTGACCTTTCATGAGTGTGTTTTAGCACCGGAAAACATGAAAAATGAAACCAGTACTGGTTCTGATGGAGTTACTGTTGAATTGTATACGTTTTTTTGAAAGATTTGGATGGGTTTATATATAGATCCCTAAATGTCGAATATGAAAAAAAAACCTTGGATGATTTTCAGTCTCAGGGAATTATTACGTGTATTCCAAAAGAAGATAAAGATAGAAGATTTATAAAACAAAACTGGAGACCAATTTCATTACTAAATGTGGACTACACAATAGCATCAGCTTCAATAGCAAATAGGCTTAAGAAAGTAGTTCCCACTATTATAAGTGATACTCAGAGAGGTTTTATGAAAGGGAGATTTATTTGTGAAAACACTAGAATTTTATATGATTTTATGTACTACCTCGATGAAACAAACCAGTCTGCTCTCCTCTTATTAATTCATTTTGAAAAAGCATTTGATTCTGTCGAATGGGACTTTGGGAAAAATGCTCTGAAATCTTTTAATTTTGGTGATTTTATTTGTCAGTGGTTCAGAGTATTTTGCAACAAGTCCAAAAGCAGCGTCATCAACAATGGTTACTCAGTTTTTTCATCTTGAGAGAGGGTGTCGTCAAGGAGACCCATTAGCGCCATAGTTATTTATCATAGGAATAAAACTGCTCTCCATTGAACTAAAGAAGAACAGACATATTACTAGTATGTTTTATCATGACAGAATTTAAGCTAGGTTAATATGCCGATGATGTCTTTTTACTTTTGGATGGCTCTCCACAGTATTTTAGATCTACTACCGGATCTCTTAAGGATTTTGCATCAGTTTCTGGTTTACATTGTAATGTATCAAAATCTAAAGCTATCTGGATAGGAAGCAACAAATTTTCAGAGAGAAATATGCCCTGAAATTGAAATAATTTGGTCTATCTACTTCTTCCTTTCGACTTTTAGGAATACAGTTTTCTGTGAACTTAGATGATATGTTAGAGTTAAATTATGCAAAGAAGTTAAAAGAAGCCAAACAAACTTCTTGATTGTTTGGATGAAGAGAAATCTGTCCCTTATTGGAAAAATAACTTCAATCAAATCATTGATTTTGCCAAATAGTATTAATTTATTCTCGACATTGCCTAATCCTCCATTATATATATATACATATATATATATATATATATATATATATATATATATATATATATATATATATATATATATATATTTAACGTATAAGCCTCTGCTGTTTGCATTTGATATCAAATAAATCAAATCCAACACACCAAGCTCTGTTATGAGACAAACAAAAATCATCAAGTTGCTGTGCCATAACATATTAAAAAATTTCGCACATGAAGATAATTTGCAATAACGTCAACTACTTTAGAAACAATCCGATTAGCGTAATATTGTTGCTAATGTCACCTTCAACACATTTGATTTTTTCTACAGCTTCGTCCTTTTCGTTTCTAACATTTTCAAGCAACTCACTGTGTCGTTTTACTTTTTCAGATTCTTTTCTTTCTATGTTTGAACATTCATTAATATCTTTCATTGCCACATGTAATCTCAGCATTTCACAAAAAGGATATATGTGGGAATCGATTATAACTGTGATAGGTTGAAAATTAAGACGTTTGATTTAGCTTGAATACACTGATATAATTTTTGATTATTGAGTACAAACGAGTTGATGACCCTAAACATTGTACATCGTGGGATTTACCGCGTTTTATTTCAACACAGTTTATGCAGTTATCATTGACTTGGTATATTACGAAATTACAGGGGATGTCTTTCAAGTTAAACATTGACATTTATAGGTAACGACTGTTAAAAATATATTCGCAGGTGTTACTCATGCAGCCTATATAACTTTTGCAACTGAGGTCAACGTAATATTATCTTCTTGAGACATCGTTTATCATTATAACAGTGTCATTAACACTCTTGAGCAGAGCTTTTTTAAAATGCAGGTAACCTGGAGCATACTAAACACTTGCATATTTAAGCAGGTCCCTGCAGTGAATCAGCAATTCTTCAGCTTTTTCAAAAGTATCCACTGTAAATTTTATTCTTATCAAACCTTCTCTTCAAACGATTTCATTATCATAAACAAACACAGCTAAGATTGTTTGATCTGAAGAAAAGAGTTGCTCCCGATGATTTCAGATCAAACACTACTTTGCTGTAGATTTTAATTCATCTCTTATACAAATGTTTGAACGTGACTATGTCACAAACACTTTGAAATAGTTTTAAATGAGCCAAAACCAAAGTATAGCAGACGACATTGTATTATTACTTGTACTCCACTATGAGTGGTCTAGTAAATTTAATGATTTGTAAAATACCCAAAACATGCGTTGGTATAGTCAATTTTGATTGTTAATGTTCTGTTATCGCTAAAGAGGGTTTCTGTCTCTCTCAATATATTAACAACTTACCTCTACAATTCCCACTGTATCACGAATAACTACGCTCATTTTTGTCTTTTGTCTTAAAAAAAATCCAAAGTGGTTGCTTTTGTTGTTGTTGTTGGTGGTGGTGGTTTCTATGTTGATAGATTCTGCTCTTTTGGTGTCATCATATTATTAATATTATTTCAGCGTATTCTAAAATCTGGACATGCAAAAAGCAGCCAAAATGGAGGATGGCGTCGCCAGGAGAGCAAGGAGCACTTGAAACAACACGTGAATGAAAAGAATCTGGCCAAGGCCATGACTGAGCTTTTTCAAGGAAAGCGCGTGGCGAGTTTCGGGCATAGACCTGAAAGAAGATATAAACAACCTGTAGATGACTTTAGGTAGGGATTTACCTATGACGCTTGCGATGATGCACCTTTTTGCGAGAAAACAAGCCAGAGGAGAGTTAGGGACCTACCTTTTAATTTTCGGGAGATGGGGGTCTGGGATTGTTTGGTAAAAAGGGTTAAGGACCTAAAATAGCTTGAACACAAATAGTCTTTTTCTGATTTATAGAAAAAAGAATATATTAAATCCATTATATTAGTTGAAAAAAAATATCTTGAGGTAAAAGCAAACAAAAAATATCTCGGCTCGAAAGAAAATCCCAGCACCCCCCCCCCCCCTTCTCACACACACACACACACACACACAGACAGACACATATACACATACACACAAACACACACACACATTTCTCGGAAAATGAAATGGTCGGTACCTTAAATTCATGAAGTTTACGCTTCCCCAATATGACTTTTCCGTGTACGACGAGATCATCTCTCTTGAAATCGCCAAGCATGTTCCATAAAAATTCGAGAGTTATATGGATAATATCAACTGGCATCCACGAGATGGCGTGGTTTTCAGTTCGATGGTCCCACGACAAGGTGGCTATGGGCACGTCAATGAACGCTTATTTGACTATGTTGTGAAAATTATGGACAAAAATGATCAATAGTTTGATCCTGAAAAATCTGAATTCTTACAGAAAGCAGCTACAGTTCAATGGCTTAAAGATAATGTAAATGTATTTGTCAGAGGAAATAGGACACGATCAGACAGTCTCGAGAAATTACTAGTTTAATAGCAACAAAGTTTACAAATAGTACCAGTCATATAAAAGTTTATACCTTTTCACCCCTGCCGCTTTTTTAGTTTTCTTATTTTTTTAAACGAAGCAGTATGCTATGATTTATGGTATTTATAAAACGCACGCATACAATTGATAAACTTTTCAAATGCATCCGTTTAATTCGTATAAATGTCTCCACCAGAAATTAGCAGGAAAGTGTAACATTCTTCAAAATTTTTTTTCATATTGCCACTGTTAAACTTCCATACATCGCACCATAATACTATATATGGGGACTGCACGTGTATCCCGTTCACATTGATATTAAGCAAAGCAAAGTTACTACTAAACCTCGGAAGGAAGGGCGGTGGGTGATGAGGGTGTGAAACTACCTAGTAAAAAGAATAAGAGAGGGAGAAAATTTGTGACACAGGGTGCGATCACGTTGGTGGTTAGTCAGAAAAACTTAACTTGGGTTACAAGTTTGTCAAAATGAATTTGTCTCTCTTCATTAAAACAAATATAAATATATGGAAAATTATCTTGAGAGAGAAACGTCGGAATAATTTGTATTCTATGGGGATCATACATGTTTTGTTGTTGTTGTTGTTGTTGTTGTTGTTGTTTTTCTGCTATGAAGAACGTTCGCCGAATCCCTTGGGTGTGTTGAAACCCTCGCTCGATATTCACGGAATCACTCAGGATGATAGTTGAAATATATATATATATATATATATATATATATATATATATATATATATATATATATATATATATATATATATATATATATATATAAACTTTTTACATTTTCAAATGCAATTTAAAGTTTCCATAGTGACGGAAACAATGACTAGCAGCTTACATCCGTCAACATGCCCCACATGTACTAGGAGACTCCATTCAGACCACTTCGGCTATTTCTGCGAGGCCAAAGATATACCTCAGATGTATGTCCACGCAGTAATTTACAGAAGAATCACACATTTTGTTTGCCGGAAATTTATTCGGAAAAAAGAAACAGCAATCTATACGGACCACCTCGGCTATTTCTACATATGCATTGACTGTATTATTGACTGAGAAGTTGCGAATGAAAAAATAGTTCGATGCATTCGCAACTTTTTGGTCAATCCTTGTTTCGTAAATAACCGAGGTGGTCAGAACGGTAGCCAATGGCAGCTATCGACATGCATTTGAGGTATGGTTCAGTACCCACGAATGTAGTCCCAATCTATTTTTAGAGTATTTTTTGTTTCCTCTCTCAATTTGGTGGTGATGCATGCGTTGGATTTAGACATTCTAGGTATTGATTTAAAAGAAATTGCTTATTCTTTAGAATATAAGCATCATGGTGTGGTTGTCTGTGTGTATTTTGGCGACAGTGCACAGTGAGTAATGAGGCATTGGTGCTGATCCGGAAGTGAAATCTATAACCCATTGTACGTTCCTTAGTTACCGTCCAGCCTCTCAAAAGAATGCCGGTTAACCTATGACAAGAACTTCACCGTGAGTTCATCTTTAAAGATACTTTAGATCAACATATGATTTATTAGAATTTGGACACAGTGGAAAGTTCAGTACTGACAAACAAATGTAGAGACACTATTGGAAAATTAATTGTGATCTGAGACCATCAGTAGGATAAACCGAAAAGTTGAGGCAATCTGAACATTATCGACCTTTTTCGTAAGATTGAGAAAGAAACCTCGGATGTAATTCGCCGCTATTGAGAACTATATTCTGAACTACGTTTGTTCACAAAGCACACCATGGTGATGGAAGGAGACAAAGTCACAATCGGAACATTGTTGGACTTTTCTGTAGCAACATATGTGGTGTACTCCGCCGGAAGCGAATCACCAAACCCATAAAAATTCAGGCGTATTCCTACAAATTTATCCGAGGTTATTTGTAGGCTTGACTGAAGTGGCCGAGCGATTTTCCTATTGAAGTTGCGAATGTAGGAGACCCGTTCATCATTAGACAGGAATCTGATCATGGCTAATGTTAAAACGCAGTGTCTTTCTCAGTAGGCAAAGTACTGACACAGTGCCTCAGTATTAAGCATTTTAATTAAGATGACTATAGAACATGTACTTGTCTGAACTTAAGACGTAAATGTATGCTTATTGGTGGAAATATCTAATATTTTTATATATTCTCATTGTAACTCTAAACAGCATAGATTTATAGAAGTATTGATACATGTATACATACATACGTGTGTGTGTGTTTGTAGATAATAATTAGTTTGTGATAACGTATTTGTTGAACCAGCTTGTAGCAGTAAATGTATGCTTATTGGTGGAAATATCTAACATTTTTATATATTCTCATTGTAACTCTAAACAGCATAGATTTATAGAAGTATCGATACATGTATACATACATACGTGTGTGTGTGTTTGTAGATAATAATTAGTTTGTGATAACGTATTTGTTGAACCAGCTTGTAGCAGAAGAAAAACTGGCTAAATCGATTTAGGGTATTTCTTAATCAGCAATCGTATGTTTTGATGTTTATTGATAGACACAATATATAAAAAAATAATGAAAAGAAAATAGAAACAGTGCCTGGCATATCTGAGCGAAAAGAAGGGGCGCGTGCTGCGTGTAGAGCTGATTCGGTATATTGGCGTTACTTAATTATTGTCCAGGTCGGCGAGCGCACCCAATCAACGGATGTAAAAAGGACGAGCGTCTCGCAAGAGAGCAAACTTCTAAGATCTATTGCGAAATAACCACTTTGACGAATCGTTCAGTATAATATCTATCATTTCTAAGGAATAAAGCAACTACAAGATGTCTGGCAATTAATTACGTGAAATTGCTCAGATTCTTAACCGTATTTTGATTTATACGCAACTGAGAGTACACACCGGTTACTATGGAGCAGACGAGTTGAAAAAATCCCCTTTACGTGCATCGTTATTTCTATCGCTCTGAATAAATAAGATGTATTAGGACAAGAGGGCAAGTCTTATTTCTCCAGTTGGAAAATGTCTCTCTTATTTGCGATTGGAGAACCTAACAGGGTTGCATATTTTCAGTTAATACACATAAGTAGTTGTATGAGGGTACTGGGGGACGTACGGGAATTAACATTAGCCCATAGGTTAACATTGGGAGGCACTTGGGGGACGCACGGGAAATCCTATGTTAAACTGACCCATAAGTTCAACATGTGAATGGTAGTATAGGGACAAAAGTGTTTACAGGAACAAAGGTGTTTATGGGGACAAATAGTAATGTTAAAAGGATGAAGGGAAAAAGGGTCGACAGTTTATAGGGACAAGGAATCTATCTAGAATTCAAAAACACGCCACCTATACAATCCAGTACACCACCTATACTATCCAAGAACGAAAAGTGTTGGAGTGTTTTATACACACACTCTATGCTTACATATACATGTATACTATACAATCACACAAGAGGAGCGGTACAAGAAGGGGGATTAAGTAGACACACTCTCACACAAACATATACTATCACACACAACGGTAGGAGGTGTTTATAGACACACTACTATACCCTTACATACAAACATACTATCACACAGAAGGGGTAAAGGGGATTTTAAGTTTCAGTTGTCAAGAACATATACAAACACATAAAACACAAACAAGCACATACACAAAAGGTTTTGGCAAATAAGATGAGTATCTCTCTTTTCTACAGATCTGGGTGGCGCTGAAAATAGCCGTTGGGGTTATGTTAACCAAAGTCAGTTAAGATAAGTGGCATCGCTTCACTAGTCTTCTTCTTCTTCTCAAATTTCGTTGCATGGCAGGTCCGTAGAATAAGATCCGCTTCAGACACCATTGCCTCTCTACATAAATTCTTCTTTTCCAAATAGCCGTGGCCGTAATCTTAGTGATAACCCATGCTGCTTTTACATACATGGGGTAGTCCGGGATGAAGAGCATGCCCGATACGATGGATGATGACTCGACACTAGTCCACATCTTGCTTGAGTTGTTTTGAGAACAGGTGAAACCATAGGATAATACGCTTGTATATATAGCCTAAGATCGGATCGAAACAGATTGAAATGTTCCACCAATCCAAACGCGCGTTACAAAATTCAGTCAGAGCGTGGGGTCTCTCTTCTAATCAGAAAAGAGCGGATGCGTAACGTCCCATTCAATATATAGGTGAACCAGAGTTCCTACGGTTTACCATTAGAGCACAGTTTGAGTACCATATCTATGGCTGAAACAACGAAGACAATATATTGGGATGAGCCTGCTGCGGATACCTCGTATACTCAGAGCGATAGTGCTATGACTTCGACTACTACGGTGGCTGTAACCAGTATTCTTCTTCCAGAAGAGGATGACTTTAATTTAGCTTTGGCTGAGTTTCTGTCGTCGTCTTCGCCAGAATTATTGCCTGCGACAGTAGTACTACGTTCACCTCCTTCTCCATCGGTACCATTAGTGGATGATTTCAGCAAGAGAGAGAATTGGAGAATATTTTGCAAATGCAGAAAGAAGCAGAAGAAGCATTTCTTAGACAACAGCAAGAAGAGGAAAAAGAAAACGAGAAGAAGATAAGAGGAAAATTTTGAATTGTGAAGGACAGAAGGAAGGGTGTGAAAACAAAACGGTGAGTATGCTACAAGACATTTTAGCAGAGTTAAAGTATCTGAGAGAAATGTGTCAGACTTCTTTAGCTCAACCTAAGAGAATGAGACCTTCACGATCCAAACCACCTTCCATCACGACATCCACTCTCACTACCACTGAGATGCCACCACCAGTAGCAGCAGTGACTACTACTACCACAAACAAAGCAGCATTAGCGGCAGGAGCAGTAGGACTTGGCCGAGGAAAGGGAATAAGACAGTTAAAGCTGATGATGTCAAGTTCATAAGTATTTTTCCACAAAAAAGAACACCAACGGTCCTTTTCAGGGCCGCCTAACTCTCTAATAAAAGAAATACTAATCAATGATTGCCAAATCGCGTAAAACTTAAATCCCAATACAAATATGTGTGAGTGTGATGAAATCTCTCATCCATACTATTAAAAAAACAAGACAAAGAGACATTTACGTTTTCTTTGGTATATTCTCTTTTGAATCACAATGAAAATTTCATAACACATCACAAAAGTCCACCTTTTCACTGTCTGCCTCTTTCCTTGAATTTCGTCACTGGCATGGGTTCTTGCTCTTCACTGTGTTCTAGTTGTCTTGCCTTCTTGTATTTCTTGAGGGGTATGGGTTCTTCTTTTGTTTCTGAAGAACGCTCCTTGTTCTGCTTGTTTTCTTTTTTCTTAGGGCACTCTGAAGACCAATGTCCTTTTTCTGACAATGATAACAGGTATCTTTACCTTTGTCTCTCTTTTCTCGTGTCTTTCCTTTGCTTTAGAACCACGGCTTACACCTACACGGTCAAATTTAGAGAGTTCAAGTCTGAAGTGCCACCCAAGAAAGCAGGAGTTTTCCTTACAGATTTGTTGGATTCCTTGTTAGACACATTGAAACAACAATACCAAGCTAAAGAGGGCGATAGTTTTAGACTCTCCATTCATCGCTACAGTTTGAAGTCTCCTGTCTGAACCGAGTTTAGTACACCGGCAGAATTAACACCATCCAAAGTCATCAACAACATTCAATACTTTCAACAATCCAATGACGAGTTTAACATGACCAATGGAACTCTTCACATGACCCACGTTTCATCACCTAGAGGTAGTGGACGACGCAGAAAAGTGTTATTGCTGGATGACATTCGCAGTACCAAACGCAGTATCGTCCAAATTAACAACTCACAGGATCAAATGTGCTTAGCCCGTGCCATCGTCGTGGGTCAAACATACGCCGAGAAAAACGAGACAGTGGAATGGGAAAGAGCATGGGAGTGTATTCGAAAATTGGGCCGACACCAGCAACGAAGAGAAGCAGAACTCATGTTACAGCATGCAGATATTTCTAAAGAGACCGTGTGTGGCATTCCATAAATGCAAAAATTTCAAGACGTCTTGGCTCCTCGCAATACGTTGAAAGTGTGAAAAAAGATATTGCATTTGGGACCAACAAATTTATTGCTGAGAGATATGTCGGGGCTGTTTAGCGACGAAACCATGCATTCTTAAATGAAAAGAACGAATTCATTGCTTGACTTAAAGCGAACATTTGTCAGTCCGTCTTGTTACGAACAACATCGCATGAAACAAGTTAACCAACAGAAAAGTACTTGCGAATTATTGAGATTGTGCTCCACTTGTGGACATCCTATTCGAACCAATTATTCAAAGGCACACGTGTGTCCCGGAAAAAAAGGATACCGTTTTTGTGACCAGATCGTAGACTTTGAACATCAATGTTACATTAAAAATTATGACAATGAACATGAGGAAGACTTCAAGGAAGACCAGCAGAAAAACAAAAAAAAACAAAAAAACAAGTGGATTTTATCTTTTTTTTTACTTTGAACGCATGAGAATGGCATTCACGTACCTAATTTCTGCGTAGATCATCGGGCTTGTGAAAAGTGCATACAAGAACCCATATTCTTCACTGTCCTAATTGTAGTAATTGTCCAGGAGAACGTGAAAAAGTATTTCGGGGACCCCGCACTCTTCAGACTTTGCCGAATGGATTTTAGACCCGACCGATGACACTTGGGGCGAAGAGGACATTCAGCGTTACGGGGACTGCCATAGATATGTTACAGTCATGGCTCACAATTTCTCGGGATACGACGAACAATTTCTGTTGAAATATTATTCAGAACAAGGTACCGAATGACCTACATTTACTATGAACGGAGCCAAACTCATCTACATGAAAGTGAGACAAGTACAGTTGAAAGATTCCATGAGTTATTTAGCCATGCCTTTGAGTAGAATGCCTAAAACGTTTGGAATGACAGAAATGGCTAAAGGTTATTTTCCACACTTTTTCAGTACCGAAACTAATCAACACGTTGTGCTCCCGTATTTGCCCGACGTTTACTATTACGACCCTGACGGTGTGCACACAGAACAACGAGAAGCATTCTACTTTGGTACCAAACTCACTCTTTAAACCCGTGTGACTTTCAAGAAGAAATGTTGAAATATTTCCCAACGGATGTGAACATTGTACGCCGTTGTTGTGGAAAATTTCGACAAATATTTCTGGATCACGAAGATATCGATTCTTTGAAGGAAGCTTCTACCATCGCTAAAGCGTGTGGATTAGTCTACAGAAAGAAATTCATGCCTGAAAACAAATTAGCCATCAATACCCCCTCAATCCTATCTCTCGGTCAGCCGTCGATATTGCGCCAAAGTTTTGCGTTGGCTCAATTACTTGAGTGAAAGTGAAGGCAAATGGATACAACATGCTAGAAACGATGGAGACAAGAAAATTGGAAGTCTTTCTGTGGATGGTTGGAATTTAGAAAAACCCCAGATTGTCTACGAATTCCAGGGATGTTATTTTCACTAATGCCCTACGTGTTTTCTTCAACGAAACCAGAAAAGTCCATTCTCGGAGTTCACCATGGAAGAGTTGTACCAGCAAACATACCAACGACGCCTGAGGTTAGAAAGACAAGGATACCAAGTGGTAAAAATGTGGGAGCATGAGTACGATTGACGTTTCAAAACCGATCCAGAATTTAGACGCATTACCAAAAGATACGACGTGGTAGACATCGAACCTTTGAATCCACGCGACAGTTTGTTTAGAGGACAAACCAACGCGACATGCTTGCTATACGATGTAGACGAATCTCAAGGGGAAGAAATTAAACACATCGACGTGTGTTCTTTGCATCCTTGGGTATGCAAATATTCTCGATTCTCTACCGGGCACCCTGAAATGTTGACAGAACACATTGACGTGGAACACATTCATTAATACGAAGGATTGGTCAAATGCAAAGTCTTACCTCCAACCCAGTTGTACCATCCTGTCTTACCACATCATTGCCAAGGAAAACTGATGTTTCCTTTATGCCTTACGTGTGCTGAAACATGTAATCAACACCAACCTTGTGGCCACAAGAATGAAGAACGCGCTTTGACAGGAACGTTGGTAAATGTGGAATTGTTTCATGTTCTGGATCGTGGATACCGCTTGTTAAAAGTAGACTCAATTTGGCAGTTTCCTACCTCAGAACAATACCGTAATGACGACTACTCGAGTCCAGGAATTTGCTCAGGATACGGTAACGAATTTCTCAAATTGAAACAAGAAGCCAGTGTGTATCTATCTTCGTGTCAGGCTGCATGAGACAAAGAGACATTCAAAGAACGGTACCGATCCTTTGAAGGCATTACTTTGGAACACGTGGAAAAGAACGAAGGAAGACGATCGTTTACTAAAGTCATGTTAAATTGTTTGAGGGAAAAATTGGCTCAAATTCCGATATTGCCCAAGACGGCATACTTAACAGATCCAAATCGCTACTTTCAACTGGTGGACGACAAAGGAAAACTCATGAAACACGTGGAAATCATTCTTGAAGATTTGATCTTGGTCAATTACGAAGACGCGACAGAGTTTGCACTCCCCGATGCATTTGGCAGTGTCATCATTGCAGCTTACGTGACAGATAATGCCCGTTTTAAATTGTATGATGCCTTAGTACTTTTAGGAGATCGAGTCCTTTACTTTGACACGGAAAGTTGTGTGTACATCCATCGTCCAGATAGCCATCACCCAGACATCGAATGGGACCGTTTAGGCGCATGGACGGAAGAGCAACCAGATTACGCTATTGTCAGTTTTGCTAGCGGTGTCCCCAAAAATTACGGATACCAATACAGAGACCGACAGAGACAAGTGCATACCAAATGCAAAGTCAAAGGATTGACACTCAACTATCGATCGAGTCAAGTGGTGAACTTTGATGTCTTGAAAGACGCTTTACAATCCGGCAAGATCAAAACTTTCGCGTGAAAACATTGGATCCGCACAAAATTGTACGTTTATAAAATCACCAAATCGTCTATCAAATTGTGTACCAGAAGCGAGTGCGACTTCCAGACCACAATACTTTACCGTACGGACACGCTGAGTTTCAGTATAAAAAAGGGAAAAGTTCCAAGACAAACAAAGATGAATTTTACACAGAAAAAAGACCCATATCCAACACCATCTACCTCTTCCTCCACAATACCGTCTAATGCAAACAAAGGTGGATTTTTCCTATCGATGTGATTATTTAAATGGGATGTGTGTTTTTTAAATTTCATAAGGAAAATAAATCATAAAAAAGTAAGTGCCTTGATATTTTTTAAAGTAGGAATACAATACTCTCTCTCTCTCTCTCTCTCTCTCTCTCTCTCTCTCTCTCTCTCTCTCTCTCTCTCTCTCTCTCTCTCTCTCTCTGTTTCACAAACACACACACGCCACACACTTAAGTTTCATATAAAATGATTTAGATTGAAATCATAATGGTATCTGTTCCCGTTTTAAGATACCTCTCAAAAAATCTGGCAGTAGTCACAATGATTACTTGAAATGTTACTTCAGTTTTGTAATTTTTTCAAAAACTTTCACACCTAAATTTTTTTTTAGAACGATCTTTCTTCAAAGGGTAAATTTCATAGATTATATAAAATCTTGAGTTTAGTCGTGCTTGTGCAAGTCCGATATATTAGCTTTGTGTATGGGTAGTCCTATTTTGGCAATGCAATGTGTCACGAGAAAAATTTCTAACATTAGATCTACCGTTTTCCGAAAGAAAAACAATAATAATCACTAAGCTTTACAGTGTAAGAATAACATGAGTATGACCAGTCATATTCAGCTCTCTCGTTCTAGAGCCAAAACAGGCATTTAGGAAAAACAATTAAGTAAAAATGTAAGAATGTAAGCCCTATTTTCAGACAGTTGATTTAAGACTGCCGATAGAACAAGTCGTTTTTTTCTTTGTTCTCCTGTCTATGGTTTAGGGAATTTCTAACATTATTTTTCTAGCCTCCAGGCGTGTGCAGCAAAACATGACATATATTTGGGGGGGGGGGGAGGGATATGCCCCGCATACAGCAAATGTTACTGCAGTCATTCGACTATAAATATAACACTACTTTTTGAAACTGATGAATGAAAAAATATTTGCCAATGAACATTTCTAACATAGAATTTACCCTTGTCTTCAGAAACTCATAAAAAGGGTAACCTAGAGTTAATTTCTCCTTGTCCTATAATGCCGCAAAATAATAGAAAAAATGGCGTCCTACTTTTCTGTCTTGTATCATCTCGCCCCCCCCCCCCTCTCTACAGTGTAATGTTAATGCTCTGTCTCTCCCTACGGCGTAATATTATTTCTCTCTCTCTCTCTCTCTCTCTCTCTCTCTCTCTCTCTCTCTCTCTCTCTCTCTCTCTCTCTCTCTCAAAATATCTCTCACTGTCATATGAAACTAATGCTACTACTACTACTACTAATAATAATGATGTTTGTATGGTCTGTAGCCACCTTGTCTTAAGAAACTCATAAAAAGGGTGACCTTCTCTCTGTTTGAACCAAACAATAAGTTTTGTACACAATTTTTTACTACGTTAATTTGACAATATTTCATTATGTACACCATGCTCAGCCTGGCTAATAATGCAATTCATGTGGCTAGGTCAGTCAATAAGAAACTATCTGTGCGACGGACAGTAAACTTTAGCCACTACTCGCTTTTAGTACGTAAATGTGTTGAAATTAATGTTTATCTTTATTATTGTGAAAGAATGTTCAAGCGATGCTACTTTATGTGCACTATGCTCGCAGCAGAAGGTCAAAACAGTCCACGTTTCAGGATAAAGGTCAATAAAAAAGTGGTTTTGTGAATATTATGGTTATCTATTTTCTCTAGCTCAGAAACGTAGTGTGCATCGATGTCAAAATGACACTGTACTAAATGATTGGAGCTCTAGTCTTACTTTACAACGTTGTCAACCTTGAATCATTGCCAATTTGTGTATGTTTGTATATGTCTATTCCTATGTTTACAACTAAAACTTAAAACCCCTCACCCCTCTCTTATGTGTGATAGTATTGTTTGTATGAAGGTATAGCAGTGTGTCTATAAACACTCATATCCGTGCCTACCTGAGTGTGATAGTATAGTATGTTTGTGTGAGGGTAAAGTAGTGTGTCTATAAACACTCCTACCCTTGACTACTTGTTTATGTTTGTGTGAGGGTATAGCGCGTATATAAACACTCCTACCCTTATGTGATAGTATGTATGCAAGTATAGAGTGTGTATAAAACAATCATACCCTTTTTGTTGGAGTGTAGTTGTGTGTGTTTGGATTGTAATAAAAAAAAGGGTGCTGGATTGTAGGGTGTGTGTTTGGATTGTAGTCAAAATGAGGGTGCTGGATTGTAGGGGTTGGGGGTTGGATTGTGGTCAAAATGAGGGTGTTGGATTGTAGGACGTGTGTTTGGATAGTAATCAAAAAGCGGGTGCTGGATTGTAGGATGTGTGTTTGGATTGTAATCAAAAAGCGACTGCTGGATAGTATATGTGGTGTGTTGGATTTGCATCTAAACATTTTAACATTAGTATTCTCTTTTGAGGCCATAAAACCGTTTGAGGCTGTAAATTCATATACCCATAGATTTACATGTAGCGTCACTAGGTCTCAAACCTACGACGTAATGTTAATTTCCCGTTTGAGGCTATAATACCATTCCTATGTTCAACATATGGACAAATTAAACAAAGGATTTCCCGTATGTCACCATAAACTGAGGTCAACCACTTCTAAGAATGTTACCATGTACCCCGCAATGTTAAACCTATGAACAAATTTAACATAGTATTTTCCGTACGTCCCCATAAATTGGAGTAAGCCACTTCTAGCAATGTTACCATTTGCACTCAATATTAATCCTATGGACCATTTTAACATAAGATTTCCCGTTTTAGGCCATATCACCCCACGCATGTTAACCTATAGGCGCCTATATAATTATCATTTGAGGCCCAATAGTCCCATACAACTATTAACACACAATGCGGAATGCGAGTCATTTGTTTTGGGTGAGGTCCAGGATATCAATGTCGAGTGAAACCCGATATTGAAACATAGATGCGCAGTTTTGTGTGTACAATGACCATTACAGAAAGTTTTACATTTTTGACAAATATTCTGAACTTTTAGGACATTTTTTTTCAAAACATTGTTAGCAAGAGTAAGCAAAAGCCACTTGATATACACAAATTCTATTTTTTTGTGTCTCCGCAAAAGGCCACATATGGTGGTCACAATGTCCGTCCGTGCGGTGTCAACTTTTGGTTAACGTTTTTATAAAGGGCAATATCTCCCACTTAACAGGGACAGGGGTCATCATCAGACATTGCTGACAAATGTGTGTGTGTGTGTGTGTGTGTGTGTGTGTGTGTGTGTGTGTGTGTGGAGAGAGAGAGAGAGAGAGAGAGAGAGAGAGAGAGAGAGAGACGAGGGGGGGGCGAATATCCCTAGAGACTGACGGCGAAGGAGCTCGAAAAGAAAGGTCACTGGTAGTATTTGTATAAGTGTTAGGTGGGTAATCTATTGTTAAAGGTTTTGGATATGGCATTACTATTTATTATTGCCATGGAAGAATTGAAATCAGACAAATCAGACAAAGTAAAAATGTTTGCCATGGGTTCTAAATATCGCTACTGGTATGGGGGTGAAAAAGTCAAAGGTCGAGGTGATAGTGATCAGTTTCTTATATATTTTGGGGGAAAATAAACTTGTATCATGTGTCTATGGATAATCATTAGACTTTTAGCCGGATTCACCAGTGTACATGGTGCATCCCTGTGGACGATGGATCCAGGTTTCAAAGGTCAGGGTCACAGGGTTGTTTAGTTCTTGGGTCTTTTTTATTTGACGAAAACCTTCTTAGTACAATTAAGCAAAAAGCACTAGAGGTAGGGAAATTAAATTTAGTGGGATATTTTAAGTAATATGAATTTGTTTCTAAACTTGTAAAAAAAAAAAATAATGGATTTTTCTGCTGAACTTGTTAGAACGATTAAGCAATAACCACTTGAGGTTGACAAATAAAATTTGGGGTGCATGCTTGTATGCATGTGTTGCTGACCTGGTTAACTTTTCACACCGTTATAGCAATTCTTCATATTTTCTTTCTTATAAATTGTGTAACCATTTGAACTTAGACTGTTAGGGTAGTGGGAAAGTGATGATAACGTCCTCCATCCTAAATTCCTCGGGGGGCGGGGGGGGGGGGGTTGTGGGGGGGTGCCAAATTGAAATTGAGAGAGTGGAGGGGTAAAGGTTGGTGTGAAGAATATTGCTGACCTTAACTTGCAACGATTCTAATTTCAAGAAAATTATTTGTGGAGGGGAAGCGTAGTTTTGCTTTCCTCCACTACAAAGTATGGGAGAGCCATTTGAGATTCATTTGTATAACTCAATTTTAAAAAAATAATAATAATTCAGAGAGTTAGTAAGGTGATTGTGTCAACCCAGGTCATTTGTATCATCCACCTGTGTAGATACCAAATTTAAAATAAGATAAAAAGATTATACACGGGTCATAAGTGCCCTTTTATCTCATTTTCAGTCCGTATGTAGACAGCTGGCTGATAACTAAAGTCATTAATCAGGGTGCAAATACCGAACAAATATAGGGAGCTGTGGTGACTCGGTTGGTAGAGCTCGTATTCGTAATCCAAGTTAGCGGGTTCAACACCCACCCAGGCCAGTCAGCTAGGTGCATGAATAATGCTCTGTATAATGATACCGAAACAAAGTTATAGACACATTGATGATTTAGATAAGTTGGTAAAAAAAAATATAATTTTATTCCGCATGGAGTTTAAATTGTTTAGCTCCGAAAGATGTAAGCAGAGAATATGAAGCTGGCGTGTTTTCCTATTTATATTTGAAGAAAGCTAAACACATTAAGAAAAGCAAATCCACATTTAAATTTTTTTATACAAAGGCGATTTTTTGTTTGAATAACACATTTAAAGCATCTGTTTCAACGTTGATATCACGAGCAATTTTGCAGATAATAAAGTTTATAATTTTAAAGTACATCTAAAGTTTTCACTTACATGTAGAAGATTTTGGAAAGCTATACTGGCAGAATTTTGTAGTGTTTCAGGTAGGAATTGCCATTGCGGGATTTGTGCACAATAGACACCAAGTCCAGCGGAAAAAAGAAAAGAAATTCAATGTGCTAAAAGTGGCGCAAATAAAATGAACAAGGCGCGCAATCATTTTATACAGCTGCGCTAATCAATCATGAAATGCCCGAATTTCTCAGTGACGTTTTAATTTGTTATTAAAAAAATTAACAAATTCCATCAAGCTATCATTTCCGATTGCACCTAAGCTCGTCCTGCAAATTTTTCCATTCTCCTAATCCCATATCTGGCGAAACTCAGGATCGTTAGGAAATAATCGTGTACTCGGTGTATCCCATAATATTTCTTAGCTGAGAATAGGTTCGGCATGCTTTATAGCCTCGATGAAAATATAAAACAAATTAAAGTAACGTACTGAGGTAATTTCCACTCCATATTTTGATTATAGAAGAAATGTGTTGTGGTCTCGACGATTTTTGCAAGTCACGTGCTTAAAGTCGAGACGTTGACGTAGCGCCATTTGCATTTGTAAAGGCGGCCAAGTTTCGTTAAGAAGTACATATAACGGATAACCGATTTATTTTCCCCAGTATCAAGTTCAGACTGGGAAGCGATCAAAATGACTGTACTGAGTAGGCCGGTAAAACACACAGTCAAACAGAAAATGAAACTTCCGACTAAGAATTAGATTACAAAATAGCGGAACCAAAGAAGAAAAAAGAAATTCCCACACGTGTTCCAAGAATGATGGATACGTGAAAATAGTTGTCTAGAAAATAATTCAGATGAAAATAAAATGTACTGTAACTTATGCACAAGTTTCAAGACAAAGAACTCTATGCCGACTTGAATGTAACTTATGCACAAGTTCCAAGACAAAGAACTCTATGCCGACTTGAACGCCCTCTTTGCCGTTCCTGTACTTGCAACAGAACAGCGCCAATTCGTACACTACTAGCATCAGTATCTAAGACGAAAGGGTAAGCGATGAATATGTATGGAATGTAGTTAAAGCCTTTTTTAGCATAACGAAGGCACCTCACACTTATCGGTTCATATAATCTTATTGTTCTTCTCTGTAAGTTTATGCAGAGGGCGTACTATACTTGCAAAGCCAACAATAAACTGTCTGTAGTAGGAGCGTGTACCCAAATAGCTTTTCACCTCATGGACGTTTTTTAGCCTTGGCCACTCTTCAGCTGCTTTCATCTTCTCTGGGTAAGTTGAAATATCATTACTTGACACAACATAAGCGAAAACTTGCTTTTCAAACAAATGACATTTCTTGGAGGACACTTTTAATCCGGCATTCCCTAACTACTCTTGAATGGCCCCAATGTGGACAAGTAGCGTCTCAAATGAATCGGCGAAAATTATATCATCCAAATACAATAAACAAACCTCATATTTATAATCCGGCTAAAATGCACTCCATCAAACCTTCAAATGTTGGTCCTACATTGCATACCCTTGAAAGTATAAATCATTCCATGTTACAAAGGCGGTTTTCTCGCGGTCACAGCGATCTATTTGAACTTGCCAATATCCCCTTGCAAGGTTTTGTTTGGGTGATCAGTCTTTATTTTGCGGACTTCTACAGTAGGTGAAGCCATGGAACTTTCAGTAGGTTCAATAATCCCATGATCCAGCAGCCTTTTTATCTCCGTCTCCACTACTTCTCTCGGAGCCAGGGGTAATAGCGTTGGGTTTGTTTTATTGGCTGTTCATCACAGGTATTTTCTTATACTTTACCATGTCAGTGCGGCCTAGAACAAAAAACAACAAAAAACATGCTTATATTTCCACAATAATTTATTGACCTCATTCAATTGTGAATCAGATAGATTTAACACTATATGAAATTAGTAAGGTCTGCAACAAAGCTCGGTAGTTTATCCTAAGTTTCAGTCATTTTACTGATTCGGCTTCTTTCTACACCTCGGTTAATTTTGGTCCTATTTTCTGCTATAGCTTCCAACTTGTGGCCCTCTGCGTCATTAGTGTACTTGTAAAGATGTTGCGACTCATTTTTTAGGCTAACAAATCTCAATGGGACATAACTCTTGTTAGGGTCCACAAATGACTAGGCAACTAGAATTCCCTTTTCTGTGTACTGTTAGCTTCTATCCTGACACTGGGACCGTTCGATTTATCACCTTCAGACATTTTAATATCCTTTCTCTCATGTTTTGATTCACTTTCAGCCTGTTCTACAACACTCAATAAAGGAGAAGCTAATTTTACTGATATCTCAAAAGTGTTTCAGTCTTGATTGACTGCATTTTTTGCAACAACAGCAAAATCACTACGCAAAGCCTCATGTAAAACGGCTTGTTGATGGTCACTGAACTTAGCACAGCGAGATATAGCTACTGTCCTAAACATTTTGGTCGAGAGAGTCAGTATCCCAGTGGTAGAACAGCTGTAAGTACTGCCAAGCTAGTAACCCAAACCCTGAAATGGAAAATCAGCTTTAAAACAATACCAAGTGGCAGGGTGATTTGCATGCATTGGGTCCTTAACCTGAGACAAAGAATGTTAATAAGTACTTATTAATCATTTCAGATTATTTCGTGAAATGGACAGAAGTCATCACAATGAAGGACCAAGAAACGGTTTCGGTGGCCAGTGAACCATTTCATCAGTAGGTTTGTAGTGCCCAGGCAAACAGTAACAGACCAAGGGAGACAATTTGAGTAATTTCTATTTAAGGAACTATGTAGGATTTTGAACAGTGACAAAACTAAGTCAAGACCTTTTCACCCACAAACTAATGCGCTAGCAGAAAAGTTCAAATGGATATTAGGATATATGCTCAGTAGACATGTCTCACCATGTCAGGGGATTGGGAGTTTAAATTACCCTTACTCAACAATAAAAGAAAAATGGCAACCTCGGCCAAGCTGCAACTTAGGTGGGATGGACCGTACTAAATTATTGGTATACTTTCGGATTTAGTCCGCATTATTCAACGAGGCCCAAAAATAAAACTTAAGACTGTTCACAATAATAATATTAAACCTTATTTTGGTCAGTGCTATGGCTAGCAGCCTACAAAAGACACATGAAATGGGAAAAACAGTTTAGGAGACTAATTACCTGAGAACAGTTGTATTCATTTAATCTCCCTGGCTGTGTTTAGTTCCATTGGTACAGAAATACCTGGGAACATCGAAGAACAATATAACATTACATAACTGCCCAATCAAAGCATTATTCGGCCAAAATTTGTTGTAGTCAACATATTTCTGTTACAAAATACCTTTTACCCTCTTTGCAGATTGTAATCTGAGCGTGAATTTAAGTGCAGCCAATGTGACAGGACCTATGACAAAAACAAAGGCATTTTGAGAGTCTTGTGAAATATCGCCATGGTCCACTCATCGCATGTGATTACTGCGATTACGTCTTGCCAAAAAGTAGAAGTTATTCAATGAAGTGTCATCTTGAAACTGTACACCGCTATGACCCTCCCGGAAAGAAAGGAATGGATTGGCGGGTGTCATACAGTTTTTTGGAATCACCCGAGTCCATCTATTTATCTTTCCTAGGAACCCCAATAAGAACAGAGGAATCCAGTGACACTGCCAGCTTATATGATGATCAAAGTCCAATAAGGCCCCCCCCCCCTTGTGGGGAATCATCAGCAGTGCTTGAGACTTTCAACTCTTATAAAGTGAGAACCAGCACCAGTCCCAGAAAGGCTCCCATCGGCTCAAATCTCAATTTCGCTGCTGAGACTGGTTAAAGGGCTTGATAAAAATGAGGACAAACTAGAGTCCCCATATGTTGGCTTTTTGGAGCAGATTAGAATTCTGTTCCCGCCATTCGAAGTGCCGAAGTCACCATTGAATGAACAAGTGCACTTGACATACCTGTGGCCCGACCCTGATCTGACGGAATAACTGTAGATGTCCCTTATGTCTTGGTTGAGGGAGTATGGGCAACGAGAGCACCTCGACATGCGATCAACATGCAAGTGATCCGAGGTTCTGCTTTCTGTGAGCCCCAAGTTTTTACTATGAGAGGATAACAGCTTCCACCCTGAGACAGAAGTGACAGCTAGCCCTTTGGTCCCGGACAGACAACCGTTCCTGTATGTATGTGCTACACTATCATGCCGCCATTACCCAGGTAGAGAGGTGTGCCCTTCCAGACGGTACAATCCATGAGTTGAAACCAGTCTTCTTCAGCAAAACAGAGTTCCATGTATACCTGACAACTTCGACACAGACGATGGACGTTCCGAGGACCGTGACCAAGGGTGTGGAATCCTGTCTCTAAACCTGTAGTAAATGGAAGGGAATAGTTAGGTAGAATGATGTAAAGTACGAGTTTGTTTGTGCCTGAAGGATGAAAAAGAGGTTGGTTTGAAAAAAATAAAATAAATTGACCTACATGTTCAAACTTATGACTATAATTGTATGAAATTGCATTTACGTATTTGCGCTAGTCTTGGTTACCAATTGAAATTGTATAGCTGAAAGGACTCCGAGGACTATTGGGTGAAAGTAAATTTTTAAAAATTTATTTATGTAATGAAGAGCCAAATATAAACTGTACCCTGAATACAACTAGATATTCTTAGATGAAATGATTGTAATACGACTTTAAAATGCTTACCGTGTCATAGAACATTCACTTAAGGGTTTTGTCTGTTGTGTTTTTAAATAGCTTTAATTTCTTGTTCGTGGCATTGTGAATATCCATTTTATGATGTGATACTAATATGTCAGGCCTAATTTGGAGAGAAATTTAATGGGTTCAAGACCTAACAACATTAAATTTCGTTTTTAAAGTATACTGAATAAATGTATTCATTCATAATAATGTTTTGCATTGTTGCACTAAGCCAATATATATTTTTTATGAATCTTAATTGTTGTCTAATATTAAGAATTCAGTGATATAATCATTGGTAAAATATATATGCAGTGTAAGTTCATTCATTTCTAATGGTTGATTGTATACTGTATTTTTTCCAAGTCTAGCTGAATGTAAACTGTAACTTGTGAAATTCATGTTTATAAAGAGTTTGAATGATGCATAATGTAATTAGATCCCACATATGTTTCATGTTATTGAATGGGAAATATTGAATATAATTTCGATTTATAATGTGAGTTGGAGGACGAACCCTTTTTAAAAGGATGGGGGTAATGTGGCGTGTTGTAGTACATGCATGTGGTTCTATGGCACAGTTCGTAAAGAACAAATAACAGTGTACCGAGCCATGAAACTCGGATTATTTACTCTGCGGAAAATAAATCCGAATTATTTGATTTTCTTGTTCGGTCTCACTGGATAATTTTTCAAGTGGTGGGCGTGAGCCTATAAAGCATGAACCTTGTGATTATAATCATGTTATAAATTCACATAGAAACTAAATCTTCAATTTGGTTTACATTTACTTTGAGTTATGCTTGAAAATGGATTGGTGTGTTTGGTGACTACCTTTCACAGTTAGACTAGCACAGGAGATGAAATGCGTAACTTGGGCTTCAAATGAACGGCCAACTTGATTTACGTGTTTATGTATGTCTGCTACAGATATAAATATCTCAAAATTGAGATGGTTGAGGGGTAATGAGAAGCATGCCAATGTGTTATAATGACAGTGAAATATAAAATGTTCCAAATGAATTCCAGTAGCCTTGAATGTCCCAATGGTCTAGTAATCTTGAATATACTGATGTGTTAGTAGTCTTGAATGTTCTGATATGCCTGAATGATGTAATCCAGAACATCTTTAAATAAATTCACATAAATCCCAAAGTCAAGTTATTCCAATGAATATTTCAAATAAATAATTCCTCTCTCCGAATTTGTTCTGAAGTTTCACAACACAACTATAAACATCTGATTGTTAAAATGAATCTTCCCAGACTGACCATTTGAACAAGAATGAAATATTGTCCACTAAAATCTCTATATATAAACTTAAGTCACGTTACAGAAAGTTCTAGAATATGGAAAATGTCCTCTGCGTACGTGACGTTTCTCACAGAAGCCTTGGAAACTTCCAGTCTAAGTACTAAATGCTATGTAAATAAGTCCGACCTTGAACTCAAATGCAGTAAACATGTTGTTAAAAAATGACTAAAATACAACTTACCTTGTTGACACATATAAATTCAATATACATAACACCACCCACTTGTATTGAGTTTGACACAAGGAATGTAACCAACGCAAAACTTTGATTGGTAGGATTGAGGTGGTATAATCGCTAGTCTGTTCCAGGGCAGATACTTCTTTCGGTACACTAGTCCATACGCTTTTGCAATGGTAGAAGCTTTCTTCAAGGGACCGATACCTCCGTGCTCAAGAAATAACTGTCGAAATTTTCCACAACAACGTCGTAGAATATCCACATCAAACCGACAATCCTTCAACATCTCTTCTTGAAAATCAAAAAGGTCTGAAGAGTAGACTTGGTACTAGGTGTGGAAAACTTCTCGCTGTTTTGTTTGCATACTGTCGGGGTTGTAGTAATGGACTTCATGCAAATAGGGGAGCACCATGTGTTGATTTTCTTCGGTATTGAAAAAGTATAGAAAATAGGCTTTAGCCATTTCCATCATTCCACTCGTTTTAAGCATCTTACTCAAATAACTCATGGAGTTTTTAAACTGTACGTTTCTCACTTTCATGCAAATGATTTTGACTCGATTCATGGTGACTTGTGAAAATTCGGTTTCTTGCACTGAAAAATGTTTCAAAAGAACTGTATGTTGTATCCCGAGAAATTGTGAGCCATCACTGTAGCGTATCGATGACAGTTCCCATAACGATACACCTCCTCTTCGTTCCAGGTGTCGTCTGTGGGACCTAAAACCGACTGAGCAAATTCAGAAAGGGTGTGGGATCCGCGAAATATTTTGTTCACGTCCTACTGGAATCACGCTACAATTCCGACAGTGATGAAATAAAGGTTCCTCAATATAGTCGTGGAAAGCGCGATGAGCCACGCATAAAAGTTAGGAATGTGAATACCTGTCTCTTGAGAACATTCAAAGTAAAAAAAAAGAAGATAAAATCGAGACGATGGTTCCGTTTCTTTTATTTTATCTGGTCATTTGATAATTCCTCAGGTTCGTTGTCATATCACTGAATGTAATATTGATGATCCAACTCGACGACATTGTTTCTTTCCTGGACAAATGTGTGACTCTTTTGTTATTGGTCTGAACATGTTGTCCACAGGTTAGACACAATGTCAATATTTGACAAGCACTTTTCTTTTGTTGACATTGCTTCATGCGATGTAGCTCGAAACACTCTGGACTCACAAATGTTCGTCTGCAGGTAGAACATTCAATCCTTTTTTGTCCTTCAGGAACACAAGTTCTGGAGATTTAACAGTCACGACATCTCTCCCCACAATGAATATGCTGTTCCCAATTGCTAAAGCCTTGGTCACATTTGTCACAATAGAGGCTGTATCCGAGAAATCCTGTGATACTGGTTATAACATCAAAATGATTATGGTGATGATAGACGTGAATGTATTTTCCGTCTTAAAAATTGGGTCATAGAAACACGAGAGCTCCACGAATGACTTGAGGATAAACTTTCAACGTATAGCAAGAGCTAACATGTCTTGAATTTTCTGCATTTCAGAAATGCCACACACGATCTCTTTCGAAATTTCCGCTTGTTCCAAAAGGATCTCTGCTTGATCTCCGTTATTTAGATTCTTCCGATTTTCTAATACTCTCCCATTATCATCTCCATTTCGGTGGATCGGGTTTCTCTGCATGCTCAAGCCACCACGATCGCGCGGGTTAAACACATCTGATCTTGGTCGTTCTTAATCTGAACAATACTTTGTTTAGTAGGTCAGAAGGTGATCCACAGATAAAGCTTTTTTTTTAGTTTTCCGCTGCCCGAAAGAGGTCAAACGTGTGTCATATGAAGAGTAGCTTCGGTCAAGTCAAACTCATCTTTGGATTGTTGTACGTGCTGAATTATTTGTAAGAGTTTGGAAGAGATTAATTCCGCATGTGTACTAAACTTGATCCAAACAGGAGATTTCAAACTGTCGCGAGTGATCGACATTCTCAGACGATCGTGATCTTTAGCTTCGCACTGCCATTTCAACTCCTCTATCATAGACTTCAGTAAGTCAGTAAAAAATGCAAGTGCTTTCTCAGCCGGGACTTGAGATTTGAACTCTTTAAATTTTACCGTGTAAGTTGCAGCAGTCGTTCTAATTTTTCTGGAAGTCATTTTGTGGGCTGTTTGAATGTGAAAAGAATCTTCAAGGAATACCGAACAACTTTCTTTCTTGGCCAATTTTGACTCTCTCGCTCTTGGAGAGGAGGCGGAGGGCATTGGATAAGGAGCCATCATGTCCTCTTCAAAATTGCTACTGTGAACTTTTGACAAAATTTCTTGGCGAGTGTTGGGTGACAGGTAACGTTGTCGTCACTTTGTGTCTGGTTTCTCCTTGGAAGGGTATGATAGTAGATGATTCAAGTTTAATTTTACTAGGTTCCCCCCCCTCTCTCTCTCTCTCTCTCTCTCTCTCTCTCTCTCATTAATCGTAAACCTCTAGGTGGTAAAGCAGGGGTGGGTTGGTGTTGTCAACATTTACGGTCAATATTAATTTCTTTATTAATACTTACAGTTATCCAATGCCAAAGGATGATTGGTATGATTCCTGTTTATATTTCATATTCGCATATGAACTGATCATAAATCATCCTTTGAACTGTTTAAATTCACGATGCTATGCCATGAATCGATGTGTAAATCCATCATTGGTATCAGTCTCGTTTCCATGTTGGTCACTTTGGGAACACTTCCGTAGTTGTCTCGTTTAATGTTCGCGTACGGTATCATCCATTTTAAAGCTAAACATTCTTTTAAATTGCAAATTTTGACCATTTAGACGTATTCGATGTATGATCATTTAGACGTATTCGATGTATGCACATTTAGACGTATTCGATGTATGCACATTTAGACGTATTCGATGTAAGACCATTTAGACGTATGCGATGTATGACCATTTAGACGTATTCGATGTATGCACATTTAGACGTATTCGATGTATGCACATTTAGACGTATTCGATGTATGACCATTTAGACGTATTCGACGTATGACCATTTAGACGTATTCGATGTATGCACATTTAGACGTATTCGATGTATGACCATTTAGACGTATTCGATGTATGCACATTTAGACGTATTCGATGTATGCACGTTTAGACGTATTCGATGTATGCACATTTAGACGTATTCGATGTATGACCATTTAGACGTATTCGATGTATGCACATTTAGACGTATTCGATGTATGCACATTTAGACGTATTCGATGTATGACCATTTAGACGTATTCGATGTATGCACATTTAGACGTATTCGATGTATGCACATTTAGACGTATTCGATGTATGACCATTTAGACGTATTCGATGTATGACCATTTAGACATATATTCGATGTATGATCATTTAGACGTATTCGATGTATGATCATTTAGACGTATTCGATGTATGCACATTTAGACGTATTCGATGTATGCACATTTAGCTAATACACTAAGTAATCTAGGTTTTTAATCACAATTATCAATTATGGTGTGGTTTTGTTCTTAATTATGGTGTGGTTTTGTTCTTAATTATGGTGTGGTTTTGTTGTTATCGGTAGCAATGTACGGTGCCCATGCAGAATTTTTCCCTGCGGTTGCTACCCAGCGAACGACAGAATTTTCCCTGCCAGGCCCAGAATTCTGCAGAATTCCGCGGAGAGTATAAAAAGGCTTGTCAGCGTCTGTGTTAGGACCTGGTCGGGCTTCTGAGGGCCGCTCTAATAGTTCTGTGTTAAGACAGTGCATGAGAAAGTTGTCTTACTATTTTACTACGAAGTCCATATGAGGCAGTGCGCAAATAAAGGTAACTCTTTTGTTTATTATTTTTCCGCGAATCAGCAATTTACAGTTATTTCACGATGTCTTTATAGATATTTGCCATGAAAAAGAACGTTTTAATACTAAATTGTGGACAGGTCTAAAAAAAAAATCTGAATCTTGCATCTATATAATCTATACCTTTCAGGATATTTATTCAGTCATTTGTATCTTTTAAAAATGAGCAACTTTAGTTTAAATAGTTGCCTAATCGGTTAAATTGTATGCAGACATTATTTTTCATGATCTTGAGGTCAAAAGTCAAGTGTTTCTTCCAGACCTTATTAAAATAATAATACTTATTACAGTTCAATAGAAATAGGAAATCATGGATTAATAATAATAATAATAATAATAATAATAATAATAAAGTGCAAGTTTGATTATGAAGCCACTGAGTGTTTCTCTAGGCTCTGTTCATAAGTTATTCATTATATTGTAAAGCTATTGAATGTTTTTTCAAGGCTTTGTACATAAGTTGTCAGTTATTGTTGTTATAGCCATTGAGTGTTTGTCAAAGCTCCGTTTGAAGTTGACCCATATGAATATAATTAAAGTTCAGCCAATATTTCTAAGTCTATCACTAAATAATAAATTAATATAAAATCTGAACATTAAAACTTTTATATTTGTAAATGTTTCTATCAAATTTGATCATAATGAACTGTTTTTTAAATTAAGTATGTTTGTCCAATGCACACTACCACTGTGATATCAAGTCAATGAGTCATTATATAGAAGTGATGCACCTGATATCTAAGTCCTGAATTTTTACTGTCATATGATTTTATGACTGTTAATAAACCAGATGAAACTAGTCCCTAGTCCCATTCGTATAGCTAGGATCAGAGAATCACAGAAACCTCTTGGAGTTTAGGTCTAAGTTTAACTGGACTTAAAGTCTAAGGAGAGTTTATCGGCCACAAAGAGTACAGTGAGTCATTGAGAGGTCACCAAGTTATCGGCCAGCTCTACCCTGTAACTCTCTCTCTCTCTCTCTCTCTCGATCGAGAGAGAGAGAGAGAGAGAGAGAGAGAGAGAGAGAGAGAGAGAGAGAGAGAGAAAGAGATAGAGAGACTACGTAAGAGAATACACTCATCCAGTTTCAGTCTATGAAGTTGGAAGAGTCACAACAGATCACATTTCTGGTCAGAGATTTACAGAGTCATTCAAAAATACACCTCCAACAAGACTTATGGAGAGACTCCAGTCTACGCCTCTCGAGTTAAACGTGAAGCAGTAGAGAGGACATTGGGCGCCAGAATGTCCACAACGTTAAAGAAAAGGAACCTCAAAGACAGGAAAAATCAGGTCCCGAGACAAAATTAAACATACCTGTTATTAATGTCAAGGCAACTGACATTGGTCTTCAGAAAATTAAAAAGGCAAAGGACATTGGTCTTCAGAAAATTAAAAACAAGATATAAAGGATGAGTTTCAGAAGCATAAACAGAAGAACTCATACGAGCGAAGACATTCAAAGCACGAAAAGCAGAAGAAACTATTCCAGTTAAGAAATTTAAAAAAGTAAGACAGTAAGAAGAACAAAAATGGACTTTTGTGATGTGTTTAAAATTTCATTTTGTGATTGCTATTCACGAGAATATACCCAAAACGTAAGTTTATCCATGTCTTGATTTGTTATTTTAGCGTTCATAAGATATTGACAAAAATACACACATACTTACTTTTTATGGAGAGATTTTGTTATTTTATTTGGCAATAATGGAGTGGTATCTCTTTTCTAAGAGACATGGCTGGTCTTGAAAAGGGACGTTCGATTTTCAACAACAAAAAAAATCAAAAAAATCATGGACTTTTCAGCATCAGCTGTAACTTAAGTCTATTCTACAGCCAAGTCCTACTGTTGCTGTAGTGGCAGTGGTAGTTGCTGTAGTGGCAGTGGTAGTTGCTGTAGTGGCAGTCGTAGTTGCTGTAGTTGTGTAGTGGCAGTGGTAGATGCTGTAGTGGCAGTGCTAGTTGCTGTGGCAGTGGTAGTTGCTGTAGTGGCAGTAGTAGTTGCTGTAGTGGCAGTGGTAGTTGCTGCCACTGTTGCCATCTCAGCAGGACCGGATTAAGACCTTTAGATCCCCTAAGCACTGAAAAGATTATGGTGCCACCCCCACCCCAATATGTAATTTAAAAAAAACCCCGTAATTTCTAATTTTTTAATTTTTATTTTTTACAATATTTATTTATTTATTTATTTATTTTTGGTGCCCCTGCTTTGCTGGTGCCCTAAGCACGTGCTAAGTCTGCCTATTGGGTAATCCAGCCCTGCGTCTCAGTGGTAGTCCATTTAGTCATCACAGGTTTAGAATTTTTGGATTGAGAAGGTCTCTTTCTCAGGGGTTTCGCCCAGTAACTTCATAATTCCCTCCCGTGTGTTTTAACTCGTCCAGAATGTCCTGTAACATACTGACAGTTCTGTGTTCACTACTTTCCTTCTGTTCACTGTTAAAGATTTTATCTCCTCTTCTTGCTTTCTCTTTTCCTCTTCATGTTGTTTTTGAACAAATGTATGTTCTTCTTATTAGCGTTGTAACAAAGTCTCTAACTCTTCCTTCTGTTTCCTTTTAAAATCATCGTATACTGGCAATGTTGAAGAAGAAGGAGAAAGGTGGTACCGGCAAAAATTCTTGCGAGGGTAAGAAATCGCAAAAGTCAAATCCAAATCCAAGTCATTCTCCGGAATAATACTCGCTACAGCAGCAATAGTCGTATTATCACTCCGAGTATACGAGGTATCCATTGTAAGCGCACCTCAACACAAAGTCTTCGTTTCAGCCATGTAACCTGTACTTGCACTGTTCCGCACTGGTGAATCGTAGACACTCTCATGTGTATATATATCAAAAGTGACTCAAAGCGTCAACTGTATTCTGACTGAGTTATAGAGAACACCCTGACTGAATTAAATCACACGCGTTCTGATCAGTTTCGACCCGCCCGTACGCTATATATATAGGCGCGTTTCACTCTTGTGTCTTCCTCGCACATTGTCGAATGACCGAACACGAGGTTAATTCAAAATCAGTCAGTCAGCCCTCTTGTGTCATCTCTTCTCGAGACCACCCACCGAGATGAATGTCGGTGTACAGTCTTCAGCTATTATTTCAGCGATGTTATTCAATCATGATTTCCCAGTATATGTGAAGGCAACGTGGGCCATCACCAAAATCGCGGATACGGCAGTCTGGAACAGAAGAGTTTGTGTGGAAAGGCAAGGATGCCTAGAGAGAGTTCTGTCCATTCACTAAGGTTGGGTTAAAAGGGTGGCAGTGGTGATAGTTTTGTTTATAAATGGATTGTAGGGAAGTTAGGTGGATAGGAGTATTTTAGTTTTGATTATAAATGGTTTGACGCCTATTTTACACCCTTCTTTTACATCCTTACATTATGACAATTTAATTTCCCATTTCCCCCCATAGAGCCATATTTTGAAAATTGAAACGTAATGTTAAATTTTCCATTCCCCTATATCGCCATACTATACTACTAATGCCCAAGGATACCTTTTCTTGTTCTTATTCATATAGATAGATAAGAAATGACATAAGAGTTCTAAGTTCATGTTTGCATTTGAATCAGATGTGGCGCAAAAAAAAAAAAAGAATTTTGGAAATCAATTGACGCAGCCTCAATATGCCCATGAGTTAAATTTGTATGTAGATAATTTTACAGTAGCGTTATGTAAGCACATTCTGCCCATGAGTTAAATTTGTATGTAGATGCTTTTACAGTAGCGTTATGTAAGCACTTGCAACGACATTTGGAAACGGTACGAAGGCGACATGGTAGGACCGTTGGAAGCGGTATGAAACGGTAATCTGACCCAGTAACATAGAAATGATTTGACTGGTTGTTATTTGGAGGTGTTCAGTGAAGACCGCTACATTCTGCATGAAGTATCAAATTTAAGTTTAATTAGAGAAAAACGAATTTTATTAACTACAAGATGACAGCACGCTGGGAATAATCTTGGTACGAAACTGGAACGGTACGATAGGCAACTGCAACGATCAGAAACGGTGCGGAAACGCTACACAAACTAGGTTTCAAATGACGGTACAAATACTAGAACAATGTGTATCACTACATAAAAGGTGAGTAATCACCCTTTGTATAAATCCATAAGGAGAAGGAAAATCAGCTGGTGACTAATAGCCTTGAACTAAAGTCATAACTAATTGAATATGCATGAGACGTAACACACACACACACACACACACACACACACACACACACACACACACACACACACACACACACACCACAACACTCACGCATACTCAGTCAGATTTCGCTTTACACTTGCTTCAAGAAGAAATCGGCACCAGGTCTTCAAAATATGAAACCTTTTTGGGAGATAACAAAAGAAAAGTGAGGAACTCGTCGAACCACATTCTTTGTATTTCGAAACTCTGATACGTATAAAAGAGTTGTCTGTTTTAGTTGGACCGCTAATTCTTTCGTCCGCATTCTTGATTACTTACGGTTTTGAACTTTTCTCGTCATGGCATTTTGCGGTGAATGAGAGAGATTGGTGACTGTGTTATTCCAGTTGCCCGAATCAATAGCACATAACTGGATGGACTTAAGTTTTAAAGGAATTGCCAGTTTGTCGCGCAGTTTTCCTGTACTGTGTAGTAATACACAATCTTTTGGTTACATCATTCAAGTCATAGGTTACTGTTATTTCATTGGCTAGTCCATTTTATCGGAGAATTGAGAGGTATTTAAATGAACAGACCTAAATCTTTATTGTGAAGTGCACGCAATTAAATAAAAATAAATACATTGAAAAATTATAATTATAGGATTGTCTGTTTCAATGCCACCCCAAAAATCACTAGACCACTCATATTTTGTGTGCTCCAATTTCATATAAGGAAACAAGAACATTTCTGGACCGCCAAGATATTTATAAAACAAAAATACTATCAAGAGGGGCTTGTAGTTTTATAAATATCTTACTATTTTATTGATTGTAAAAAAAAACAAATTATCATCGCGTCCCTGTACCACTTATTTTTTATAAAACAAAAATACCCTCGGGTCACAATACCACATACTAATTCTTAATTGTGAATTAGGTTGATAGTACACCGACTAAGATATACGACATGCAGAATGAACACAGAAATCAATAAATGACGCATCTCTGGGTGACCAAATCATATGATTCATAATATTGCATCAGAGATTTAAATAATATGAAATAAAAGTATCTTATTAGTGTAAAAATGTGTAGTGCAAGGAGCACACACTACTATAGCACAGTCTTACTATCATTACATTCAACAAATTCTACTAAGAGTAAATGGAGTGGTTAAGTGTATATATACTACAAAACAAAGACAGATAGATAAATCGCTAACTCAACAAATGGCGCATCCTGTGCAAAGCACAACACCAAATATTGTCTGTTAGTACGTTAGCCTATACAGAATTTCACAGTGTTATTAAGAAAGTTCGGTAGAGAAATAAGTATTGTATTTAAAATCGACAAGTTAGTTGATCAACTAACTCTTCGTCGCGGAGAAAAAATAAAGCTTCTATATAAATTGATCAAAAATGTTTGGTCTTAAGTCGGTCACTAAAATGTCAATCAAATATATACTCCGTAATGGAAAAAAAAATACTTCCGATAGGTTTTAAAATAAGACGTATCCATAGGTAAATACAAATACATTGTAAGACAAACGTACAAGACACGTGACTTAATCTATATTATAAGTGGAATATGTAAAAATAAAAGAGGTCATGTACACAAATAAAACAAAAGTCATCGTATGACTAACACACAAGAAGTTTGACACAGTCTCTAGTGTACGCAATAAATAACACAAGAAGTTTGACACAGTCTCTAGTGTACACAATAAATAACACAAGAAGTTTGACACAGTCTCTAGTGTACACAATAAATAACACAAGAAGTTTGACACAGTCTCTAGTGTACACAATAAATGGAGCTATAAAGGTTGATCACCAAATATAGAAAAAGATTTGCTATGGAAAATGTGGTAAGTGTGAAGTTCCGATATATCTTCTCCCCCTCCCCCTTTTCCCACACCCACCCACAGCTAGAAGCTTTATACCCAGAGGATATAATTTTACAAAATATTATAGCGCATTTATATGACGAAAGTTAAATATATTTTAGTCACTTACATAAACATTATGCAGTAATATATATATATATATATATATATATATATATATATATATATATATATATATATATATATTGAAGTATTTCTAGTAAAATAAATCAACCATGAAGATTTCTTATCAACTGGTTCCAGAGCAAGTTAGAAAACAATTACAACCCGATTGTATGCGTCTTTCAGCTAGAAAAAGGAAGTGAAGAGGATGAATGCACACAATTTAACAGACATGTTACTAAAAGACTTAGAGATATATTTAATAGAAATTTAAATGAGTACAGATTTTACAGTGATAAGAATTAAGTTTTCTTTTCATTTTTCAATGACACTGAACCATATTTTAAGAAAATGATCATAAGAAAAAAATCGGAACTTTGCTTCTGTGAAAGAACAGGTTGACTTAAGACGTTGGAAACGGCCTACTCAAGAAGTAAAACAGTTGAGTACATGATGTTTTTTTTTTTTTTTTTTTTTTTTTTTTACCATAGAACATAATGAACAGAGGTGAAATGGATGATGTCACTGAATGTTGTTTTTTTTTTTTTTTTTTGGAGGGTTTTTTGGACTTTTTATATACTAAATTTCAAGACAAAATAAGGGAAAATATACAAGATACAGGTTCCACAAGATTAAATATTTGACATTGCTCATAGGTAAATAGCCGCTAAGAGGAAACTAATATATAGACTTGCCTGAGTGGGTTAAAAAAAAAAACGCTTTCGCGTACGTATAAAAAAAGCAGTCTTTTGTTTTATGCCGTAGAATCTGTGTTAAATACACCAAGTGATAATGTACATACACCATCAATTTACATATACAAAGTCGTCAATTTAGTAGATGTGCGGTGAAAATAGATGAAATATGAAGAATTGAAAATAAATTGAATATGCCTAAATGTGTATGAAATATTGGAAGGGGAGACAGCTGAATGAAAAAGAACTACATTAAACCGGTTAGAGTGATTGGGACAGGCCAGAAACTTTAACATATTGATCCTTTTCGCTCCAAACGATGCTACGCTATTTCAGTTCGGCGGTATAAATATAGAGGCCAGAAAAATGATCAGAACACAAACGATTGCGTTACGGTGTAGAAAACTCTATAGTTATAATGCCTGAAAAGGCTCAGTTGTAAAATTTAAACATTATCAGAATCAATTAATAGTTCCTACGTTTTTTATTGGGATTTTGAAAGTATTTTTGTACCGTACACGAAGTGTCTGTGCTGCGCACCAGAGACACAACATTACAATAGTGTTATGCATCAATTAGATATATCATGGACAATACAAACATCAAAATACATTCTATCAGTGTTTTGTTTGTACCTCAAGTAAATTCATAAATGTTACCGACCAATCGTTTTCGGAAGTACTGACTACATTCATGTGTTTTACAACTGGTTGGCTTAGGATCGAAAAAAATAGTGTATGACGAATTAAGACCGAAAAATGCAAAGTCTATGATGTTCGCAGACGATGATAAAGGATATATACATGCCACATATATGAGAAAAAATATTTAAAGACAAAGTTCGTGACCACGATTAATTAAACGGGCAAGAACAGAGGGGTAGCTCATAACAAATGTAATTTTAATTTCAGATACGCAAAATATATCTTATTATTTATTCACAGCTTGTCTAGTTATGATAGTAATTTGTTTAAGAAATGATGCAGATGAAGATGTAAAATCATACCGAATAATGATCAGACATATATTTCATTCAGCAATGATTTCATACTTGATTGGTTCTTGAAGGATGATAAGGAAATAACCGTGAAAAGAACAATTAGATTTGTAGATAGTTATCGCTTTATAGAGCAGTCATAAGGACAATTGGCTACAAGTTTAAATTATGAAACATTTGTAGAAACACTGAAACATTTTGGAGAGACGAAATCCAAATATTGGAGGAAATACATCACACATACGAATGCATGCATTGCTTTGAAAGGTTTAATGAACCAGCTGTACCACCCAAAAAAAAATTGTTTTCATTATTTAATGATTGATGTGATGTCAACCTTCAAACATTAGGTGACCTTCACGACTGTTATGTTAGATTCTGCTCATTGTTATAGTGTATCAGGACTAGCCCATGATGCGTATACATGTATGCAGTAGCGCTTTACGACACCTAAGTACAATAGTGGCTATATGGTGCCAACTAAAGGTAAATGTTCGAAACATGTAAAAATGAATTGCACACAAATTTTAGGAAGATAAACCCTTCCAAATAAATGTATATATCAAACACAACAAGACAAAATATAAAACGTAAAAAAGTTATAATTCTGTAACATGTATATAAAATAAAAGATAAAGGTAACACCTGTAAAATCCTTGAAAGATATGGTCAAAATGTGTTATATAAACCGTATTCCCTTAAAAATTCAAAGATTCTCTCCTCATCATACAGTTTCTTCATGCAGTTTACGTCAAAATGCTTCTGTCTCACAAGGAGCAAGTCGACACACTCGACAAGAATGTGTTCCACTGTCAGTGGACACTGGCATGCACACTAGTCGAGGTTCACCCTTCAGGAGGTTTTAATGAGTCAGGTATGTGTGTCCGTTACGTGACTGGTACAATACAACCTCATCTCTGCGATTTGTTCTATACGAGGGATGCCACTCTCCAATACTGGGTTTGATGTTCTTAAGTTTGTTTGTGGAGTTTTCACTCCACATATTTTGCCAAGTTACGAATGCTGATTTATACAATAGTTGAAGTCAGTATATGGACTTTTCCATTCGAAAACGGGTGATTGAAGGGCAGCTTTAGCTGCTTTATCTGCCCTTTCTTTAACCTTTATGCAATGTGACTAGACACCCAACAGTACATACTACTTTTCCCAGATTGCATGAGAACATCATGTTTCTGTAATACCTACAATATTAAAGGGTTGTCAGATTAACACTCTGCAAGGCTTTCAATGTAGAAAGGGAATCCGCAAAAAAATATGAAATTTGTTTTTTGAGAGGTATCTAGTTCAAAGCTTTGAGTATGACTGTAATTTGATGTGAGTTTAATGATATCGGGTGTTGGATTTGAGCCACTGACCGACGACGGCATGTTTATGATGATTAAAAGTGGAATTCATGGCGGAATTAGTATGATACCGCATAGGCATGCTGAAGCTAACCAAGAATTCTGGATAATGAAGAAAAAATAAATGACTGAGAGTTCGATGTGACAAAACCAAAATTATGTACCTAGAAACCACATATCTTTATTGCTAGGTCATGAGCCAATACATGCAGGTAAATAACTTTATCCTGACAAATGATGAACAAATTAGATGGATCGACAAAAATATGTTTGAAATACCCGATGATAGATGTGACTTCGAAATTCCATTTCATCTCCATGACCATTTGATAGACTATCCATTATCTCCATAGAAATTAATTCCAGACTAATATTATTTATCTACAGTGCAAAAGAAATTGATACAAAACCAACTGTACCAAAACTAATGTGAAGATAGTATAACAAAAACAAGTACGTCATTCACTAAATAAACTTAAAGCTTTATGTACAATAAGGTCTAAGCTACACAGAGTTGTCTTTCTTGAACCACAACCGTGGCTTGAACCTTAACATGCAGTTCAATACTAGTTTGAGACAACAACAACAACAACAAAACTAATACTGATTTCGGGAATGACTTTAGTAAATTCATGAATAACAGTGTATTTCGTAAACGGATAGAGAATTTGAGAAAACAAAAGAACAGTAAAAATATGTAGATATAAAAATAAATTTTTCAAATACGAGAAAGATATATTATTAAGCCAGGAGAACATTTTTGACAATGACTGCTACTCAGTCTTAAAAACAAAACGATCAAATTAATCAAACCGATCTATGGCGAATTTACTGTGTTACAACTAAGCAAGTGCTTGATGTACCAATTATATTGCCTAAGAATTGAAAAATAAATACGATGATAGAATGAGACTGGTAATGACTGACACATGTTTATTATGAAAGAAAACATATAATTTTACGACTCTAGTGACTATTCAGTGGACAACGTGTTTGGTTTACCAAAACTGAATGAAAAGATACCCGGCGTTTTCAAATATGAACTAACCGGCACAACAATTAAAGACTTTTGTAGGTTAAGATCAAAATTCTATTCATTTAAGATGGACAAAGATGACAAGAAAGTTAGCAAAAAAAATTTTTTTAAATGTGATTAAGAAGAATATGAAATTTGAAATGTACATAGATGTCTTCTTTAATCACAAATAAAATTATCAATAGATGAATTTACTTAGATCATACAATCACGAGATTTATAACATCAATATGTAAAAAAGAGCATTGTCAATGTATAACAACAAGCGTTCTTTTGGTTGACAAAATGAATGTGTTACCTTACGAGCACGTCAGCACCTTGTAATGTAAAGGAAACTACAAACGCATTACACGTTTGCTTTCATTTACTCTGATTCAAAGTATTTACAATCTCTCTTGGTATATCATCTAATTACGACATATAGTCTTTCTTTTTGCAAAAAAAACTGAAATTACGACATATAGTCTTCTTTGCTGAAATTACGACATATAGACTTCCTTGCTGAAATTATGACATATAGTCTTCCTTTTTGCAAAAAAACTTTGTATTTTACTTGATCATCAGAAGATTGATAGAAATCATTCAGTTCAGGTTGTCTTGATTTTCAAGTTTTGCTTTACCATTAAGTTTAAGTTGTCTTGATTTTCATTTTTTGCCTTATCATTAAGTTTAGGTTGTCTTGATTTTCAATTATTGCCTTACCATTAAGTTTAGGTTGTCTTGATTTTAAATTATTGCCTTACCATTAGGTTTAGGTTGTCTTGATTTTCAATTTTTGCCTTAATATTAAGTTTAGGTTGTCTTGATTTTCAATTTTTGCCTTGCCATTAAGTTTAGGTTGTCTTGATTTTCAATTTTTGCCTTACCATTAACTTTAGGTTGTCTTGATTTTCAAGTTTTGCCTTACCATTAAGTTTAGGTTGTCTTGATTTTCAAGTTTTGCCTTACCATTAAGTTTGGGTTGTCTTGATTTTCAATTTTTGCCTTACCATTAAGTTTAAGTTGTCTTGATTTTCAATTTTTGGCTTACCATTAAGTTTAGGTTGTCTTGATTTTCAAGTTTTGCCTTACCATCAGGATCATTTAAATCATGTCTGCTACCATCATTATGACTACACTCATAAAGAAAAAGCTTTGTCGGGATTGTTTAAGTACTGAAACATTAAACCTCGTTTTTTAAATCTTTCATTCAAGCAGTCAAGTGTCTTTTGATCCGTTTTAATTTAAAACTTCTGCTTTTCTCTAGTACCTTATCGATAGTTTGATGTGTTTAATTTTCTCCTAACCAGTCCCATCTGGATCAGATAATTTGGACATATCGTTGCTTTCTGTAAATGTTAGACTGTTATCTATTGTTCTTCCAATAATAACAGCTGCTGATGCTATATGTTTTGTTGTGCCAGTTATTATTTTACATAGTGGCTGAAGAGGTCCCTCTTTGTGTTACAGTCCAATTATTACAACATTGTTCTCTTCCAGATAATATGTAGGCGATTACATTGTACAGTAGAGATTAGGCACAAATTCCTCTTTTTAACCACGAATGAATAAACAAACTATTGGTTTTTACCTCCAATACAATGTAAAACTCAGAATAAAATCACAAACAATTGTATTTGCGGTTTAAATACTCAGTATGTAAGCTGACAAAAATTGTGTATAATCATGATCTCTTGATGTAAATGATACTGCTGTACTTAATCTATTGTGTGTAACTTGTATTCAACACAACTTGACAGAGCGTAGTCAACTCCGTAAATGTAAGCTATTTTTAGGTGTTATTCCAGCTTTAAAAAATATCCAGCACCCATTCTTATATGTGTATCTAATACCAGTCATGTGGGGTGTTTGTATGCCTTCAAACGTTGAAATTACATCACTTTCATACTTAAATTATTACCATCTTAATACTCATGGTTTAATACACTTCGAAAATTGTAAATCAATACACATCCTTGGATTAGGTTAGGTTTCTCATCAAACTCCTTGTTGTTTTTATCGATTTCCTCTATAAATGTTCTATTCCTATCAAACAACGCAATATTGTGTACACTCGTTTCCGGATTCAATTCAGTTTGGAATGTCTCTATGTTTTTGTTTATTGTGATTATAACTGCATCAATTATAACACTTAATACAAGAATCTTTTTATATATTTAACTTTTGAATGTATCTGTATGTTGTGAACCTTTTATTGAAATCAGTTAAATCCTTTTTTAACCGTTTCATCCGTTTGTCTACTACCTCGCACTACACCGATGTTATTGACCACTTCTCAATCAACATATTTTTTTGTATCTGTTTTAGACTGTGCAACATCGGTGTGTAATTTGTTATAATATTCGATGAATGTAACATCTTTTATCATTTTGATCCAATCAGTAAAATCTGTAATAGATAAAACATAAGTTGTTTTTAGTGATCTAATAGTGCTTTCGTTCACATTTTTGTTGTTGTTATTTCTAACGTCCTCTATCCTTTTCGTTTCTATCTGTTAAATCGTTAGTTTCAATAACTCTAATAGCGTATTTAGTGTTAGCTGTTGTCTTGTTGTCAATTTCAGTAATTTGTTTTCCAAAATCATTCATTGGCTTTTAAATTTCTTGATTATTTTGTTGGAATTAATTATTCAAATACCTCTGTTACTGCTCCGGTACAGATTATAAAGTGCTATAGTTTTCCAGCTATTTTTTGTTTGTTTTATTTTCTCCCTGTCACTCTGCAAACCATTTATTTCACTGTTTATCCTACCCTTTATTGGTCGTACATAATTATAGATAGCAGCTATATTAGTTACGGTGTGCACTCTGCTTAGCATATCATCGCATTTGGCTCGGTCTCCCTTCGTTACAACACCGCGCATACCTTTACTATATCATTTAGGTCATGAATAGCAGAATATAAGGTATTTAATCAATGTCTAAATAATTCTTTTGCATCCAAAATCTTGTTTCTATTATCATCATTCTGTTTCTGAAGCTGTGAAATTATGTTAGTTCTGTCATTACCACTCTTTGCAATAGCTGTTGATTTATTGTCTACATTTTCTTCCTAAGTTTTAACATCTTTCAAATTGCTTTGCCCCGGAGTCTTACGCATTTGAGTATCAGCTCTTTTTTTTTTTTTTTTTTTTTTTGTTGTTTTTTTTTTGTTTTGTTGTTGTTGTTGTTATTTTTTAAAATTATTTTGTTCAAATTTCTATTAGCTGCATCAATGTTTTGTACTGGATTTGCTAGATTGGTAAAACAGTTATTGTTGAGGTTTCAGTCATTGTTAACTGTTTTACCTAACAGAGTATCTTTTTCATAGTTTTTGTCTTAATGTTAAAAGAAAAACCAAATTCACTAGGACCCCTAAGAGAAATCTCTTCTATTTATCAAAAGAAAGTTTGCGTCGAAGAAGTCTAGGTGTTCCAAGGAACAAAAGCTCAGGTACACGTCATCACAGCTACTTACTTAACATGAAATCATACGTTAGATGCATAGGGTGAAAATAGTTTTCATCTTCATCTTTGATGCTGATATTTAATATGTTAATTGTACCCATCTGCAATTGTTTGCAATGGTCATTAACATTTTATGAAGCAAAGTCTCCATGGAAACATTTATAGCATGCAAAAGCTTTAATAAGCACGAAAAATAGCCATTATTAACTTTTGGTGATAGTAATTTGGTCGAGGAAAATGTATAAAGATTTTTGTTTCCAAAATCAGCAAACTGCATCAGATATAGTGGATACGTGTATAGATCACTGGCTATTAATTCCGAAGAATTTACCATTGTAGCTGGTGATATGTACTGTGCAATTTGTTATTCGGAGTGATTTAACTTTTGAGTTGTGTTTCAAACATTCGACATCAATACTTTCATCATTGTCACTATTTGTAGTTGTTAAATCATTGACTCTTTTAATATGCATTTGAAACTTGTACAAACCATAAGAAATTAAAACAGTACTTGTTTCATTCTTTTTGTTGATGTAGTAAACTATATTGTTTTTGAGTTAATCGAAATATTTTAATACCCAGCAACAAAATGTCTTTCTGTAATGAAATGGATAATTTGCCGTAACTGTTGTCAATTGAATTTGTAAGTCCGTCGACTGTCATATAGCTCCTCATTTGCACTGGAAATATTAGCGCAGCCAAAACCTAAAACTCTTATCTGTTTTTCTCTTCAACTTGTATCTTTTCCTGTACGTTTCTCTATGATCTCTTTCAATTTCTTCGCTTCTCTTATATCTTTTGTTTTTGCATTCGTCTTATTCTGATTGCGTGTTTCTTTTATATCTTTTATCTGTTGCATTTGTTGATAATCAAAATAAAGTCCTAATGGCTGATTTCATTGTCACTGATCGCTTTACTTATCGTGTCATCGATGTTGTTTAACTTAGCGATAACAAATGTTACTATTTCATCATGTTTTAAAACTTTGTTGTAAATCAGTTTATCCTTATTAGCTCTTGCAGCAACACCTACCAATGCTGTTCTAACTCCAGTAAAATCTAAATGAACAAATATGCCTGAAACTATTACCGCTAAACACAATCTAGCTGCAAAAGTACATATACGGACTGAAACTGTTTTCATACCTGGCTCTAACCAATTTAAAATTGTGTATGTTATTTTGTATTTCTTTTTCACACCTTTATCGAGTTCGATCAATATGACCAGATTGTTTTTAGTAGCTTTAATAATAATAATAATAATAATAATAATAATAATAATAATAATAATAATAATAATAATAATAATAATAATAATAATAATAAATAATAATAATAATAATAATAATTATTATTATTATTATTATTATTATTATTATTATTATTATTATTATTATTATTATTATTATTATATAAAAAACTATCCATTATTTATCCACGGTGGCATAATTAGCAAACAGCCATTTTACATTATAGCCCTGTAATTAAAACAAATTCACAACAAATATACGTGTAATTAGTAAAAATCTGCAAGGTTAACATCTACTGCCTAAAAGAAAGCAAATATAACAGAAGATTAATACAAATTCTACAAGGTTAACATACTATTCTCACATAGATATATCGCAGTTACCACTTACAAATGCTATGTCGTCATAAATCAGAATTGCTCATTAACATATTTGTAGAGGTATAATTTATTAAAAGCTGAAACATTATATGCTTCTTTAATATCATGCTGTAAACTATTCCATAAACCTGTACCAGCGTAAGCAAAAGATTTCTTAAAATACTCTGTCTGAACTTTTGGTACATATAAATCCTTGTTTTCACTCGACTGTGTTCTCCTCGTGCTAATATTGCTTACAAACTTAAGAACATTAAGGTACGCTGGCGCTAAATTATATAAGACCTGGAAAGTAAGAACAGCTTTTTAAAAATAATTTAATCATTAATAAGTATCCGTCTAAGAGTGTTGAAAAGAGATGATGCAAATGTTAAAATATCTTTAACATTTAAAACAACTATGGTTACTCTTTTCAGTAAGCTGTATAGTCTCTGCATATAAGAGGAATTGCGAGGTTCTCCCCACACAGTACAGCAGCAGATAAAATGTGGAAAAATAACTGCATTGTACACTTCTCAGATCAACTAATTCGACATAAAATGTTCAACCGTTTTTAAAATTCTTATTCTTAGATATTTTTTATAAAGTCTGTTTCAAATTGCTTGGACCATGATTAAGTATTATCAATAAGGATACCTAACAGATCTGCACCTTTAACAATTTAAGTTTGTTTACCATTTACTTCTAAGTGTAATTCTTTACATTTGGCTGCTCGTTGTGCAGAGCAGATAAGTACTAACTGGGCTACAGAATATAGATAAAAGAGGAAAAGAAAAGGCTGAATCCTTGAAGTGAATTTGAACAGCATTGTCTACTCTATTTCCCTCTGAAACGTAGTGCATAATAGACAGAAACCCATGTAATAACAACTAATGTAACAACTGTGGTCAAAGGCACAACTGCATCAACAACAAAGCAACCGGTATTTCTTTTCGGCATTTCAGATTCATTATTTTCGGCTCGCCTTTTACAATCTATATCTATGAATGTTATCAATCCTGCACTAGGTACAAATAGAGGCAAACCTAGCTTAAATGACAAATATTCGGGGAAGTATCTAATTTCCTTCGATATCATGTAATCGTTTTTCGGCTCATTTTATAAACTGTCCAAGTTGTCGCTTGAAATAAATTAGCAAATTATGTATGTCACGGTGTAAATTACGACACCTGGCAATGATTTGAAAACGTTCGCACCTCTAGCATTTACAAAGATTTCATACGTCATTTATTTATTTATTTATTGTCCATCTGCTACAACTCTTTTTCAATCAAGTTATTATTGGTTATCTCTTGCATGTTCCATTTACAATATCTATATTACAATTCCTGTTTGTACTCGTCGGTTTATGCAGGCTGTAGGTTCTTTGAAACATCTGAAAATCCCAACTCTTTTTTAAGTTGTGTCTTATCAATTTCTAAATAACGAGAAAATATGTTTCTGAAATCAACAACCTTCGTTATCTTCTTAAATGGCTGAAGGAGGTCGAGATTTTGAAATGAACGAATTTGAGAATCATTTATATGAAGATGATGATAGATTATAACTCCATATAGATGATGATGATGCTACTGTAAATCTTCCTAGTGGCTTTGTATATCAAAGTCTATGACGTTTTCATACTGGACAACAGTCTAACGATACAAGCAAAATATTGGAAGAACCATTCAGAAATTCTGGTTATAATGTGGGCTAGGACTTATAAAGCAAATGTGCAACATATATATAAGAGTGAAATACATATCAAATCCACAGATATATAAAATAAGTTTATTAATTTAAAAATCAGCCAAAGTGCAGGTAGAAAATATTTAGCACCTAGTTCAATAGAGAGCAATGCTAAAGGATCTAATTTTAAAAAAACAACATGTTGAAGATTTAACAAACACACTTTGCAATATAAAGAAACTCAACCTATATATCCGCTTGAACCTACTGTTCCACAAAAAGCAACCATAAAAAGTACTGTGAAAACAGAGGTGCAAAGTTTGATCGCACAAATCCACATCTTAGAAAGAATTTAAGACAATTCGACTGAAATAGATGACTTCTTGGATGAAATCCAAATGAGTACAAATTCACCAACAGGTCAAGAAGACATTGTCAAAAGGTTATTTATCACATGAGAAGAAAGAGAGAAGGAAGGATATAACGAAGATTGTATAAATTACACTTTTAAATATAACTCTAACATTATGACTAAGGGCAAAACATCCTTGAAGGAAAAATTAAGGAAGAAACAAAATGATCGGGAACAAATATAATACAAAATGAACTAGACAAGGTTTAATTGGAAATATCGCAAAAATTCAAAACATTTACAAGTTTAACATGGAAAAAATTAAACAAATGATAAAAAGTAAACTTCCTCTTGGAGAATGACTAGAACTATTATTAAAAAAAGGATGTAACACTTGCTTTATAACTAGCAATGACAATATCAATAGTAGCTCTGTCTTTTGCCAAAAAGTAAGGACAGGTGGTGGTGTTGAAGGAGTTCCTCCGTCCGCAGGGAAAGATGATTCTTTCATTGATAAAATTAAACAAGGCTTAATAAATATTGGCAATTATTTGTTTTATTAAGCTAAAAAGGCAAACAGCAGCATTTCCTGCAATTACTTGTGGTGTGAAAATTTACAGTGCTGGACAAATTGTTTCTTTCTTGGCTGAACATGTTATTCTACTTGTTTAGGCATTAGTGGATTTGCTATTTGCATTTTTTATCCAAGGCGTAAACAAAGCCTGTAAACTATTAAAAAAAACACACGATACAAGCTGCTTCAATAATCAATATCAATATAACTAGTATCAATACAAATGATAGTAATGTCAAATCGTGGTCAATAGTGTGTGTGTGTGTGAGGGGGGGGGGGGGGTCTAAATTGTATTGTATCCTTTGAACGTTCGAGAATAGGATATCATTGGCATACCTGACAGTAGAAGTACCGTTATCATAATCCTTCTATTATTTACAAAAAAAATTCCCACTTTGTTTTCTTTCTGTCCCCTTTCAATTTCGTGTCGTACTGTAACAAATTGCTTATCAGCCTTTAGAATACACCTCTTGTTATTTTTTGTACCCGCGCACCTAAAATACAAATTGCATATGATCTAATGCTTTTATTTAACCTATCAATACCTTCATCTGTCAGACTGTTACTATCTTGCAGAAAGAAACAAGTCCAGCCAGTAGGGTTTATCGTTGTATGCCATAAAAATTCATTTGTCAGCTGACAATTTTCTTCAATATTCATCGGCACCTGCTTCAGAGTTGTAGTAACATTTGCAAACAGCCAACACAACATCGTGTGTAGGCTTTCCAAAACCTTGATGTACAGTGTTTTGCTCTTCTGGCCCATTATCTATCAAGCATTTGTTTTTGTTTTTTTCTTTGAGGTGTCTCTGGTCATGCTGAACTGGAATTTTAAAAGTGGTACAGATCAAATTAAATTGTTTCATATAAATGACCTTGTTATTCGATCTGAATGCATCGTCACCTAGTAAAAATATTTTACATTCAGACAACAGTTGTCGCATCTGCAGATGAACATAAAATGTGTATACTGATGTGACTAATTCTGGTACATTGTTATCTATAAAATACATTAACGATAGCTCAAAGCCATATGTTGCAAACCACAGTACCCGGTTTAGCTGATTCTATGAAAATCTCATGTCACACTGTGATCTGTATCTAGTCATTGTGTCATCACTGACAAATTTTAAAGTGTAAATATAAAAAACGATTAATGTTTTGAATGTGAAAAACTGAGTCTGAGTATAGTAAATTTGTATAGCCTTAAATGCATTTCCAATATTAACTTGGTTAAATTGAGTTAACCAGTTCAATGCATTAAGCTGAGTTGCAGGATAAAGATAAGGTGATTGTGCTTGTTAGTTTCTTTTTAAATCTGAACTCCATCTCAGGAGGTGTTACGCTCTTGGCGTATCTCTTCCATAAAAAGACGAGGTATCACGAAGTGAGAACATATTAGAAGTAGAGTTTATTACTTTTCGACTGGATTCATCTAATGTTCTTTAGAATCCGCCAAAGGCGTTTCATCGAAGTCTACAAAAGAAGAATAGTGTTTGCGTCTATGAGTAAACCTAGTTAAGTCTATTTATCTAAGATAAACTATTAACTTTTGCTAACAAAAATATTAGTATGAAATAGGTTTTTATCATGCAAATATATTGATCCCCTATGCATTGGATATCCACATTAACGTGTAGTTTTCAGTTTATTTTGTTCTTTAAACTTTACATTTTCTCCGTTAAAATACGAGCTAACCTCGTTTCATTTATAAACATTTGCATCCTTGGTATTTTTTTTTTTTTTTTTTTTTATGTTAATTTTAAAAAAAAAATTTAAAATTTGTTTCTCCATTTTCTCTATAAGTTTTCTCTGTATTTGTAACATGTTACAACTACTGAAAGTGTTTCGCACATACGGATTCTACATAATCGCACTTCGTCAACAATATCCAATGCTGATTGTACCATTTATTTCAGTAGTTTAATGTAAGTTAGTACTAGACGTTAAATGTAAGTTTTGTGTAAACTTAATATTCAAAATCTGTGTATCTACACACTGTAAAATTCGTATTTGTTTTCATTTCACACAGATGGTGTTCAAATTCTTCCCATATCTGGTTTTGATTAAATTTGTGGTGATTCTTAGTAATTTAAGGTTTTATGGATGCGTTATGGTTGTACGTGGTAAATATTTTGTCCCCGAAAAATGCATAGTTATTTGAATATTTGTGTGATTTACTGCTATTGGTATATCTTCCTTTAATTAAATTTCAAACAAGTTTAAATATCGTCATAATTGCCTCACAATCTATTTGATTTTCATTACCCTTTATATTGTACAAGGTTTCGTATACTAGCTTGTAGTCTTTAACATTATGTTTGTTTTTCAGTTTGTAAAATCTTGTGAAACTCAACTTTATATTTTTCAATGTTATCTCTTTTCACCTTTTCTGTGATGCCATTTAAATTTAAGCTTGGACATTGTCTATATTGCAGTCTTCATATCGCATGGTTGATGTGTATCATTTTGTTGTTTAACTGCTGATGTTTTGGGGGTTTACTTTCTTATTTTCCCTCTGCAGTCGTGAATTATAAAAATTCGCATTGCGTGCATGTTTTTAATTCCTTCATTTTCTAATGCGCTGTTTCCACCATACTTGTCACATTCTAGAATGGATATCTTTCAAAACCTGAAAGTTTTCGAGCTCCTTTTTATTGCTATGAATGCACTATTCTTCGGTCGTCTCCAACTGAACGGAAGACCTTTACTACGTCATTTATTGCATTGGAATAATGAATTCTGCTGGTTCCCATCTGTTAACAATTCATCATATCCTATCCATTTCATATACATACATTTCATTCTTTTGGTCTTCAAGATCATTTTCAACATTACATATGTCAGCTTGTTTTTTGTATATAGATAATTCTTGATCGTAAAATGTTCCCTCTATATCGTCTCCCTTTACGTCTCGCAGTTTTAACACCACCAGATCACGTCAAATTACTTGTATGATTTTGAACATTTCCTAGGTAAAATAATGAAGGTTGACCTCTGCAAATATTGTTTTTTTTATTATTATTTCTTTTAAAATTCTAAGTGTTTCGTATATTTGAAATTTTCCAGATGTATCAGTTATCAAATTACAGAATAGGCTGATCCATACTTGTATCTGTTTCTCTCATGCTTGCTTCAAACGCAGTCATGTCTATTGATGTGCGATGAGTTTTATTCCATCCTCTATTATGTTATGTATGATGTTTATATACTTAAGTTCTGTCTATGATTGTAAGTTGTATGGTTATTTGAAAATACATACTTAACTTTTGTCCAGTTGTTTACATAGTATTTTCCATAGGCATTTCGCAATTAGACTTTTGTGACATATGTCAGATAGGCCATTATTTTTCCATTAGAATTACTCATACTGTGTTGTAAAATAGGTCGTGACGGCATGTGTATTTATATACAGATTTTGGTAAACAAGTTCATTCCTGTTCTAGAATTCCGGTTCTAAAAGATCAGTCTGTAAGGAATCTATTTTAGTTGTGTTGTTGAAATCGGATATAATTTGAGAGGAATTGTTTATTTACAATATTCATTGGAAATACTAAAGTGCTCATTGACTTTGGGATTAATACATGATTTTGGGATCGATGTGAACTCATTCAAATACATTCTGGACTACATCTTTGTGATACATCAGTACATTCAAGGCTATTGGATTTTATTCGGAACATTCTATTATTTTGGACTTGTGATTAGGACATTTAGGATTATTGGGAATTTAACTCACAAATTGTAAGTGTCTTTTGAATTTGCACTTTAATTGTCTGAAAAAAAATTGCTTGTTGATTTTACTTACATTGGTAATTTCACTTTCTTTATGTTACATATTTTAAATACCATGAGTCGTAACAATTAGCTTTAGTAAAACTTCAACCCATTTTCTGGTTTCATTTTGGTTGAAATACTTTCACAATCTAGTCTTTAAAGTTCAGTTAAAACTTTCCACTACAGATGCTTTTCTGCCTGAGTAAGCTGAGAAGTATAGGATGTTTTCATTTGTCAACAAATCATTAATTCTTTGTAATAAAACACTTTTCCCTTATTAGTCTGTATCCTGTCAGGCTTTGATTCCGTGAAGATTTCTCTGAGAGTATCTTGCATGTAATCTCCCTTTTCACTTTTTCAGCCTAGTCGTATTACGAGGAAAATGTATTTGTATCCATCATATGCTTTCATGTCAACAAGATTTGGCTGCCACTAGCCATCCATATGACTTACATGAACCTATACCTTTTCTAAATCTTTGCAAGATATCTGTTGTGATGTTTAAAATCTACAAATCAATATGCTTTATTATGCTGAATATTATTTGCAACTTAATTAGTTTCGACCATACTTATATCCCATTCAAACTTGTAAACAAATACGAATTATCTCTCGTTTCCGAGAGTGTTGCTTTTATGTTAAATTGATGAGATATTTCTATGACCTCTGTAAAAGATTTTAAGTTTATCATAATATAGCTTTGTGCCATTATTTATATTGTGCTTGAAAAAAATCATTTTTTGTTTAATGTTTGCTCAGCTGTGCTCCTAGCTAATTGTATTCATAGCCTGAATGCTTCAGTAATTTATATTTTACAATCAAGAAATAAGTTTGTCATCCAGGGACTTGAGGGTATTTTTGTATTATAAAAATGGTATTTTTTAGTTTTTATTTATGTCACAGGGATACCTATATTTGGTATACGGTGCGTGTTTATTATTACCCTATGTTAATTTTCTTTGACCTCTTGACACGTGATTGGGTTCAACCAATGAGTATCGTGGCCACGGATGTGCATCGCTCTTTTTCCCACCAATGTAATATTGTACACTTGGGATGGACGCATGGTCCGCGTCCTTCCAGATGTTTCGCTATGACGATCCTACAGATCATCACAGTGGTGTACTGGCCATTGGGCATACCGGGACAAATCACGGTGGGCAGCCGCAAAAAAATCCGTTTTTACCGGTGTTTTACTGGTGTGAGCGAAACCCCGGGCCTGTCCCGGCAGACCGCCGCATCGGTGGGCCGGTGGGCCGTCAAAAACATCCGTTTTTACCGGTGTTTTACTGGTGTGAGCAAAACCCCAGGCCTGTCCCGTCAGATAAGTCCAGGGCCGAGTTGCTTACCCAGTACACCCCTGGATCATCACCTTGATGTTTTTTCATGTATGTAGCTTTTGAATTGGCTATAATGTAATCTTGTAATCTGAGAAATGTTTTAATGTAACCTTTGTGTACTTTTTCTACATAGCTATGATAGCTTTATTCGTTCTTCATTCATTCCTTATCGTGTATTACATACCCAATGTAATACCGTACAATTGCTTCATGTGAAGGATATTCTTCTATTTTTTCAGTTAGTTATCGCTTTGCTATAAGTTTTATATTAAATAGATATTTTGCAAACGCCTGTCTTCATTTGTACATTTAAATGTGTATTCATTAGATGTCCATATGAATAATGAAATTATGTTGACATTAATTGTTAAAAAATAAGGTATTGTACGCTTGGGATGGACGAATCGTCCGCGTCCTTCCGGCCAGATCATCACCTTTTTGTTTTTCAGATTTGATTGTGGATAAATACATTTTTATTCATATCATCGCCTTGTGGTTATTTCCTTCTTGTCGTATTCCTACATGAATTTGTAATACGCAAAATATGAATTGTCTTGTGCTTTTTGGAATAGAGAAGAAACAGATAGTCCTGGAATTATAATTTTTCTATTATTCATTAACTTTTTTATTAATTGTTTTTACAAATTTTACAAATTTTGATATTTGTTAAGTTGTCTAAACTGTCTGTTTCTATCCTAGTGACTTATATGTAGTTTGTTTTTGTTGGTTGTAACGGCACTTTTAACATATTATTGGCTGTATCATGCTGAGGAAATGGGGGATATGTGCTTTTCCCAAGGACACACAGAGGCAACCCATTAGGGCTGGTCTGGGTGGATATCTAATCCGCGATCCTTTGATTGTGAGTCTGACGCTCTATCAAATGAGCTACCGCGGCTGTTCAATAATGCTGACTTGCATTTAGACTGATGGAAGTTGGTGAAGGTAAAGGGTAAACGTTCTCGTCTGTTTGGATATTTTTAGTTATTAGTGACAATCAAATCCGGCTATTTTTCGTGGAGTTGTGTACATAGAAAAGTAAACTTCTAAATTACAAATTCATTGGGAAATAAATGTGCACATAGTAATCAGTTGGAACACTAGGTCGCATGAATGATATGAGAAAAGGAAGATAATTATGCACGTAACAGATAGATAATTGTCATGCTACCACACGAATACCAGTTAAGAACAGAATTCACACTAAATATAGACTCGAGAGTATATATATATATATATATATATATATATATATATATATATATATATATATATATATATATATATATAGTCAAACCTGTCTACAGCCGTCACCCATGGAAAAAGGCCAAAGTGGCCTTTGTAAACGGGTGACCTCTAAAAGCAGGTTCAGCTCTCAAACTTGATTTATGACAAATACATGTACTATGCACCGAATAGCATTAGTATTATTATTAGTAGTATGCTATCAAGATATGCTATCAGCTCTCAAACTTGATTTATGACAAATACATGTACTATGCACCGAATAGCATTAGTATTATTATTATTAGTATGCTATCAAGATACATATATTTAGTTTAGCTATTTAGCAAAAAGAAAAATAACAAATTAATAAAATAAAAAGTTCCACTTTAATCCATAATGTACAATAAATCAGAACTTATCAGTAGAAACGGAGTCTAAATAAAATTACTAATTGGCAGCTTGCATAAAAAAACAATTGATGGATTAAGCAGTTGCTCAAACTCACGAGATCAAAAGACAATCGGCTTTTGTGAGAGACCTTTGATGATTAGGGAATGAAAAGAAGCTTCCTGCGACTATTGTTAGTGGCATATAAACCATAAGGGTTATCACAAGTGCAGTGTGCATCTATCTCTACTCATTTGGTGAGATCGTACGTAATCTCTTACACTCCGGATTAACGCTGTTACCAAAATCGGCCATAATATCTCGCTTACGCTTAATGATCCTTTGGATCTGAGTTCGCCCGACTTCCATTTCTGCTGCAACTACACGACTACTTTGTCCACTATCCAGCAAACGAATTGATTCGATTCTCTAATGTAAGGACAAAAACGGCCTTCCTTTCGAAGATATGTTTTTTTTGTTTGTTTTTTTTTTTTTTTTTTTACCCCTCTTGGACCTCTAGCTATGTTAAGCTATAAGCCTTTAAGGTGTCCCCCTTTTGTTTTTAAAAGTTTTCTTTTTATATCTGTATGTACCCCCATAGGTCTGTTGTTGTGGGTTTCTTGGAAAAAATCAAAAAGAATTTTGAAGAGAAATTTTATTTTTAAATTTTGGACTAGGGTTCATCTTATATATATTTTTAGATAGGCGTACTTGATTTGGATCCCGTTTCCAGGTTCCCATTCGTTCCACCTTGGCCTAAAGAATTTACTCCATGGTTCGTACTCCCCTCCTCAGGTATTACCCTTGCGGCTTGTTTCCTTGCCATGTTATAATATTATTTTTAGTGATCCTTGCCAGGGATCTTTTATAAGTCCAGTGTATGCTATATGTGTGTTTGCTATATATGTATTATCGTATGCTATAAACCCCTGTATTCTTGTTTGGACTGGCTATAATTTCCAAATTTTAATATAGTTATTATTTACTTTTATGTAGAATCTAAAAAAAATTTTTTTATATAAAAATAGGTTCAAAATATACAATCTCTTTGTAGAGATTTAGATTTGGAGACTGGTGGCGCATCATTTTTATAGCCTGTGTCGGAGGTATCATCGGGCACCTGTTTTATTCATTTTTGTATGACGTCTCGTCCACTGGCCATTTTTGTGCTCCCCCTGTCTCCTTTTATATTATGGTTTTAAAACCATATTTAAATCTTTTTCAGGTTTAGTTATGCATAATACGCGTACATACGCATATATACATACCTATACACATATATATATATACATAAAAAATATATAAAAATATTTAAAAAAATTGGGTTTGTGTGTCTGTGATGTGTATAGGCAGAATTCCGCAGTTGTTAGTTTATGATTTTGTTTCCCCTTGTTTTCCTGTTGTGTAATGTTATTTTCGGTTATGCCTCATTTTTTCAGGTACTCTGGTGTGACCCTTACTACTCTGCGTTAGCCATGTAGCATCGGTGTCACCAGTCCTCATATCTTACTTTGGGTCACATACCCCCCCCCCTGTATTTATGTATATTTCCATTTTGTCCTTATGTGTATAGTTAAATTATATTAGCCACTGCGAAATTCTTGTTATTAGATGTTTATGAACACATGTTCCTGTCTATTTTTAATTTAATTGTTCTTATTATAGATTCCGAATGGATTCGTGAATGAAATTGTAAGGCTGGCCTTTCTAACATGTGAGTGAATATATATATATATATATATATATATATATATATATATATATATATATATATATATATATATATATTTAATACACCTTCAGAGTTGAGGATCCGGCTCCTAAAAGGTACTCCCTATAGGAGGGAATTTGTCCTTTACCTCATCTCGCTGGTGTTTTATACTTGAAAAATTTGTAAAGCCAGATGTTTTTTTTTAAAATTTTGAAACTTTATTATTTTTAATAATTATGAAGATATTTGATTTAATTGTTCTTATTATAGATTCCGAATGGATTCGTGAATGAATTTGTAAGGCTGGCCTTTCTAACATGTGAGTGAATAGGTCCCAGGCCGCCTTTACGACGTACCTCCACCCCTAGTGGGGGGGGGGGCCTACTGGGTCCCATCTCCCACAGTGTTTATACTTGGGTCCTCTAGGGAGTCAGCACCACATTGTGCTGGCTTCTTGGTATCTAAATTTAAAATTTATTTTTATTATTTTATTTTTATGAAATAGACAAGAACTAATAATTGCATGTTACTATATACGAACGGAAGCCCAATATTTTCAATTTTCTTTAAGACATTTGTAGCACTTCATCATAGTTTTAGTAATGAAGGTTATTACACTTCCATACAGTTTATTATCTTTTATATTGTTAGTGTATAATAAATTATCTTCATTATACATGTATACTCCGTATTTCCTGATTATCATATTTATTATTCTTTCCCTATCTATTTCTATACTTTTACATTTTAAAATTACATGTCTTTTTGTGTATAAGATAGTTTTACACAATGGGCACTTTGTTATACAGTTAAAGGCAACTATTCCGGTAAGCCATACGTCATGATTATATTTAAATATCAGGCTTTGTTTATGATTGGATCTGTTACTTTTCCATTTTTTCCATATTCCTTCCCATTGTAAACCCGGATTTTCCTTTTCTACTTTATGTCTAATAATTTGATATACACCCTTCATTAGAATTCCATATATTAAGTTATCTTTCTCTTCTGTCCATAATTTATTAACATTTCTATATTTCATTAATACGTTTTTTATTGGAGATAGGTTCTTTGGTGGTTCAATTAATTTGATAAATTTATTATTTCTATATATTGCCGGCATATTGCTAACCATGTATCCATAAAATATATATAAATAGCATCCCACGCAAATTTCTGATTTTCCTGTATGTTCCTTATTCTATTTAAAATATAAGCATTTTTTATATATCAAATTTGGTATCCACAGCCCTCCTTCCATTTTGCTTTATATAAATGTTCTCTTGGGAGGAGGTGCATTCCTCCTCCCCATATAAAATGGACTATTTTTTTAATCTAAAATGTCTAACCACGTATTTTTTAAATCCATTATCTGCATTGTGTACCATAAAATGCTATGTATATATGTATGTGCGATCTGTGTTCTTTCCATAATATTTAATTGTGAACATGACCATAATTCAATTTGTAGTTGTATTTTGTCTAATAAATAGTTGAAATTTACTTCTTTGGCATTTTTTCCAAAATATATCCCTAAGGCCTTCACTTTTTGTTTTATAAGTTCCGGTGGTATTCCGGGATGGTTCCCACGCCATTTCCCTATTAATAATATCTCTGTTTTTGCATGGTTAATTTTTGACCCCGAGGCTTTTCCAAAATTGTCAAATTCTTGTTCTAAATGTTTAAACGAAAAACCATCGTATATAAAATTTGTACAGTCATCAGCGTGTTGTAGCATTTTGAATTCATTTTTAAAATTTGGTAATTTAATACCTTGTATGTTTCTATTGTTGTTTATTTTTATACACAATACTTCAATAGCTAACACATATAAAAGAATCCCTGTCTAACAGATCTTTCAATTTTAAAACTTTTGGTCTTTGCTCCGTTGATTTGAACTACTGATGTAATATTTTTGTAGAGAACTTTTATCATTGAGCAGAAAAAGGGTCCAAGACCATATTTAATTAAAATATTTTCTATATAGCTTTGTTCTATATGATCAAAAACATTTTCCTGATCGTATAGAATCATCGCCCCTTTCTCTCCTTTATTTTCTATATATTCTAATACACTTTGAATATTTAATAAGTTATTTGTAATACTTCTCCCCCCCTTCCCCACAACTTTGATTGACATTTATTATTTTTCCCATACATGTTTTGAGCCTATTAGATAAAATTTTACTTAGTATTTTATAATCTGTATTCAATAATGATATAGGTCTCCAATTTTTTAAGTCTTGTGTCTCCCCTTTCCCCTTATATAATAGAGTAATAATTCCCTCTTTCATTTTCCCTGGCATTTCTTTACTTATTAAAATATTATTAAAAACTAATTCTAGAATTGGTATTAATTGAACTTGAAATTTCTTGTAAAAATCTGCAGTAAGGCCGTCTGTACCTGGCGATTTACCTTTATTTAATTGTATAATAGCTCTTTTGATCTCTTCTGCTGTTATAAAAGCTTCACAGTTACTTCTGTGCTCTGCATCTATTAATGTGAATTGTACATTTTTACATTAGTTATCTATTTCTTCATATCTTATGTTTTGTGATGTATATAAATCCTTGTAAAATTCGTAAACTTCTTGCAAAATTTATTCTTTTCCAGTGAGTATTATGTTATTTTTCCTTAATGTTTCCATATTTTTTCCCTTCCCCTCCTTGTTTCCTCCCTTTTATATATTCCCTTTGCTTTTGTGTATATATTGTCAAATTTTCCTGCTCTTATTTTATCACCTGCATTTCTATAATTTTGTACTTTTTCATATTCTTCCCTACATTTTTCTTTTTCCTCCTCTCTTGCTTCTTTATTATTACATGTATTATTATATCTTACCTCCACCCCCTTATTTTATCTTGTCTTATAATACTATATATCCTCGTTAATTTCTTAATTAGATTTTTTTAGATCTTCCCACGATTTCAATATATCCCTTGTTCCTTCCATGTTAAAGCTATTTAAAATTTCTACTATTTTTCCCGTATATTCCCCCTCCCCTAAGATGGAATTATTAAATTTCCAGTATCCTTGTCCCCATTTATTTCTCGTTTTTATGTTTATATTTAATATTACAGGATTATGATCTGATATTTTATTTCCTTGTATTTCACATATTGAAACTTGATTTATCTCTCTTTTTGATATATAGAATTTATCCAGCCTGCTTGCTTCTCCTATTCCATATTCATGCATGTATTGTCTCTTGTCTGGATTTATTTGTCTCCAGATATCTACTATATCATTTTTTTCTATAAAATTTTTAATTGTTTCCACCCTTCTGGCTTCTAATTCTTTTTGTTTCATCCCCCCACTCCTATCCATATTGCTCGTAACCCAGTTAAAATCCCCTCCAATTATGAAATTTTCCATTGAAATTTTTTTTACATATTCATTTAAATCTGTTATAAATTTTAACTTTTTAGCTATATTTGTATTATTGGAGGTTGGCACATATATATTTAAAAAATGCCATCCATTAATTTTTATATGATTTACCCTCCCATTAAAATTCCCTTCCGTTACCATTTCCTCCCATGTTAATTTTAAAGCTATGTTTTTTAATATTATTGCTACTCCTGCCCATTTTTAATGTTTACTATTATTTTCTATCACTATCCCGTTAAGTTTTTCCTCTATTTCTCTTTTTAGTTTTTTATCTATGTTGTGCGTTTCTTGTAATTGTATGATATCAAATGACTTTGTTATTTCTTTAAGTTTATCTACTTTTTCCTTAATTCCATTAATGTTTATGGTTATCACACGGAGGTTTTGTCCCTCCATGCTGCCATAAAACATTTGTTGTTAACGTTCCTATTTGTTGCTTTTTTATTTTTTATTTTTTTTTGTTTCTGATTTTATTGTGTCAGGTTTAGATCACTCTCTAGGTCTATTTCCGTATCACTTTGTTCTTCTGTTTCCCCTTTTGGTTTTTGTTTAGTTTGGGACTTTTCCCTATATTGTTCTAGCGTTATTCTTTTTTTACTTCCTCCAGTCTTTTTTTGCGCCCTCGGCAGGGAGGCAGATCTCCCTGATTTGGGAGTTTTAGGAGTTTTTTGTTTCTCATCAGAGTCCTCTCTCGAGGTCCATTCTGCTGATACAGTGATTCGTCGCTTCCTTTTCTGCGACTGTATGGGTGTCGAGGTTGATGGGAAAGTCCCATCCACACTCTGACTATACTCTTCCTCTGGCAGTGTTATCTGTGCCATTTGCTCCTCCATTTTATTCTCAGTTTCTCTTACTGGGCTGGATTTGGGAGCAAAGGTTTCTTCTTCTATCGGGTTTTTATTTTCATCTTCCGATTCATCGAAAGTCGGCTCGATTAACTGTTAATACGGTGCCGTATTGTTTTCCCTCATTGTCATTTCTTTTTTGTGTTTCTTCAGATGTTTTTTTCTTTTGTTCCTTAATTTTCTTTTCTCGTTTTGGATTTCGAAAGACAAGCTGTCCTTGTTTTCGAAATCCACCCATTCAAGACCTGTGTCCCCTAGGTTAGTTTCTTCCGAAGGTTTTTCCACTAAATTTATTTCCCCATGGGGTTTGCTTATGTCCCCTTCCGGTTCCATTTCCGGTTCGGGGTCTTCGCTCTCTAGGGCTTCAATGTCGCCCGGGGGTGTACTGTCAGGTATGTTAGCTGCTTTGCAGCATAGGTGGTTCCTTGTATGAAAGGCGGATTGGTGCAATCCCGGGGCACATGCCCCGTTTGCCTGCATCTGCTGCAGGGTCGGTGGTGAATACACCCCCTGTACCAGGATTTCAACAAAAAACCCATAACTTAAAAAAGGTAGGGAGTGTTTTTTGCTTGTTCTGTCTCTATTAATACAACCCTTACCCCAGTTTTTATATTGGGATAGCCCCAGTACGTGGCACTTTTTTCCTTTTGAACTTTGATTTTAAATTTTGATTCCAGTTTTTCTGTTAGTTCCTTTGTTGGAATCTCCAGCGGGAGTCCAGTAAAGTGGACCTCAACCGTCTTCGTTTCTATATTCCTTTCTATTGGGGGTGCCCTTACTACTTTCATCTTTTTTCCCTTAATTTCAAATTCCCCTTCTGGTAAGATAGGAATGTTCCCTGCAGCGTACAGATAAAGACGCCCTCCCCCCCCCCCCATTTTGTAGGGCACCTATTGCATCAACAGGTACTCCTTTTTTGACCAATTCTTGCAGAACTTCTGCTGGTCTTGGCCTTTCTATTTCCGGCCAGTCTTGGCAGTCCAGCATTTGGCACCCAGCATTCCTGTGTGCCAAGAGGACTCGATTGCCATCCATGGTGTCTATTTGGGTTTGAAAGTATTCTTCCAGTTTTTTCCCCATTGTGCTTGGATTTTTTTTTACTCAAATGAAAATTTATACTAATATGTATTTGGTCTTACAATTGCAATGATATATATATATATATATATATATATATATATATATATATATATATATATATATATATATATATATAGTTTAAAGTCGACTATATATATATATATATATATATATATATATATATATATATATATATATATATATATATATATATATATATATATATATATATATAGTTTAAAGTCGACTGGTCTACCAGCCATAAAGGTTCACCTTTACTGTATAGATTAGAGATTGGCCACTTGTTTGTGACACGTACTGTTCTAGCTGTAAGATATCCGGCTACACTATCGCGGAGTACAAGTAGACACAGTTAAACGAAACAGATGCCGGCTCGACTGAAACTGTTCGTCTTGTGCTTCCTTTTGTGTTTAGTGGTAATAGTTGGATTTTTCTTGAAAAATGTACGCCAGCGTGATGACAATAACAATCTACTTGTGCAAGTCCAAAAATCTGACCAAATATTAAATGGTATAAGTGAGGCCATCCGATCAGCATACAGTTTATCAACGATCTACAATTTTACGTCTAAACAAAGTCCTGAAGAAGTTAAGGACATTTTAATACGGCAAAGGAATGACGCATCGAGGGAGGTCAATAAATTGAAGCGACTGATGGGACAAATTCAATGCCAGGTAAGATATAACTCTCATCATCCGCCCTCATTTCCCAATCTTCCACCCCTCCCATTCCAAAACACACTCAATCCTTCCTAAGCATACAATATACGTTCATTCTACTGTCAGTCCGTTTGTCCGACTGCTCTTCACAGGTTGATGTTGTACCGGTCCGGTTTCTAAGACTGAGACGCGCTTGCTTATATGCTCTTCTGAATACCTTATAATTGTGACGACAAGTACCTTTTACCAGATCTGTTGGAATTAAGTCTTGGAGGGAGAAACAAATTCTTATACAATTTATATAAAATTTTTTGTAAAGTCAAAGAAAAAGGGTGAAATAAACCTCAATGTTTATAATCCGTCACAAAATTCCAGATTTGTTGTTTATCCGTTGGTTCGGCGTCCAGACTGAATGCATACCTTGTGCGTAAACAACTCACTCCAACTCAATTTCCATTTAAAAACTTAGAAGACTGTCCTGTTTATATGTTCCGATTTGCCTAAACTAGATGAAATTAGTCATCTTGGAAAAAAATTCTGGTGAAAAAAAATTGGACTATCTAATTTTCGGGAGAGGGTGCTGGGATTTTCTTAAAAAAAACAAACCTCAAACAGCTTGAAAAAATATTTGCGCTCTAATTTATGGAGAAAAGAACCTATTATATCCCTTATATTAACCGAAAAAAGAAGGAGAAAAAAAAAATAAACAAAATATTGTGGTGAAAAACAAAAAATTATTAAATATCCTAGTTCGAAAGACAATCCCTGCCCACCCACCCCACCACTCCCGAAAATGATTGGTCCTTAAGAGCCTTTGTAGCTAAATGGTCCATGGGAAGATTATATGACCTAATTTTGATCCCGATGGTGGAATTTTGCTATCCTTCACTGAAGCATAAAAAAGGATTCTTTTTCTCACATTCATGAGGGTCGAAGTCAAAATCTCGTATTGTGAATACCAATGTAACTTTCAAACAGCACATTTAAAATTTCCTTACCTTAAGATAGAGCGTAAAAAGTTGGGTTTGCATTGAATTCTTTAAATGACGTTTAAACACATGTTAGCTTTCAAAGAACAGTGGTTGAAAAGTCTATGATAGTGTCAATACACAGCGTCCAAACTGTATACTGCAGATAGCTTGCGTAATGATACGAATGTGAACAGGTAAACAAATGAAATCCACTCTTAACAATAAGATTAATCAAGGCAAACAAAAAATAATGAAATGGTCCTCGATTCAACTTTCATTTAGAATTGATTTACCCTTCAGAAATAATACTGTGAATATTAATTTCAAAAAGAAAAGAACAATTACAACAATGTCTTTTTCGATTCGAACTTGGTAATAAGTCGCCGTTCATGTAACTAGGTTGATCAGTGTGAAACGGCCTGCTTGCAGGACACTTAACTTAACCACTGCTTGTTTTAGTGCATAAATATGTTGCAATTACTATTTATCTTCATTATTGTGAAAGAATGTTGAAGTGATGATGGAAATCGGGGAGTTTTTGCTACCTTCAGTGCACTATGATCGCAGTAGAAGGTCAAAATAGTAAACGAATCAGGATAAAGGTCACGTGTGAGGTAAGATAGAACTATCCTGACTGGTGCTCTACTCTGAAAACCAAGATGATATACATATAGACCTTTCCATTGCGGTTTTAATGGGCGCGACAATGATTGTATCACGTGACATTCCGCCATTACTGTGGAAGCTATATTTGTACACATTTACTGTAAATAGCATTCGTTTGCACAAGCATTTAGGTTAACAGCTCATCGCTGTGAAAAAAGATTTGGTGAATTGAATAACATAAAGATTCACTCTTGTTATAATTTTAACTTCTTCCCGTGCAATTTCGTGTAATGAGTTTGTTCTTTATCCAGAGGCTATAATTCATGGAATCATTCATATATTCCTCAGTTATTTATTTCCTAGTTCTAAATTTTGAATTATTTAACTAATTTTATCAAATTGTGTTCAACACAAAATTTTTATTTAATTTTGTGGGCCCCTAATAATCACCCAGCTAAAATAGGTAATACTTTACGTACCTTCAGTTTCGTTAACGTAATTTTTCGTGAACTAATTCACATATATAACATAAGTAAGTGTATAACTGAATTACATTTACCGATAAATAAACACACACATGAATGAATTAAATAATTATTAATTTCAACAAATAATTACAATAATTAATCAATCAATAAATGAAATTATATTCACTTTATCTATGAATGTCAAATTTGAAGATTCACAGAAGACATAAAACCTATAAAAGATTGTGACTATCAAAGACTTTGGTTAAATCAGTACGATCCTTTTCTTAGTAATTATAAAGGTGATTATTTACTTATTAACTTATCATAAACATTATGAAAGAAACTCGTTATTTCTTCCCACAAACAACCTATATTATAAAATCGTAAAATTAAATCGACACTTCAAAATATTCTATTATAGTCAGTGTTTTCCTTTCAATTTTCCAGAAAAGGAGAAAAGTAATTATAATGCCCATAAGTGTTTAGTTTGTGATTACATATCAAAAAGGTAACAACGAAACCATCAAATGTATCATATAGGTGATTTTCTAATTGCTTGGGCATTTCGGTCTCTTTCTTTCACAGATAATTTGTCAAATTTTTAGAATTCCTCTCTAAGTTCAAATTATTACACACGTTACATTCTATATTGCATAATTCCAACTCTAAATATCCTCTCTGTATTGTTTCAGTTCGTTTCATGAGCTATGTTAAATACCATAGGAATAAAAATAACATCCTGAAAGTTACAACCGACACTTGTATTTCACTTGACCTGTTATATGATTTAAGTGAGCCTGTCAATAAAGAAACACTGGTCCTAGATTATCCTGTTATGAGGAACAAATGAATAAATAAATGATTCAGTTTTAACTAAAGTGGAAGCCATTTTCCCAGTATAGTTGGACTGAGATCGCTAGAGCAATAAACAAGGGGAGGGTTTTTTCTTTCTTGTTTTTTTTTTTCTTCTTCTCTTTTTGCCAGATACGGCAAGATAACCAGGGCTTGTGGGTGGAATCGGGGATCCGTGGATATGTTTTCCATACTTAGAATCTGTAATATACCGGACCCGGGACACTTATCCTTTTAATCGCGAAATGTAACAACACCATCTGTTGTCATAATGAGTCATTACAGTACTATAACATTATGACAACAGATGGTGTTGATTACATTATTCCAACTTCATAGAAAATTATATCGCGAAAATATTGCACATGTTATTATGCAGGTACATTTTATTTGAAGTAGGCAACTGTCACTTATTTGTGCTCAATACTTAATACTTGAGAAGATTTTCAAAATTTAACAAACTGCCCCCTTAATCCTGACAGTGTCGGTACAAACATATACAGCTAATTTATAAAAGCAATATTAATCTGGATTATTTGAACACCTGTTTTGTTCATATTTTACTCTTGTGGTTGCTGCATAGCCTTTTTGGCCTGTCCCTGTTGCGGCACCGCCGTCCATATCACTTATTTACTTATGCTAAGTCCGTGCTTTTGGTTACGATAAACTGTACAAATGAGTACAAGGGTCAGCAGCTCCTTGTAGACTTGGAAATGTTATCTCTGCCTTTTTGATGACAGACATCGTATCATACACACTATTAAACAAACTGTTAACCTTACGTCACATGCAGTGGCAACAACAACATTTAATCTGAAATCCATTTTACTCTGTACGCAAACCGACACTTGTATTTCACTTGACCTGCTATAGCGTACGAACCAGGGGGAGGGGGGGGGGGGGGGGGGGCGGACGTGGCGGTTGCCCAGGGCGTCAGAGGTCTTGAGGCGCCAAAACAGCTGATAAAAATTCGGGCCTCGTATTGTGGCCCTTTGGGCCATCAATGTCGCCCCGGGCGCCATTTACCCTCAGTCTGCCACTGCTTGATCTGATGATATTGTTTGTTAATTTCCTACGGTCTGAGACTTATACATCATGATGAATCTAAATGAAAAGTAAAAAACAAGCCGCTCCAAGAAAATGAATAGATGGAGTTCACTATATGAATCTATTGTGAGCATTTATCATGCATAATCCTTTGATAAATGGCATTCTTAATATTACAATTGCTTTCATGTTGTCAAACATTCAGGTCCAAATTTCATTACAAATCGGATTTTTTAAAATATTGTTTGAAAGAAAGAATGCAATGTTGTTGATTCCCTTCGTGCGAGATTTCACCACCATTTGTATAACTGACATTTCATAGATTCTTAAATGGTTTATAGTTTTATTGAACTTTGAAATATTTGATCGAAAGTAACCTATATAAATATAGAACAAGAACCGGACAAGACAAAATCCAATGGCGGAAAAAACAATGACGAAATCTTCTACAAACTAAATTTTCATTAGCTGTTGCCATCTAAAAAAAATGTTAAAAAATATACTTAACGAGTGTGACTTGTAGAAAATATCGTAAAGGTAGGCATTTATAATTTTTTTAAAAATCAGTAGATTATTTTTTGCAGCAAAATCCGAAGAAGAAAAAAGAATACATACATAGAATTATTCCACGAAGGTACCAGTCGTTTGATCTAAGGTGTATGATAGCATGGAAATTTTCAAAAGGAAATTACGGTTCCATCTTTCACGGAAAATATTTTCCTCTAATCTGCTCCTCAGTTTGTCCGTCAGTCCGTCACACTCTCGTTCTAACTCTTTCAAGCCGTTTGAGATTAACGATTAAAACTTGGTGTGTTTATAAATTATCATTAGAAGATGTGTCGCGTACCACATTGGGGGTCCTATCTTGAAGATCAAGGTCACGGCTCAGTATTTTACGTTTTTCATCACACTTTCCCTTCCGCACTACAACTTTCAAGCCGTTTGAAATGAATTAGATAAAACTTCCTATAATTATACATCATCATTAGAAGGTGTGTCGAGTACCAAACTGAGGTTCTTATATTCAAGGTCAATGTCATGGCCCCATAAATTTAATTTTCATCACGCAATCATTTTCGCTTTGTAACTTTAGATCTGCTTGAAACTAAGGAATATAACTTGGTATAAGCTATTATAAGCTATGCCACATACCACATTAGGGGGTCCCATCTTGAAGGACCAGGTCACTGCTCAATATTTTAATTTGTGCTTCTTATTTCCCCTCTCCACTCTGTGACTTTAGAGTCTCTAAAGATTACGGGATGCAACGTGGTATACATGTATATCATCAATAGAAGTTGTGTATTAAACGACATTGGAGAGAGAGAGAGAGAGAGAGAGGGAAAGAAAGGACCAGGCAGCTGTATGTATAAATAAAGTTGCCGCTGAGAAATAGAAATAGAAATGATCAGCCCAACTAAACCAGATTTAGAGCGTGTGTTCTGACATATAAAAAGCGCTGGTTTTGTTTTTAATATATCTATATCATGCATATATTAATTTGGATACATTTTTGTATGTTTTATCATGTAAATATGACAATAAAATTGTATGAAGAAAAAAAAAACACACCCCAAAAACAGCTGCGTTGTATAGGTTACCTTTGAGAAGTAGAAATACCCAAACACACTGTAGGCAAAATACTTTAAAGCGGGTATTATGTAAGTAAAAAAAAAACAATTACTTTTAAATGCTTTTAAATGACAAAGGTCAGAGTCAGATTTCATTATTGTGTGCTTTGGTGACCTCACCACAGTAGGCGGTGCACACATATTCACCGAATTTGCGTTCTATCCGTGAAACAATATCGATATAAATGTGAAGTAAAGTCATGTGTGATGGAAGTTGCCAAGAAGATCACGTGTCCCACATACATATCTGATACCCTACATACACACTCTTTCTGAAATAACTTTATTTCAGAGAAAGGTGTGCGTTTTCATTGGGCAACCCACTGACCATTTCGTCTGCACTTGTGATCCCTCCTCTGCATAGCTTGAACGTCCCTCTGACGGTTTGCAATTGGCTAACTACAGGGATTTATTTTAGGACACTGCGAATTGTCCCTTTGACTCTCGGGATACTACACCTAGTTACTGTCGTTACACCTGTTCCAGCGGGCACTGATGCTACGCAACCACGTCATATTATTGTCTTCTACCTTGGAAATTATTCTCCTACAGTGTTTTCTGGTTGGGTATAGTGTCCATGCTTTCGGCTCAATACTAAACCCACCTAACAACACTATAAGAGAACAGTTCTCGTGGGAAATAGCAATAATAGCTAATATATCTTTGGGTGGTAGCTTGATCATTGACATGAATGACAGACTCTTTAAGGCAATTAGACTGAAAGAGAGATATTGTGAAGAATTTAAGAACTCGAGAAGATCAGCAGAATGACATATAGTTAAGTCATAATTTATTTGATGTGATATAATATTGAGTTAAGTCCTAATTTATTTGATGTGATATAATACTGAGTTAAGTCCTAATGTATTTGATGTGATATAATACTGAGTTAGGTCCTAATTTATTTGATGTGATATAATTCTGACTTAAGTCCTAATTTATTTGATGTGATATAATACTGAGTTAAGTCCTAATTTATTTGATGTGATATAATTCTGACTTAAGTCCTAATTTATTTGATGTGATATAATACTGAGTTAAGTCCTAATTTATTTGATGTGATATAATTCTGACTTAAGTCCTAATTTATTTGATGTGATGATACTGACTTAAGTCCTAATTTATTTGATGTGATATAATTCTGACTTAAGTCCTAATGTATTTGATGTGATATAATACTGAGTTAAGTCCTAATTTATTTGATGTGATATAATTCTGACTTAAGTCGTAATTTATTTGATGTGATATAATATTGAGTTAAGTCCTAATTTATTTGATGTGATATCATTCTGACTTAAGTCCTAATGTATTTGATGTGATATAATATTGAGTTAAGTTCTAATTTATTTGATGTGATATAATACTGAGTTAAGTCCTAATTTATTTGATGTGATATAATACTGAGAATGAATACCTTAGGCTTGTACAGTACTAGTTTATACCTAAACCATTGTTCGTTATATCCGTAGTTCAGTGTATTCATATACCCAATTTTGGACAAAATTCCTACGAAATTCGTACTAAGCTTAAAGTGGCAATCACATATGGGTAAAACTTTGATTATTACACTAATTAAATTCCTCATATATTTCGTTCATTTTTTAAAATACATTTTTGATGAAGTCCAGTGCTTTGATTATACATTCAGATAGACCAACACTATTTTACTGATGTCAGGCATTAACTTAGACATAACCTATCCAAAAATCAGTTTAGGCTATGTTGCATTTTCTGGAAATAGTTGCATTTTAATGAAATCATTGGAAATTTTAATGCAGATAAACATTCCGGAACCAGCCGAATCACATCTGTTTGCTTTTTCATCCTATACAATAGCCAAGAGGCTGAACTCAATGTACTGTACATTTTATTTTCTGCTTAGGCTTTAATGGTGCTTTCTATTGAATGCAAGTAAAATTCTTCACTGATTGGCTAAAATCCAGGAATAATCGGAAAAGAAATATGAATGATTGTCTTAGGGACTACATTAGGATGCATTAACAGCTGATTGATTCACTTAGTGTAGTGTACATTGAAGAGATGACAAAAGTTGCACCTATTTAATATTTTTTTTCTGTATCTGTAGCAACACTAAAGCACAGCTGCAAAGATTGGTTGCATTTGCTCCAATGTGGTTTGCTCCACAGTACAATTTATCTTACAATGACAGTGGTCTAAGTGCAGTGTCATGTGATGCCATAGATGACAAATGTAAGTTCCAAACAAAAGGGCTCACTTGTGTGCGTCTAAGGTGAAATATGATAAGTTTTTGAGATACATTAAATATTTCCTGAAATACAATTGACATAGATATTAAGTGCATTAACAATGGCATACACACTTTGGAATGACAAGAGTCTCAGACACTCATTCGTATATTGATTTCCTGTTGAGAATGGTGAAGTTTACAATCTGATCCCTTGAGGGTGATTTTTTTAATATATTTTTTTAAAATAGTTTTAACAGTACCTTAACACTTTATGGGCTATATCATGCCGAGGAAATGGGAGCTAAGTACCTTTCACACTGAGGCAGCCGACTCGGGCTGGTCTGGGCCTGTATCGAACCCGCAACCTTCAGATGACGAGTCCTACGCTCTACTGCAGTTCCGCCTCAAGGGTCAAATATTTAGTATATTCTGCACAATTAACCAGACCATCACCAGTGTATGGCTTGTCACAGTTCTCTGTGTCATCTTTAATAGACAAATCAAGCTCTCTGTGTGACTTTGAATAGACAATTTGAGCTCTCTATGTCATCTTTAATGGACAAATCAAGCTCTCTGTGTGACCTTGAATGGACAAATCAAGCTCTCTGTGTCATCTTGAATGGACAAATCAAGCTCTCTGTGTCATCTTGAATGGACAAATTAAATTCTTTTCAATAGAAAATGGTTGAGAAATGTCTGAGTTCATAATTTTTGTCAACGCATTACTCCAGTTATGTTCCCAGTGTCTGAAACAGTAACCATGGCCCCATCAAATAGGAAGAATCGATCCACCCTCATGTATTACCCTAGGGATATATAAACACTTTAAAGTAACAATTATGCCAGTTTTATCTGAATCCAAATGAAGTTTAAACAAATTCAAAGCGATGCAACAATTTGACCAATTAATGTGTAGAGTAGTTGGATTTGTAATAAAGAAATCTTGTTTAAATCTATGTTTCCGACCTTTAAAATAGAAACAAAAATTCAGCATTGCATTATTTTAATATGTACAATAAAACCTAATCGATTTATTTATTTAATTTACATGCATGAACTAATTAGCTACGAATGAATCTAGGATGTTTAACTATGATTATGAAAACAATGTGTTCACAATAGTCATTCCCCTTTATGCTATTGAAAAGATAACAAAAGTTATACATATTTAATACATTTGCAACACTAAAGCATATCTGCAAAGTTTGGTTGCATCGTCTCTATTGTGATTTGCTCCAGAGTCCAATTTATCTTACAAAATAGTAGTCTCAGTGGTCAGTGTGGTTTGATCAAAACACAAGGACTCACTTGCCATACTCATACAAAATCAAAGTTTCTTTCATATGTTTCAGCTAGTTAGAATATATTACAGATAAATCATTATTTTACTATAAAGACCAATTGTATTCAGTTTAAGTACATTTTTTAAATATTTCAGTCTTAAAAATAAAATGTCACAATGTGTGAGCAAATTGTTCACAAAGATTGTTGCTTTGGAAGTAAGAAGATACCAAAATGTTTAAAAAGGTACTTCTAATCTCTCAACAAATGGATCTGGAGAAAGTATATCACTTGTGTGCACCCAGGGTGAAATTTGAGACGTTTTGAGATATATGGGACGTTTTGAGATATATGGGACATTTTGAGATATATCGGACATTTTGAGATATATGGGCCATTTACGGAAATATAAACGGGACAGATAGTAGCAGCATTAACATTATCATACACACATTGGAATGAAAAGTAGTGTCATAAGCTCGATTGTATGTTGATTTCCAATTGTCAATAATTAAACTGTTGAGAATGGTTAATTTTTTTTAATTTGATGCTTTCAGAGGCAAATTTAATATATTCCTCACAATTCACCAGACCAATAGCACCAGTGTATGCCTTATCTCAGATCTCTGTGTCATCTTGAATGTAGAAATCAAGCTCTTTTCTATAGAAAAGTTCTGAAGTTGATAATTCTCGCCAAGACAGACTAAGCATTGCTCCAGTTATGGTGCCAGTGTCTGAAAAAAAGTTACCATGATCCCATCCAATTGGGAGAACCGAACCACCCACATGTATCCTATTCACACTGAAGCACTACCACATGGGTAAAAATAACACCGCTTTCTATTGAATGCAAGTAACATTCTTCACTGGTTGGCTAATATCCAGCAAATATCGGAGAAAAAAATCTGAATTTTTTTTTTTAGGGACTAAAGTAGGATGCAATAACAGCTGATGGGTTCAGTTAGTGTAGTGATACGTGTAAGCGACATGTGCAGCTCGTGCTTTCAGTGACCCAACAGACATTATCTAGAGATAAATTATCAACAAGAATAACACTGGTAACTGAGAATAGCACCAAGAGGGGACGCGAATAAAATTGTATGAAACATAATTATTACTGTATTTTTCATCCATGAAATCAATCCAAATTCTAGATTTTATTCTCCATTCACGCTTCTAATTGATAACAAGTTGAAGGAGATACTGTATAGAATGCTGTGTTTTGCCTGCTTCCCCGATACATAATAAAAAAACTAAGCATAACCATTTTATCAAGAAAGGTAGATCATTTCAGCCATAATTTAATTTTTATAGGTGCTAACATAAGTGGCAAAGTTGAATGCACACATTAAGTTTTATGACCATACATGCAGCAGTATCTACGTGTAAATGCATAAAAGAAAACAAAGAAAATATTCAACTGTGCATGGCAGGTATATTATTGTCTTGTTAAAGGTATTTATATATTTCTGCTATTTTTGAAGCATTTTTGCTTGTTCACAAGTTGAATTTAAACGGAGGGGAGGGAAATTCTGATTTTAAAATACGAAAAAAAAAAGTCAGCTACACGGATAGAGAATTTTATTTTCGATCGTAAGAGATGACAAAAGTTCCAGTTTTCATCGCTGAGACTGAACCTCAAACAGACGACAAATATTTGAGGAACTGAAATATTGTGGCAACTATGGAGAGCAACCTGAAGACATAATTTTATCACGAACACACCCAATATTATCCCGCTGTCAGTTGCAACTGCTACTCGTGCCTACGCATCTACATGAACTTCAATTAGTGGGAAATCTCAAAACATTTCGTTGCCGTAGTATACTGTCCGATATAAAATACACGAGCCATTAGTCGTATAGCTATTATGCGTTGCACCTACCCGCCAACGCTCCTTTTTTAATTGTAAAACCATAGGCTACTCATCCTTCTATCCGCCAAATGTTTTTGGTAAAAACGCTAGGATACGGCCTTCCTATCCTTTTTTTTTTTTTCAAACACCGTCACTCTAACCCACCCCACCCGCGATAAAAGGTATTTTTTTGAAAACCCTGGGCCACCACACGCCTGAGTACAAATTTATTTTTCAAACCACCAAATACCACAACCTCTCAAGATAAAAAGATTTTTAAAAATTTTTTTTACAAATCATATCCACCAAATTGTTTTGGAAAAACACTAGGATACCACCAATCTCTAGGTCACCCACCCCACTGCCCTCCAATTTTTTAAAACTATTTTAAATTCCACCCTCATAATCTATTATGCAAAATCTTAATTTTTATGTAGCAATTAGAGGATATTTGGTTTGTTTGAAGAACTATTTTTCGAGCCCAACAAATGTCATCCATGTATCCTAGTAAAAAAACCCAGTTAGAGTAATTAATTACAAATAACAACAGTTGATAATAAAATCTAAACTTTTCTTTAATAATTTAGGAGTTCCCAGACTATTTTGAAGAACTTTCCTGAACACTACAAATGCACATCATCCTGCAGTAATTTGGACCAGATAAAGTCAGTAATTTCAAAGAAATAAAATATTAACCATCTATATTAGTTATATAAACCTTTTTCTGTAATAATTGAATAGTTCCCAGTCTATCTGAAGAACTTTATTCTTGAGCACAACATATAGCCCTTATCCTCCAGTAATTAATCCCAAAGAAAGTAAGTCCTTATTATTAAAAACTTCAGGATGGTAGCTTCTTTATTTCAGAAACTAAATAACAGCTGTAAAGAGTTAACTCATGAAAGTATGAAAATGTAAAGAACAAGTCTAACTTTACCACTGTTCGAGCAGAACGAGATCAACGGAGTAACGCCTTTCACATTTTACTTATTAATTTTTAAATTCGCATATATTTAACATAACCAATAACATCACTAGTCAGTACATATAACTGTGATAATATTTGAAAAATAAATAAAGCTTCAAATATCGATGTCATAAACCCACACACATAGGTAAATATGATAATACCTGTTTATATCTAACATGTATGAACATTGCCCACAGTTAATCTCTTTATTAAATTCTTTTAATTATGATAGAATTATATGGTTGGTAGCTTTAGTTAACAGATTAACTGCATAGTTAATAGTTTCAATAAATAAATGTCGTCACAAATAATCAATACGAACTGTGACCAGATATATAAAGTACTTTGCATTACTTGGCCCATAGCTTACAATGAATCGTTTATTTTACGAGTTATAACTGACATGTACATAATTCTTATTATATCTGCATTTGGAATTGAAATAATCAACTTAAATAAAACGTATGGTGATACTATTAATGACAATGCAATCGTGTATATATTCTCATTCCATTGACTACAGTGTGCGTTGATAAGTTATAATAGCTATGGTCTTATTTAAATCTAGAACTAAAATTATCAAATTTTATGAATGTATGGTGATATTATGCATTATTATTTAAAATATACAATATTAAGCAACATGATGATGATAAATGCTATTTAATGGACAACCTTAACACTTTACCTTATGGCTATTTTCCCAAAGCATCCTAACGCTGTTATATAACCTTGTGATCAAACGGATAGCCCAGCCTCAATAAAAGTTTATTTGTTTTTAATTTAAATTTGTAAACTATTTAATAACTCAGTACCATAGGTACTACATTATTTTCCTCAAACGCAGTTTCCATAAACTTGTTATCTTTGGAGTAAAAGATAACTATAAAGCTAAAATTTTCACGAAATTCTTTATGACAGATTTATACTTTTGCACTATCACCTATATAGATATTCCATAATGTCTAGCACTAAATGCTAACTTTGTTAGGTGGGTTGCTTTCTTCTGTGCATCCTCTAAATTCGCATAATTGTCTATCATAAACAAAGTATTAGCTTACTGATATATACTCTTAAGTAATTCTAACCATTTATCTAATTTGTCACCAGGATATATTACAATTACAATGTACATAAATGTTGGATAAATAATAACAATAGGATCGAACGTTTTTATATTTCGTTTTCTATTAAATCTAGGGCAAAATTTATATTTACACAATTTGTAACACCACATATAATCATATTATAAGATTTTTAAGTACATTTATTTACTGATTAAAAATTTAAGAACTTACTGGCTCTGCTCTCTTTCACTCATGTAAGTAGGCTTTGCCGTCAAACTTCACAAGAACTTGAACGCTTTGCTCTCTTTCGCTTCTGTCTAGCTTCGCTTCTCTAAGTAGGCTTTGCCGGCACTAAAATAGTATCGATTTAATCTGGTCGTTCTGAATATTTGCAAATGAATCAGACACAAAAGAACTTTACATTTTGTGTGCATCTGCGTTTTATTTTCCTCTTTATCTGCAGGTGTATTCGTTTATGAACAATAACTAATTTGTCATGTTCCATGCAATATATTATCAAATACACTTCTCAAATCAAGCCACAAACAATGATGATCTATACTCAAATCAACATATACAATGATGATATATACTCAAATCAAGTCATAAACAATGATGATCTATACTCAAATAAAGTCATAAACAATGATGATCTATACTCAAATCAAGCCATACACAATGATGATCTATACTTAAATCAAGTCATAAACGATGATGATCTATACTTAAATCAAGTCATAAACAATGATGATCTATACTCAAATCAAGCCATAAACAATGATGATCTATACTCAAATCAAGCCACAAACAATGATGATCCATACTCAAATCAAGCCATAAACAATGATGATCTATTCTCAAATCAAGCCATAAACAATGATGATCTATACTCAAATCAAGCCATACACAATGATGATCTATACTTAAATCAAGTCATAAACGATGATGATCTATACTTAAATCAAGTCATAAACAATGATGATCTATACTCAAATCAAGCCATAAACAATGATGATCTATACTCAAATCAAGCCACAAACAATGATGATCCATACTCAAATCAAGCCATAAACAATGATGATCTATTCTCAAATCAAGCCATAAACAATGATGATCTATACTCAAATCAAGCCATAAACAATGATGGTCTATACTCAAATTATTAACACTGACATTACTAAGTTGAATGTGTTTTTTTTATTCGTCAAAGAAATATTAAGTTGCTGCTGTAACTCTTGGTCCGTTTTATATCCCTTTGAATAAAACATGTTTTGGTAATCTTTCCATAGTAACCATTATTGAAATACTTTTCAGGATCAGTTGATCTGTCTTGTCATAGCAACCATTATTGAAATACTTTTCAGGATCAGTTGATCTGTCTTGTCATAGCAACCATTATTGAAATACTTTTCAGGATCAGTTGATCTGTCTTGTCACAGCAACCATTATTGAAATACTTTTCAGGATCAGTTGATCTGTCTTGTCATAGCAACCATTATTGAAATACTTTTCAGGATCAGTTGATCTATCTTGTCATAGTATCAAGACTCCTTTTAAACTCATTATTGGTGAATCCAGCATTATATTTGTAAATGGTTATATTGGTACCTACATCAATAATCCTCTCTCTTGTGATATAGTCACCAAAGAAAGAAATTCCATTTCTGTACTTTTAATTTACAGATATTGCCATTAACTCAGAAGTGTTTGTATGGTACTGTACTTTTAATTTACAGATTCTGCCATTAACTCAGAAGTAGTTGTATGGTACTTTACTTTTAATTTACAGATACTGCCATTAACTCAGAAGTAGTTGTATGTTACTGTAGACAAATATTCTCCAATTAATAATCCTGGTTTGCCCCTTCTATCACTTCAGATGATGTTTCCATTGCAATTGAAAATCTCAAATAATGAGGAAGAACAAATGGATATCACGGACAATGCTCTGTCAGTATCAGGAAATCAAGTGGTATTCTAATTTCTTTCCGTATACAATAAACTGAATAGTTTATGTACCGGTGTTTTGTGCATTAGCCGCCCCTGATCTTAACTTTCTCAATTTTTCATTAGTGATATCTTGCGCCACTTAGTTCGCCTCCTAGATGATGGTAACCAGACATCGTTAAATGTTATGACAATGTTATAATCATTCAAATGAAAAATATCATTACTACCGTAAGAAATAGTTATGTCTGAAATATTTCCCCAAATTGTTTACAACTAAATTATTAGCATCTCCTTTAGCCTTTGCATCGAACAATATGAAGAAAAACAAAAAAATACCAGGTAAAATCATGACATTAGATCCAAACGTAGGTATTAGAACTTGAAGCATTTGTTCAGGTTTGACATGGAGTGTCTGTAATACAGTGATATGTTGGATTAATATGTTTAACACGTTGTGGTGTGTTTTTCCTGTTTGTGAGGAGTTATATATTTTCCATATGTTGCCATCTTTGTGTGCAATAGTTATTTATTTAGCTAAGTTTTAGTTTCCTTCAAAACTGTTTATAATTGTCTAACAGATATTTGTTACATTTTCTATATCAACTAAAAAAAACAAGTTTTAATGTATTGCGAAAATCAAAAAGAATAATATACTTCCATGTAGCTATCATTCAGTTTATATAATATGTTGTTATGATCATCCAACCTTCTATTATATTCGTTTAACACGTTTTTAATTTCATCAACTGAATCAATGTATACCGATTTCTGTGTTTGCTACAGTTTTACATGTCTCTATTACTGATTTAGATGTATAAATTTTTTAACTCAATGCTCATGTCCTTTTATCATTTTTGTTTCATTCTATTTGTTAATGTAATAGAATATATTGTTTTTAACATCTAAAATGCCGCTCCTTCTCTCATGTCAACTTACTTTAAACCATTTTCCGTAGGTTGGAAGCGTCTAACTCCGTTGTATCTGCTGTACTGTCTGCTCCTTTTCCTTCTCCGTCTTCTTGATTGATCCAATTCAATATGTACAACGTAACCGGTTTTTCCACAAGACGACATGTATTCTTCTGGGATGTATGTCTTCGTCACACTGATGTTTACATAAGTCATATCAGCTTCTGCGGTAAACGATGTAATTGTTCGAATATATCTACAAGGTTCCATTCGGACCACCTCGGCTAAGTGAAAGGGTGTCTACTAGTTTGGTGTATATTTGTAATTATATATATATATATATATATATATATATATATATATATATATATATATATATATATATATATATATATATATATATATATATATATATCCTGTTTATGCCTGCACCGACTTTTAGAGAACATGTCAACTTGAGTACATACTCCTGAACATGTCAACTTGAGTACATACTCCTGAACATGTCAACTTGAGTACATACTCCTGCACTCGACTCAGACTTTATATCTCCGTAAAATGTTATGACTAGCAAATTCACGGACAATTATTTTGAAAACTAGAGTATTTGTGGTGTTTTTCTTGTAATTTTCTTATGATAGATAATGAAATATTGAGTCGAGTACGCACTCAAGGTTGAACAGTTTTGTGAAAGCTTGGTCTGGTTGGGTGAGCTTTCCCTATTCCGCTCTGCTTTGCATTTTGAAGGTATGTTTAAACATTAGTCTTGATTTTTTTTTTAGAATTGGTATTAATACTGTACCAATAAAAAAAATAGTCATAAATATATGCGTTAGATTGTACAATTACTACAGACTTGATGGTAATTGTACAATTACTACAGACTTGATGGTAATTGTACAATTACTACAGACTTGATGGTAATTGTACAATTTACTACAGTCTTGATGGTAATTGTAAAAAAATTTTTTTTTTTTTTTTTTTTTTTTTTGGGGGGGGGGGCAATATAAGGTTTGGTTTGTTTTAACGGCACTGTTAACACATTAATAATTATATCATGTCAAGGAAATGGGATGTAGAATAACCGGGACTGGCATCGAACCCGCGACCCTTCGATTACGAGTCAGACGTTCAACTAACTGAGCTACCGTGGCTCCAATCAACTATTGGACCAGGAAAATACAAAACTGAAACACGATTATAATGATGAAATGAGAAAAACGCCATTTAACTGGAACCTTTAAACATCGAGGTTAGAGTAGAGATATTTTATATTTGTGTATTTATTTATTTATTTATTTATTTATCTATTTATTTTGTCAGCTGTATAATAGTGATGGAAAAAGTTTCATACGTGTTCTCGCTGTCCATCTTTATCACATAAACGCTTGATCTGTGTGATTACTCCATCTATAGACGCTGTAAGCTAACATATTTGTCTAAATAGCAGGGTGTTTGTACTCAAGGTTATTTATCAGGTTAGATGTCGTTCCAACGTACGACAATTGAGATTTACATTCACTTTATCATGGTAGCACAGTAACACAGAGACGTGGTAGATTTCATTTTGGCGGTGCAAACACACCACCCTATAACATAGTTATTGATTTTCCTTGCTTCAAAGCGACCGAGAGGTTCACTCAAAATGTGTCCACTCCATTTGAATTATGACTTATTTATTAATACATGACCTATTTATTCATATATTTTGCCATGGTCGGGATAGGCAGCGGGCCAACTGATAAATACAATCTCCCAGCATTTGGCGGAAAGGTAGTTCTTGTTAATAATCTAGCATATAACAGTGCACAAATGACTAAAGACCTTAATAATGAGGGGGGCGGGGTCTTTCAAAGTAAATTTATATCAATATTTAACCTTTGTTTGCAATGCATTCTGACCATTATTATTTTATAAACATCTTTTTGTAAACAATTGGATGTGTGGTGTCCTGAACGGAAAAAAAAAAATTAATTTGACCAACTATTTGCTCAATCATGTGCCTGGTATCCTTTGTTTTGAGAGAGAGAGAGAGAGAGAGAGAGAGAGAGAGAGAGAGAGAGAGAGAGAGAGAGAGAGAGAGAGTCCATCTAATTCCACCTAATAGCAATAGACAGGGACGATATATTGTTGGGGGGGGGGGTCTTTCAAAACAGAATATTTCATTGTTCTGCCTTATTTCTTTCAAGTAATATAATTGAGATGTTTTGTTTTGTTTTTGTTTTTTGTTTTTGTTTTTTTTAAAACCAATCAGCAAGAACATATGTTTTCAAGCTATTTGGAGGCCGGATAATTTTTTTTTGTTTTTGTTTTTGTTTTTGTTTTTTTTTTGTTGTTTTTTTTAGTCTTTGCCACAGAGTCAAATCACGTTACTCCATCAATGTGATTCCATTACATTCTAAATATATATTATAAAAACCGGTGTTTATCTGGGAAAATGATTGATTAAATGTGTAACCCAGGGCAAGTTTATCACGAAAAAAGGTTGGCCCTCTGCAATGCAAGGTAAAATGTCCTAACATATGTTTCATATTTTGTTTAGGTAATGTTTTCAACAAATTGAGAATAAATTGTATCCATAATTTCAGAACGTTTACAAAGGGATAATATAGGATTCTAATTGTTCATAACAAAGGAAATCTGTTTGTGTTACATGCGTGTCTGAGATAAAGAACAAAGGAAATCTGTTTGTGTTACATGCCTGTCTGAGATAAAGAACAAGATGGATGAGTTTTGATTTCTCTTCCATTATACATTTTAAACAAAGTACTTCATCGTGGTTACTTAACATATTTCTAGTCTTCCGTCAGAGAAGCTATTAGCCTTACCTTCTTCCTACGCGTCTTTTTGATTCTCTCTCTCTCTCTCTCTCTCTCTCTCTCTCTCTCTCTCTCTCTCTCTCTCTCTCTCTCTCTCACGAAATTGTTGGAAGCAAATATTCTGAGACAATCTCCATGAGGTAGTTTCTCCACAGGGTATTCTCCCAAAAAATGCCCCGCTGTTAACAACAGAAATGCATTTTCTTGCATTATCTCGATTTTTCCAGCTCGCTCTCTGCAAACTCGCTCTCGATTACTGCCGCTCAATCTTGATTAGATGTACTCATAATTTTTTGAACTAATGGCATTCCATATGTTTCTCTTGGACCAAAGGTAACCTTTGGTTATAGTTTGTCGGGACAATGACGTAACACAACCGCAACCAAGGTCGCTAGAACGGCCGATGAATGATCAGACTGGAATTAATTCTGGTCAGAGCACCGCCATAACATGACCTTAAAGGATATTGTATGGTTTTGGATGTAATATTACATTAGTTGCTGGTTATAGACTGAATAGAACTCCGCCATTATTGCACTGAAACATTATTTTTCGAAATATATGCCAAGGAAGGATCTAGAAATATTGTGTAGTATAGATTAGGGGGTGGTACGGAACCCCTAGTGGGAGCCCAGAAGGCGAAGCCCCCGGTAGCTGCTGCATTTTAAGTGTTTCCAGAGCTTAGCTTTACCCATCTAACTTGTAAGGAAAACTTATTGCATGAAACGTTCCGGTTGTTTCGCGCTCATTTTTAGGTGGGGGAGGGCGACGCCTTCTCCGCCCCCACACGCCTGGATCCGCCCCTATATAAAGCATTAATATGAACTGTGTTGAAGAAAATGCCCTAAACTTAAACTTAATTACCCCGGTAATACCAGTTGCATTTGGAAGAACAAGCTGGAGGAGAATAGAAAGTTATAGCTTGTGAACGACCACAGTTAGGTGCCGCCATGACCCCACTTGAATATTTGTAGCTGTTTTATATATTATTTTTTAAATACATTTTCAAATCCAAAAGCTGATGGTTTTGATGATCTTTTGATAGTGGTTATGGTGTTGGGTATACTCCGTAACATTAGACTTAACCCCATGGAAATTTGGACAACTGCAGTATGGTCCACAGGACCACTAATTGATACGCACATTTTTGTCTTTTCTGTTAAAACCCCAAAGTTTGATGCTAGTGTTGGGGGTTATGTTGGTGGATTCTGTTTTTAAGCGTCATTCATTGTATTATTATTATTATTATTATTATTATTATTATTATTATTATTATTATTTCAGACAATCCATGGAGACGGTGCAAAAACCAGCCATACTGGAGGATGGTGTCACCAAGAGAGCAAGGAGGAAAGCGGAAAACACTGGACAGACAAGGATCTCGCGAATGCCTTGGCCGAACTCTTTCAAGGAAAGCGCGTGGCGAGTTTCGGGGATGGACCTGGAAGATATAAGCAACTTATAGAGGACTCCGGGAAGGGAGTATCCTATGATGCTTATGACGGTGCACCATTTTGCGAGGAAACAAGCGAGGGGAGAGTTAAATTCATGGACTTGACGCTTCCTCAGTATGGATTACCCATGTACGACTGGGTCATCAGTCTCGAAGTCGCCGAGCATATTCCAAAAGAATTCGAGAGAGTTTATTTAGATAATATTAACAGGCATGCACGAGAGGGCGTAGTTTTAAGCTGGGCGGTTCCGGGACAAGGTGGTTATGGGCACGTCAATGAACGCTTATTTGACTATGTTGTGAAAATTATGGACAAAAATGATCTGTATTTTAATCCTGAAAAATCTGAATTCTTAAAGAAGGCAGCTACAGTTCAATGGCTTAAAGATAATGTAAGTGTATTTGTCAGAGGGAATAGGACACGACCAGACAGTCTCGAGAAATTACTAGTTTAATAGTGAAAAAGTTGACAAAAGCACCATTCATATAAAGCTTTACACCTTTAATCCATTCTTATTTTTTTCAAACGTCGTAGTCTGCTATGATTTATTGCAGTTATGCAACGCATCCATACAATTGATAAACTTTTCAAATGGATCGGGTAAATTCTTATAAATGTCTCCACCGGAAATAAGCTGGAAACTTAACATTTTTCAACATACAGTTTGAAAATACACCGTTATCATATTTATATATTCCATACATAGCACCACATTATTCCATAAGGGGACTACAGCATTAATATAGGCAGTTCTAAACCTTTAAAGGTGTAATGGCGGGAAGGGGGGACCTCTACGTAGTTAAAAAAAAAATACAAAAACTGTGCGATCACATCGACAGTTATTCAGATGTGCTTAAGTTAGGATGCAAATTTTAAAATATGAATAAAAAACTTCTTTCTTTTTTTCTTTTTCAGACAATTAGATAAATTTTTCAATTTGTGGACACATTTGTTTAAACTTTAAGGCCTTTTTTTATATAGCCTTGTTACCAAGATTAAGCAAGAACCACTTGAGCTACACGAATGAAATTTATGTCTCCCCTGCGACGAATGTCGCAAAAGGCGACACATAGCATTCAAAGTATCCGTCCCTCCGGCGGCAACTTTTGGTTTACTTTTTTTTTTTTTTTCTTCTTTAAAGGGCAATATCACCCATTTTCATTAGGGGAAATCATCAGACTTTGCCAAAAGGTGGATCAGTGGTAGGAATAACGGTGGAGATTGAAGGCTATGGAGATCGAAGATGAAGGTCATAGAGAAGGCTAAGGAGCTCGAAGATGAAGGTTATAGGAAGGAGTAATTGTTTGCATTTTACGTGGATCGTCAATGATTAAAGCTTTGGGATCTGGCATTATTATTTATTAGTACCATGGATGAATTGAAATATCGCTACTAGTGTGGAGGTGAAAAGGTCGATTAAGAATTGTCACATATTAGCAGAGGATTGGGATGGTTAAAAGGTCCGAGGTCAAGGTCACACGGGTTGTTAGTCGTGTGTTACTAGGGCAGTAGCGACATCGTTGCAGGCGAGACGATATATTTAAGTAAATTGTGGGTTTATAGATTTTCCGAGCATTACAGCAATTTTTCAATTGTTTCGCACATTTATGAACTTTTGGGACATTTTATTTTACGAAAATCTCTTTGGCAGAATAAAGCAAAAAACAAATGAAATTTACTTAGCATATTTGCATTCATACATAGATAAAGTGATATGATTCTCAGGCCATTATACCAATGTTTAATATTTGTTCAACTTTAATGACGAACACTTTGTTACCACGATTAAGGAAAAACTACCTTAAGTCTACTTATGAAATTATGTGTGCATGTTTGCATAATATGCAGATGATCTGATTAGATTTCCATACCATTATAGCGACAAGTTTTGGTTCGGATTGCACTGGTTGCACCTTCCTAGACTTGTTGCATGCATGTCTGAGTAACTCCAAATTGTACTCTCAACTGACGGATGAACTTTTGTGCTTTGCGATATCTGTGTAAGAAATGTTAAATACAGTAAGAGGTTTGTAATGTTGAGAAAGCACAAAAATTCTTGAAACTCATTTTAGAATTAAGGAAATATTATAGTCATGCTGTCGGATGATGGAATGTTAATGTAAGCGGCATAAAAAAGAGGTTTCCTATTTGTAGTAATGGTTGCGTATCATATCGTCATTTTGAGTTTAAAATGTGTCCATTCATCATTTCATTAATTAAACATTTCAACATATGCATACAACTTGTGTGACTATCATTGTTGTTGGATAAAGGAAAACTGATACTTAATAAATGTTCTGGAAAAGAATATAAAAGCTCCAAGGCTCTTAGTCTGGGATGGTAATTCACTGACAAAGCTCTTAGTCTGTGATTGTAATTCACTGACAAAGCTCTTAGTCTGGGATGGTAATTCACTGACAAAGCTTTTAGTCTGTGATGGTAATTCACTGACAAAGCTCTTAGTCTGTTATGGTAATTCACTGACAAAGCTCTTAGTCAGTGATGATAATTCACCGGACAACGCTCTTAGTCTGTAATGGTAATTCACTGGAAATGAATATAAAAGCTACAAAGCTCTTAGTCTGTGATGGTAATTCACTGACAAAGCTCTAAGTCTGTGATGGTAATTCACTGACAAAGCTCTAAGTCTGTGATGGTAATTCACTGACAAAGCTCTAAGTCTGTGATGGTAATTCACTGTACAAGGCTCTTAGTCTGTGATGGTAATTCACTGACAAAGCTCTAAGTCTGTGATGGTAATTCACTGGACTACGCTTGTCGTACTTATTCTAGGCAGGTATCACTACACTAATTGGGCCAATCAGCTGTTATTAAATCATACTGTAGTCGCTAAAAATCATTAATATTTTTTCTCTGATTTTTCCTGGAAATTTACAAATCTACAAAGCAGTAAAGAATGTTATTTTCATTAAATAGAAGCATCATTAAAGTTTAAACAAGAAAGAAGTCATATGTTCAGTTCAACCACTGGGCTTTTGTGTAGAATGACAAAAGCAAACGTATTTGATTCGGCCGGTTCCGGAAAGGTCATTTTACAAAATGTTCCAAACATTTCATTTCAGTGCAACTATTATTAAAAAATGCAACATAACCTATGCTGATTTTGTATATGTTGTGTCCAGGTTAGCGCCAAACATAAGTACAATGTTCTTGGTGCGTCTGAACTTATAACTAATGCACTGGATTTCAGCAAAAATGTAGAAATATGAAGGACATATAGAAGGCACTTAGTAGTAATAATATGTGGTAATTGGGGGCATCCATAGGAATAACATAACGCCCGTAGGTTTACATTAATATGGCGATATCGGGCATAAGGGGAATTTTACATTAAGGGTACATTGTAACATTGTTAGAAGTGGTTGACCTTAAATGGGGTTACATGGTAACATTGTTAAAAGTGGTTGACCTCAATAATATGGGGCACAACGGGAATCTAACATGGAAATGGCACCTTGGGGCACAAGGGAAATTTAACATTAAGCCGTAGGTTTAAAAAGGGGATCGTTATAGGCCGTTTCCAAGTTAAAACATTTATGGCGGACAACGGGAAATATAATGTTAAATAGTTATCTACTATCCAACTATAACCTTTTGAGTACTATACAACACATGCTTTTTGATAAACTATCCAACACGCAACTTTTTTGATTACTTTCCAACGTTTTGATATACTATCCAAGACCTACGTTTTAATATACTATCCAACACCAATTTTTGTATTACTATCCAATACTATGTAGTGACTACAACCAACACCGACTATCCAACGAAAAGTGTCGGAGTTTTGATACACACGCTATACTTACACACAAACACAATATCACCCACAAACAAGGGTAGGTAGTGTTTATAGACATACAATACCCACAAACATAAGAGAGGGGAGGGCTTTTAAGTTTTAATTGGGTTGTGAACATAGACATGGGCATAGACATATACATATATAACATACGAAAACAAATTGGCAATGTTTTGAATAATAACTATCTTTTCTAGAGATTTGAGTGGCCCTGAAATGAGCCTTTGTGTTTGTTAACCAAAGAAGAGGGTTAACACATACCACACCGCTTCACAGTTATTTGTTCCCCGCAAACACCTCCTCACAGCCGGTCTGTAGACTAAGACACACTTCAGGCATCCTAGGCTCTCCACATAGATTCTTCTCTTCCATATAGTTGCATCTGTAATCCTACTTATGGCTCATGATGACTTGACATATACCAGGAAGTCTGCAATAAACATCATGCTGGAAATGATGGTCGATGGGTAAAGTTTTACCACATCTTGTCAGGTTGTCTTTAGAACAGATGATACTAACTTACTTACTTACTTTGAATTAGACTCGTGTGCGGCCATTCGGCCATGTATGAGTAGTTAATGGGCGCACGGCGTCCTACTTAAATATTCGTCAAATGGGTGGCTGGGCTGCGCACCGATTTGACGCTTTAATGTGTGCAAAGCACATTACTTATTAAATGTCTGGACAGAGGCGGGCTGCACGGACTTGGCAAACGGAACGGAAGTACTTAAACGCCAAGATCGTACATGGTCAAATTCTGCCCAGTTAGCTAAATCGGGCTGTCCCTAAAACCAATTAAGTGTTTAATTATGACAATACTTCAAGTTTCAAATTTCTTTATTTAACGCGATTCATTCAGGTGTAAATTTTGCCTACATAGTGTACATAATGTTTCCAAAACACTAACAATCTTTGAGTAAAGTTACTCATATCATTTTAGTATCACGCACATTTCTAATTTTAAAGCGATATTTTTAGACGGTGGTTCAAAATTGATCAACCTTGTGTTATAAAAGAATTATATCAAAAGGGGTTTTCAAAAATTCCAAATGGAAAACCCCCTTAATTCAGGCAATTTTGACAGCATTCCAATACAGCAGCTCCGGGGGTCTTCTCCCAGTCTGCTGTTTACGTCCAACCGCTGCGCCTTGCTTGATTGTGTTGGTTCCCGGTGGTGGTTGGTGGCGGATAGACTGCCCCACACAGTTCCCGCTCCCTCTCCATCTTCACCTTGCCTTTCACTTCCAGCCCTTGACTTCTAGTTGGTTTTGCCTTTGTCTTTGTTTTCGATGGGGGATTAGGTTGGCTGCTATTCTGCACACCCGCTGGTTTCTATCCCGGTATATCCGGGGTGTCGCCTCGCTGACCTGGTTCACCGAATTCAGATGGTCCCCTGACTTCCGTTCCAATGGCCGTAGTAGAGTAATCCTATCTGTTCGTAGCTACCGCAGACAGCCCCCCTACCCTCCTCATCTCTTGCAGCTGCACTATGTTGTTATTCTGCGCTGTGCTGATTTTCGTGACAGATGGTTCCCTGACTTCCTTTGTAGTAGAGTGATCCTCTCTGCGCAACCTGCACGAGCTGCTTATGACAAAGGCATTCACCCTCAACAGCGGCTTCGGCTCTGATGTTCTCTCTTCGAATGCTGGCTCCTGAATGACCCTGAAAGATACACCTCACGATCTCTATATATAGTCTAGGATCGGATCGAAACGGATTGGAATGTTCCACCAATCAGAATGCGTGTAACATAATTCAGTCAGGGTGTGTTGTCTACCTTCCAATCAGAAGACAGTGCTTTCAATATATATAAGCGCCAGCGTTCATGTGATTTATCATTGCGGAAGAGTTCAAGTACAATACCTATGTCTGATAAAAAGAAAGCGATGTATTGGGGTGCGGCTGCCGCGGATACGTAGTATACCCGGAGTGATAGCACGAATACTACTACTGCTGCTGTTGCAAGTATTCTTCCAAAGGAGGATGACTTCAATTTGGCTTTGTACGATTTCTATCGTCTCCGCAAGAATATTTTCCGGCGGTAGTACCACCTTCTCCTCATTCTCCGTCAAAACCAGTTTATCATGATTTCAGAAAGAAACAGAACGAAGAGTTGGAGCGTTTTTTGCACGATCAGAAAGAAGAAGAACAAGTACTTGTTCAACAACAACAACAACAACAACAACAACAACAAGAAAACAGAAAACAAGAAGATGAAGAGATGAGGAAAACTTTGAACAGTGAACAGAAGGAAGAGAGTGAACACAAAACGGTTAGTCTGTTACAATACTTTTTGGTGGAGTTAAAACATCTGAGAGAAATGTATCAGACTCCTTTAACCCAACCGAAGAGAAAGAGACCTTCACGATCCAAGACTTCTAAACCTTCTATGACAACACCACTGAGACACCAACAGCAGCAGTTACTTCTACCGCTACCACAGATGCAGCAGAAGTAGTACTAGGCCGTGGAAAAGGTTTAAGACAGTTACAATTGATGATGTCAAGTCCATAAATGTTTTTCTTTTTGTTATTAAAAAAAAAATCCAACGGTCCATTTCAGGGCCACCTATATTTTTTTAGAAAAGACTGCTCAATGATTGTCAAATCAAATAAAACTTATATCCCTCTATTATAAAATTTATAAAATATGAGGGTGTGAAGATCTTATCCATAGTAAAAAACAACATCAAGAGAAAGAGACACTTACGTTTTCTTTGGTATATTCTCTTTGAATAAAAATCACAATGAAATTTCAAATCACATCACCAAAGTCCGTTTTCTTCTTTCTTTCCTTTACTGTCTTTCTCTATTGAATTGCTTCACTGGCATGGGTTCTTCTACTTTAGTTTCTTCTACTTGTCTCGAGTTCTTGAATTTCTTTGCTACTTCTGTTTCTGCTGAACTCTTCTCCTCCTCTTTGTTCTCTTTTTTTTCATGGGACACTTTGAAGACGAATGCCCTTTTTCTTGATATTGAGAACAGTATCTTTACTTTTGTCTCTCATTTCTTCTGTCTTAGCTGTTCCTTTTCTTTGACGATATGGCCATTCTGGAGCTCAATGTCCTTTCTCTTGACAGACAAAGCATGTATCTTGACCTTTATCTCGAATGGAGTAGTCAGAAGTCTTATTGGAAGTATACTTTCGAATGGTTCTCTGTACATCTCTGGCCAGAAGTGCGATATGTTGTGACTCTTTCACAGACTGAAACTGAATAAGTGTATTCTCTTAGGATGAGGGGGTCTCTCTATATACAGGGAAAGTGTGTCTGCCCTAGTAAAATCAAATTTTTAATCAAGATGAAAAGATCAAACCTTGCCAAGAAAAAACCAGAATAAGCCAAGAGACTACGACGACTTTCGGTGTTATCTCGTACGCTAAGTGAAGTATTAGCATACGTTCATGCTAGCGATTTTGAAGATGATATGAGTGAGCCTGAGCCAATATTATCTACCTCTACCACAAGACCAAGAGAGTCAAGATCATCCAAGAAAATAGTCGTTCTGTAGCCTCTGGAGACAAATTTTACATCAGACCTACCCAAAAATAGACTTCCAGAAAATTTAGAACGACGGCTTACACGTACGCGGTGAAATTTAAAGATTTCAAATCTCAAGTTCCACCAGAGAAAGCAGCAGGTTTCATTACATATTTATGGGAATCATTATTACAGACATTGAAACGACAGTGTCAAGCTCAATATGACGATCGTTTGAGAGTATCCATTACTCACGACAGTTGGAAATCTCCTGTGTGGATATAATTTAGTGCAATGGCAGAATTAACTTCTTCCAAAATTAACGACAAAATTCAACACATCCAACAATCGAACGATGCGTTTGAAAAAGTCACTCTTCACCCGACTCACATTTCACCTCCAGGAGTAGCGGACAACGTAGAAATGTTTAATCGGTGGATGAACTTCTTTGTACCAAACGAAGTATCGTTCAGATTGACAACCACCAATATCAAATGTCCTTAGTGGCTCGAACTTTTGCCAAGAAGAACGATACAGCGGAATGAAAAAGATTATGGGCGAGCATTCGAAATTCGGAGAGAACACAAGAACGGAAAGAAGCAGAAATTCTTATCCAGCTAGCAGGTATTTCCAAAGAGACCGTGTGTGGAGTTCCTAAAATAAAAAATTTTCAAGACGTGTAGTCACCTTGTTTAACTTTGAAAGTATACCCTCAAGTCGTTCGCAGAGCTATCTTGTTTCAAGGACCAGATTTCCCAGGCGGAAAATATATTCATATTTATTATCAGTAAGACCATTTCGATGCCATTACCAGTATCACATTATTTCTTTGATACAGTTAACTACAGGGATTTACCAATCTGGAGCAACATATTCATTGTGGAGGGAGATGTCGTGGGTGTTTAGCTTCTAGACATTGCATTGCTGAAGGAAAAGAAAGAATTCATTGTTCTTCTTGCAAGCAAACATTTGGCAGTCCAACTTGTTAGAAACAAGATTGCATCACACAATTCCAACAACAACAGCAAAGTGCTTGAGAATTATTGAGAGTGTGCTCTACTTGTGGACGTCTTGTTCGAACGAATAACCAAAAATCACACGTTTGTCGAGGAAAGAAAAGATGCCGTTTTGTGACCAAATTGTCGACTTCAATCATCGGTATTACATTCAAGGATATGACAACGAACATGAGGAACTATTAAATGACGATCAGAAGAAGAATAAAAAGAAAGGTGTTGATTTTATCTTTTTATACTTTGAATGTTACAACAGACTGGAATTCACATCTCTAATTTTTGTGAAGCTAATCGTGCTTGTGACAAATGTATACAAGGACCTTTATTTTTTCACTGTCCAAATTGTAGTAAGTTTCCAGGAGGACTAGAAAAGATCTTTGGTGGCTCTTGTACTCTTCCTAATTTTGCCGAATAGTTTCTGCCTGCAACACTTAAAGCGAATAGGAAATCCAGCGTTACGGGAACTGTCATCGATATGCTACAGTCATATTTCACAATTTTTCAGGATACGACGGACAATTTCTTTTAAAATATTATTCAGAACGAGGCACGGAATTTCCAAAAGTTACCATGAATGGAACAAACATCATTTACATAAAAAGTGGGAAACGTACAGTTTAAAGATTCCATGAGCTATTTGGCTAAACATTTGGACTGACAGAAATGGATAAAGCCTATTTTCCATACCTTTTCAATGCCGAAGTTAATCAACATGTTCTGCTCCCGCATTTGCCTGAAGTTCGCCACTACGACCACGATGGCATGCACACAGAACAACGAGAAGCATTCTACGATTGGTGTCAACTCGACTCTACCGACTCTTTTGATTTTCAAGAAGAAATGTTGAAGTATTGTCGATTCTATGTAAATATTTTACGATCTTGTTTTGGAAAATTTCGACAATTATTTCTGGGTCACGGAGGTATCGATCCCTTGAAGGAGCTTCTACCATTGACAAATTGTGTGGATTAGTGTATCGAAAAAGTTTCATGCCAGAGAACAAACTAGCCATCATACTACCTCAATCATATATCCATGTTAGCCGTCGATATTCAGCCAAAGCTTTGCGCTGGCTTCATTACTTGTGTGAAACTGAAAACAAGTGGATACAACTTGCTAGAAACGGTTGAGAAAAGAAAATTGAAACCTTTCCGTGGATGGTTGAGATTTAGAAAACCCAAAGATAGTCTACCAATTTCAGACGATGTTTATTTCATGGATGCCCAACTTGTTTTCCTCAACGAGACCTTAAAAGTCCTTCCTCAGATTTCACCATGGAAGAGTTGTACGACCAAACATATCAACGACGCAAGAATTTAGAGAGTCATGGATACCAAGTGATAGAAATACGGAAAAAGGACTATGATCGACGTTTGAAAACCAATTTAGAATTTAAACGTATCGTCAAAGATTACAATGTGGTGGCAATCGAACCTTTGAATCCACGCGATAGTTTGTTTGAATGTCGAACCAATGCTACACGCTTGTTGTACGACGTTAACGAATCTCAAGGACAGCAAATCAAATACATCGATGTGTGTTCCTTGTATCCTTGAGTGTGCAGATCTGCTCTATTCCCCACCGGTCATCCTGAAATTTTTACAGAACACATTCTCGTGGAACACATTCGCCAATACGAAGGTTTGATCAAATGCAAAGTGTTGCCACCAATTAATCTGTACAATCCTCTTTTACCTCATCATTGACACGGAAACATATGTTTCCTTTATGATGTACGTGTGCTGAAACATGTAATCAAGATCAGCATTGTCGCCACGATGATCAAGAGCAAACCTTGATAGGAACGTGGGTGAGTGTAGAATTGTTTCATGCTTTCGATCGTGGATACCAGCTGTTAAAAGTATACGAAATTTGTCGTTTTCCAACCACAAAGCAATACCAACAAGATGACGACTCAAATGAAGGGATTTTTTCAGGTTATTTCAACAAATTTGTACAATTGAAGCAAGAAGTTAGCGACTATTTTTCTTGATGTCAGACTTCAGAAGACAATGAGGCATTCATAGTACGGTACCAATTCTTAGAAGGCAACACATTACAACACATGGAAAGGAACGAAGGAAGATGATCGTTTGCAAAATTCACGCTGAATTGTGTGTGTGGAAAATTGGCTCAACGTTCGATACTGCCAAAGACGGAATACTTAGTAGATCAATATCGATACTTTCAACTCGTCCAGGACAAAGGAAAATGTAGTAAACACTTGGACAGCATACGTAAAGATTTTATTTCGGTGAATTACGAAGAAGTCGCTGAGGTTTCGCCCCCAGACGAGTTTGGAAATGTTGTCGTTGCAGCGTACGTGACAGATAATGGCCATGTAAAATTGTATCTTTAGGAGATCGAGTTCATTACTTTGGCACCGATACTCGTAAGTACATCGATTGCCCTGGAAGCTATCACCCACACATTGAAGAGGAACGTTTAGGAGCTTGGACCGATGAACATCCTAAAGATACTATTCTGAGTTTTGTCAGTGGTGGACAAAAAATTACGGTTACCAGTACCGAGACCAATAAGGACAACTTCATACGAAATGTAAAGTGAAAGGATTGACATTGAACTATCGTTATAGTCAAGTGGTTAACTTTGACGTCTTAAAAGATGCCTAAAGTCAGGACAAGATCAAGACTTTTGCGTGAAAATGTTGGATCTTCACAAAATTGTACGTTTGCAAAACCACCAAATCGTCGTCAGTCGACCCTTGGAATAGGTATATCAGATCGTCTACCAGAAACGAGTGCGACTTCCAGACCACAACACGTTACACGTTACGCTGATTTCCAGTACACAAAAAGGGGAGAGTTCCAAGACATAAATATCATTGCGAGTACAAACGTCGAACTAGAAAGATGAATTAATCACAGCAACAGTGTAAGGAACCCGATGCTGACTCCAAATTCAGTGAACTCGAGTGCGATGATGTGCCTTGCAATCAGAGTGATGCCGTACACTGCGACATGAGCTATGCAGCACAACCTTGTCGCTCTACTATCGAAAGCGATGCTGTGCGTGTGCCTACCTATGGCTGTCACCCGCGTGCTCACAACGACATCAGCGACGCAGCACTACTTTTCCACTTTGCTAGCGAAAGCGATGCCGTTCGTGTTCCTACTTATGGATATCATCCATGCACTCACAAGCCGCTCTGGATACCACTAGCTCATCAAGATTTACAAATCAAAAAAGAATACACGTTTCATATGGCTTTGCGTGGCTACTGCGAATTTTCAAAGCTGACTCCAGCCGTTCAAAGAGAAATGGCCAAAATATCTGGAAGGACCCAGTCCCAAATCTTTAGCCATAGCAGGATTTTTCTACTTGTGAGAAGGAGATAAAGTACAGTATTGCAGCTGTAGTGTGAAATTTCACGAGTGGGAGCATAAAGATACAGTTTACCTTGAACATTCCAGATGGTCTCCGTGCTGTCACTACCTTCCTTTGGTCGGTCCTAAATATGATCAGTGGGTGCGGTGTGAAGAACGTGTTCCCAAAAATCAAATCGTCTTTTTCTGTCAGATCTTTGTGATATATTGTGTAGTTGGAGCAGCGATTGGAAACTCGAGTTTGCAACAAGAAGATAAACAACAGTGGACTATGTTACTCAGTAGTTGTACTGGCTATTTTCTTCCCCAATTCCTCGTTTAAATATACCCATATTAGTAACAACTGTAACCACGCCAACGCCAGCCAAGATTTTTCTAGTCACAGCAATCCTCTGGAATCCTTAGAAAATCGTCCTTTGACATCGAGTGACTACTCGGTGAAAAAACTCATCGCACAATGAATAATCAATTGTCTTTAACATTACCTAGTCATATTCTCTGGATGTTTCCCAGCAACAAATTATATTGTTTCACGGCTAAATTACCTCAGTTCATACAATTGTACTACGAAGCTCATTGAGAAGTGGCTTTGGTAAAAAGCATGCATTTCAATCAAGTCCTGAATATTATTTCAACGATCAGTTTGGCAAAGCACTGGATAAAACTTATCGAAGTGTGCTACTGGAGATTCGTCCAAATTCTCAGCGTCTAAAATTGGATTTTTGCCGATGGCAAAACACTATCCTCTCCTTTTCTCCCGGTTTGTTTGCTTTTCTTGGTGGAAACACACCTCTCGCTCTTACCAACGACATCAAAAACAACAACCGATTTTTCAAGTATTTTCGATACACCATCGAATTGAACGAACGATGGAATTTGATGTTTGTGTACTCTGATGTTGTCCATTAAACGTAGTGGCAAACAGTCGCTCTGTTGCTGAGAGTTATACCTTTCAAAGTGGATTCTGCCATAGCTACTTACGATGAAGGAAGAAATACGTATCACGCTGACCGAGAATTGTTACATCCTCATTATCTTCCTGTCAGTAAATCGTATTTTGACAGTGTGAATATTAGTTAGAAAGGAGATATTGGACAAACTATTCTATTCTCCAAAGGAAACGTTACCGTGAAACTATATTTTCGAAAAAGATTCTCCAGTGATTGTAAGAGATGTATCATGTGCACCAAGGAGTCGATCGACAATGACAACATGATTTAGGAGATATGTTAAAATCAGCTTTTCGTACGGTAACACCCACCTTAAAACCGATGGTGACTCGAGAATTGCATGCATTAAAAGATGCAGCTCTGACGCAAGGAAACGAATTTCTCCAAAACTTACACATTGACAAACAAAGTCATGAAAAAGCCTTGATCAAAGCAGGAAAAATGTGTTGCTTCAAACTGGGAAAGATCTCCTAGGGCGTCGAGACATCCTATAAATTCGCTTCACACTTCTGACCAAGGCATTACTTCCTCCTCTACGCTACAGCAATGACAAGGCAGAAAGAGACGTCGAAAATCCTTTAGACCTCATAGACAAGTTCAGGAAAAGAATTAAAAAAGGAAGAACAACAGCCAGAGAATTGGACGTGTTTTATTACTAACTGACAATGATGCACAGAGATTCTTGCAAATGTTCCACGTCAAAACTGCTTGCCATGTCACCGACGATGATGCCGATGCAAGAATCCCAATGGGTAGAATTTCATCCCGTGTCATCTTCGACCGCTTCAGCACCTATCGAATTATAAATCAAAGGACAAACCGACGATTACGTTGATCTGAACAGCAATTACTTGCACCTGAAAATCAAACTTCTCAAAACAGAGAGCAGCAATCCAGGTGCCGATGCCAGAGTGGCTCCCTTCAACGATTTCATGCAGTCGTTGTTCAGCAAAGTGGATTTGTACTTGAATAACAAACTAGTTAGCAGCAGCATGAACACCTACCCTAACCGAGCTTACCTGGAAAATCTATTGACGTGCGGGAAAAAAGCAAAGAACACACACCTGGATGCCTCAGTGGTATGGAAACCTGACACACTGGATGCCTTTAGCTGCAAAGAGTTGACAGAAGCTGACGATCTTCACAATGTTGAATTCAACGACCGCCCAAAGCAAATCAAACAAGGACATAGTTTAGAAATGATGGATCGTTTGCATTTTGGACACGTGGTTGCAAGACAAGTATTTCAAGATCGAATAACATGTTTTCCAAGGCCAGCTACCGATACATTTGATCATTGGCATCGTCAGCAATGTAGCCCTCAACAAAATCATTTTGAGTCCCAACACTTCAACGTGTCCAAGATAGAAGTTACTCGAGATGGCCAGACGTTGTGTACCAGACCCTTTCAACCTAACTTCGCCCAGAACAATTACTTGATAACTTACTTGTCACTGTTTGAAGCCACATGACAGTTAGGTACCAACAATAGCCACAGCATTTCGTACGACGATTATGCATGAGGATATTCTTTGTGGGATTTTGATTTCACTTCAGACCAAGGCAGCGACGAGGGACATTTACACTCTATAAAATCGGGCCAACTTCTTGTGGAATTTCAGTTTGCACTACCTCTGGCGAACACAGTGAACATCATCTTCTATACAGAATTTGACAGTACTTCAATGATGATATAATAAACAAAAATCCTGTTACAGAAAATTTATCAAATGATGCATTTGAAACTCCTTAATAAGCAGTTAGACAATTAAATACACAAGTAGTTGATCAATGCAAAGAATTTATCAAGCAAAGAGTAGAGTTAGATGAAACAAAATATAATGTGATTAACATTTTTTAATTATTAGGGAAATAACAGTGTTATACCACGAAATATGCAAAAATATAATATAAATTTCCAAATACGGTAAACCAAATATAATGTTATCACCTAACTTTATACCTACGCAAAAAGGGTGAAAGTTATATTTTGTACTCAAAATGTTGGACAACAGTAGGAAATAATGGCATCCACCAAATTATAAACATACAGTACTGCAACAATTTATTGGGCAACCAGCTAAAGCTACTGAGGAAATAGAAACGAGTACATTTAAAACAAAAATGAACCATTAAAGCCAACATTTATACAAAAGCAGCCTCTAGAGCCGACAGGTATAACCAGGCAACCGATAAAAATCTCTGAGTAAATAGAAATACAAGTAATTAATACAAATGAATAATTTGACCAGCAAGTAAGAGAAGGAGAAACTTTACCAGAGGAACACCACGAAAGAATTAGCAACGAGCCACTTATTATTATTATTATTATTATTATTATTATTATTATATATATATATATATATATATATATATATATATATATATATATATATATATATATATTGCTTGAAAGAAGAAGGAGAATTACGGAGTAAGGGATTAGAATCAATGAAATCGGACTTTGAAATATATGACAAAGAGATCGAGAATATTAAAAAAAGACATCGGTAAAGTAAAATATGCAACTCAAAAAGCTTAATTGGAAGACCTTTTGTATGGAAATATTGCCACCTATTTATTCCAGGTAGCTAGTAAAAAAAAAGTAGAAGCAGTACTGACTACATGGTATCATTGGTAGTGTAATAATCTGACTTCTTACATTAGCTGGAAAACTTATTTCTTGATTAGCTGGTAATACCAATTTGCTAATTCTCGCATTAATTAGCTTATACTTTGCAACTGCACTAAAACGTTTATTTTTGGAAACAAAAAGAATAAAAAGAAAAAGGGCAGCGAGAAAAGTAAATTAGTAATTTATTAACTATCAGTTGTTCTATTGACTATTCTTTTAATCTATTCACTATTTAAGTAATCTCTTTCAAAAAGTATATTACGCCAGCTTCTGCAACCAAAGACATGATTAAAAACGTTTATTTATTCGTTTCATGAGCTATATATTTTTAATTATAAGTTGTTAAAGTTTCGGTTGTAGGCTGAGCCGTTATGATTGTAGGTACTAGTGTCCTAAAAAAAGACTTTCACCATTTTTATCCTTCTGCGTCTTCATAAATATTATTAATATTTTCTTGTTTTAATACGGTTGCTTCTTATTCTCTCTTTTGACGAATTTTTGCAGACTGTTTATCAGTTGCTCGTATTATATTCTTTACCACATCGACATTTATAGCAGTGTTTATTCCTAAATTGAATGTACAAATTGTTATTGTACCCAATAATGCTACAGTTTTCATCAGCATATCACTTGGTAACAAAACTATATCATCACCACCAACTGCATAGTTTATTCTACCTTTGGAATCTGTAATATATTGCTGGAATCTTATCGTAATCTTTTCCTCTGGTTCGTAACCTTGTTCGCCTAATATTAATTTATCAAATAACTTTTTTACAATGTCTTGAACAGTAGAAGCAGATTGTGTAATAGATGTTTTATTTTGTACTCGAGCACATAAAATACATTTCACATAAGTCCCAATACTTTTATTTAATCTAGATATTCCTTCTTCTGTTAGTCCGTTGCTATCTTGTTGAAAGTAATAAGTCGATCCAATTTTTTCATAGCTTTTAATATTTCAGTAATTTCTTCAGAAGGCAATTTTCTCCAGTATTCAACTGTTCTAACTCCGAAATTACAATTACGTTTGTATGCACTTACTACAATAGCTGGTGTAGGTTCTCCACATACCTGATGTAGAGTTTTATTTTCTTCAGGACCATTTTATCAGTAATATATTTATTTTTTTCCATTTATATATTTCCAATCATGATGAGAAATAATACTAGCCTTAATTCAAATTATGCTAAATTGCTTTAGATCTATGTTGTTGTATGTTGGATTAAAAGCTTAATCATCAGGTATTGAGATTTCAGTCAACAATTTCGTATCTAAAAGAAGATATGTGAAGCCTATATATCGATTTTATTAGGTATACAATTATCTAATAAATGCCACAAAGACATTCCACGTCCTGATGTTGCCATCCATACTGCCCAGTTTAATTGATTTTGCCAAATTTTCATACCACACTCAGCTCTGTATGTATTCCTTGAATTAGCGTTGTCAAATTTTCAGTGTGATTATCTAAAATGTTTAGTGGCTTGTACATACAAACAAACAAACAAAAAATGCCTTTTCAAGGGTATTTTTTATCTTGTTAAATTAATTTGCTATATTAATTTGAATGGCTCTAGTTAACCAATTGAATGTATTAAATTGAATTGCTCGGAAAAGAATAAGGTGTGCTGCTTGTTAGTTGCTTAAATCTTAAGTTCATGATTTATGTATCGAAAGTTGTAATTTTTTGTACTACAGTTATATGCACTGACTATTAATATTATTGGATTTATCAAATCTATATAAAATTATAAACATATAAAGTAAAAAGTGAAAGGTGTGACTCCGCTGATCTCGCTTCGTTCAAACAGCGGTAGGATAAGACTATTTCTTTACATTTTCATAATTTCATCAGGTAATTCTTTTACACTTGTTACTTAGTTTCTGAAGTAAAGAAGTTATCATTCTGAAGTTTCATTAATAATGACTTACTTTATCTGGGATTAATTACTGGAGGATAAGGGGTATATGTTCTGCTCAAGATAAAGTTCTTCAGATAGACTGGAAACTCTTATATTATTACAGAAAAGGGTTAAATTAATAGTACAGATGGTTGATATTTCTTTGAAATTACTTACTTTATGTTGTCAAACTTACTGAAGGATTTAGGGGCATATGTTCTGCTTTAGAAAAACACTCTTCCCATAAACTGGGAACTCTTAAATTACTATAGAAAAAAGTTAAGATTTTTATTATCACTGGTAGTTATTAAACATTCATTCATTGTTATTTGCAATAACTTACTCTATCTGGGTTTTATTACTATAATAGATTGATAACATTTTTTGGGCTCGAGAAAAGCTTCTTCAGATAGACCAGATATTCTCTAATTATAACATACAAGTTTCGGTTTGGAATAATAAATTATAAGGGTGATTTTTTTTTATTAAATGGACGATAGGAGGGTGGGTGTCCTAGGGTCATTCTAAGTAATTTGAAGGATAGGTGGGTGGTGGTGACCCATTGTTTTTTAAAACAATTTGGTAGATGGGTGGGTGGTAGTCTAGGGTTTTGAAAATATGGTGGATAGGCTGGTGGTGGTTTAGTATTTTTAAGAAAAGAAAATTGTTTATCGCATTGGGAGTAGAGCGTTAGTGTTAGAAAAAAAAATGATACGCGGGTGGTTAACTAGTTATATCACAAAAATTGGAGGATATAAGAATGGGTCGCCTACTCCCCCCCCCCCCCCCCCGAGGGTAGGTCGGTCGGTGGCTCAAGACTCACGATAGCTAGACTACTGGCATTTAAACAAAGCGTTGCTTTGTATGTACGTAAATATTATTTCCTGTTATGGGAATCGACGACACATGACTGGGTCAACGCCCTGAAAGGCTCTGCAATGATTTCTAGAGATACCTATAGGGCTGGTGCACTCGAAACAGTTCAAACAGATAAACTGTTGTGACCAAAAGTTCATGCGCAATCTCCCGACAAATGTCTTTGTCCATTAAATTTGGTGTAACCGATATACATGTATTTGTTTTCTGTGCGTTTAGTAACATAGAGACCATATAAAATTGCCCAAAATAAAAGCCACTACTTATTAATTTGACTTACGTGAGGAGTAACATAGAGACCATATAAAATTGCCCAAAATAAAAGCCACTACTTATAAATTTGACTTAAGTGAGGAGTAACATAGAGACCATATAAACTGCCCAAAATAAAAGCCACTACTTATTAATTTGACTTACGTGAGATACTCATTAGGTCTTTGTTCTGAGATAGGACCATCTGAATACGTAAACAATATTTATAATCACATGTCGAAGCATCATTGGAGATTTATATCCGGGTTTCACTAATGCGGTTTACCTGTGTTATACAGAGAAAAACGCATCATTTCCGTCATGTGTCATGTATAGCTGTAATTCAGTTCACTGATCCGTCTTACGGGAAGACTTACATGAAAATGGGTCAACTTTAAGTTGACGAGTTAGATACAGATAAACAGTAATATTTCATTTAAGGTTGCGCAGATACCAAAATCCGGATATTTTTCACTCTGCTTTGTAGCAAGAAAAGTACAAGCTGGGATTACAACCTGACCGACAAAAGCAGAGGAATTTCTTTTAAGAACAAAATTGTGTTCATTCTAGTGAATGTTTGAAATATCGTGGAATAGGAGAGCGACAAGTGAGATATAAGATCTGACGATCGTGATGCTCCACATCAAATGCAGTCCTGCACATTTTGAATAACACGATATTGATCTAGAGTTATTGAACATCGTATATACAGTACAGGAAGTAGAGAGGTCTGCCACGTATGTTAATTTACTAACTCCATTTAGATTGTATATTGACTGAAAACATGCTACTTATTGTGAAACTTTGAGTACCAGATCCTGAAAGGTCCATGATCACATCTTGCATACTGTACGCGTAAAGCCCATCTGCTGTTGGTAAAACACCATGTCGTCTACTACCTACAAATGGACGGGCTCCCTTTGTTTGCTTCTATCTGTAGTGGTAATGATTGTGTTGTTTGTGCAAAACGCACATTACTGTGATACGAAATACATTGTGCAATACCGAGAATTCCAGGAATTACTACACAGTGTAAAAGAGTCCTTAATATCGGCATACAGTGTACCAATAATGTACCGTCTTACGTCTAAACAAAATATTGAAGAAGTTGTATACATTTTAAAAAAGCAAAGGAATTACGCATCGAGGGAAGTGAATAAACTAAAGCGACTACTCGGACAAATTCAATGTCAGGTGAGATTTGTGTACTCCCGATCTCCTCCCCCCCCCCCCCCCCCCCGGTCACATCATCTCACATAAGCCTATTATTATTATATTATTATTTATTTATTTATTTTACCCAACTTTTTAGTGAGAAAAAAAAAGGGGGGGGGGTAGTGGCGTTATAGTAAGTTTATTCATATGAAGTCCATAGGGAATATAGTAAGTTTGCATGTTTGGACGTCCGGATATTCAAATAAACCCATACGTGTGTTCGTCCATGCGTTTAGTAGTTAGTTCATTCGGGTATATATCAGTATCCATAGCATCGTTAAGATTACTAGATTTATAGTCCCTAAACATTTATATTATAGTATGAATGTGACGATAGTAAACCTAACTATAATAGTATTGTTGTATACAGGAGCAGTGGTGTACTGGCCATTGGACATACCGGGACAAATCCCGGGACAAATTGCTCACACCAGTAAAACACCGGTAAAAACGGATTTTTTTGCGGCGGCCCACCGGGATTTGTCCCGGTATGCCCAATGGCCAGTACACCACTGGTTGTATATGGACTTGTGAGACTGTGACGTATTTTGTTAAAAGAGCACACTCTATAAAATATTCATAAATTTTACTTTTGAATTAATTTTAAAGATTGTGAAATTAATCTTTTGTTCTATGTAAAAAGTCTGAAAATCGCGTGTTACGAAGGTCAAACTTCGACGTACGTAAGGCCGACTTCGCCTAATATGGTCACGTGACGAATCAAAATAGTAATCTATGGCGCAAACTGCAGGTAGCCCTCTTGAGAGTGTATACTGATGCTTTTACATTAATTCGTATGATAATAAAAGACTGTATTCTCTTATTATTAAAGCGGTTTTGATATGCGTTTTAGGGCAATAGATAAAGGAAATCATTTGTTGTGTAATGGGATCGTTGAGGTCATCTCAAGCTGTTGCTCGGTGAATGTTGGTTATAACATTCTCTCTCTCTCTCTCTCTCTCTCTCTCTCTCTCTCGTAAAACAAAACAATTAAAGGATGAGCATTCTGTCTCTTTATTTCATGATAAAGATGTAACTGGTGCTGGCATCGATACATGTTCAACATATTTTGATAATATTATCACCGAAGATAGTCCAAAAGATGTAAGAAGAAAGATTACTTGAAGAATATATAAAGTACAAGTTATACAGGTCATGTAGGCGTTCTGAACTGACTATTTCAGTAATGGGTGTCATTTTTTCGAATTCGATTACACATACCAGTAAATGGCAAATATTCACTTTATTTGGATCTTTGTGCATCCATATTTCTTTGGAAGATCATTATTTACACGCCTTGAGAAATACGTACGGCAAAATCAATGTTAAATTACGTGGACATTTTTGGACGAGGTCAACCTAAAGGTGTGATCCAGTACAAACAGGATTGAATGTGATGTCACAATGAAGGCAGCGCGTGTTTGAAACTAATACGTACTACCCTGGTATTTGACATGATAGACCCGACGTCCTCTTTTCTTGACCCAGCTTGCTACCTGCCCACCATTGTAAAAAGTCCATAGCGATCAATAATTTTCGTCTGGAAGTTTTTTGATGACATTTAAAGTGCAGAGTATTCAAAAATCAGGATTGAATAGACTTTGGTTAAGCTATCTTAGTGGTAAATTTTGGAACAACAATTAATATTTAATTTAATTTGAGTAAATGCGCCTACATGACTACATTGACAGACACTTTAGTAGAAGCAAAATGATTATTTTTTTACATAAATAAGATAACAGTATCCAATATAAAATTTGTTAGGTATATTAGTTATGTTAAGTAAAATATATAGTATGATGATCCATTACAGTTCTTCTTGATTTGCCAGTAGTAATGCTAGGAAAACCTTTTTTTAAAAGGAAAATGAAACACACATCAGTTTGTTTCAAATAATTAGCACTTCTCCTCTGAACCCATTTTTAATAAGTTTCTGAGAGAACTGAAAAATAATCCTTATAGAAATTGAAAAAATGTATTAAGTTACAGAACATTATTCAACTTTTCAAATGATAAAATATCCAAATATTTGGATATAGGATGGAACCTGATGTCAAAATTTACTCAGAAATCTAGGCCATGAAGTACACTCCCATTTAGATTAGGTTTGAAATACAGTTTTTTTTTCTCGGTACATTTATGTCATAATTAATAAAGTTGTCTTCATCTCTAGAGTCAAAATACTAAATACATTAAAATTTTAAGGGAACTGTGTTAGCCAATGACTAAAGACAGTTTAGACTCATTAGTTGTGAAATCTGAATGGATTTGTGTAAGCATATGATCCTAGACAGCTTAGACTCATTATTAATGCCATTTAGTTGTGTTGTTCAGCTTTTTTTCTAGCTTTTACAACTTGAATTAGATGAAACAGTACAGGTGCCATTGCAGGAGCTCACAAGATAACCTCCATTTCCGAGATGCCAGTTAGTATGTTTGAGAGTGACCAACTAATCACAGATTGTAAGTAACAACAGCCCAGTTTGGTTTGTGACACACCAGTAATTGATTTCTCATATGCACTTGATATGCACGTTTTGTTATAATACATTAAAAGGTGTTATAATCTGAACACAGATGCAATTTTTATGACTCCATCTTTATCTTGTGTTCAAAATCCTGGAGAAGAGGTCATAGTGACCTAATTTTAATGTGAAATGTTTTCATTCTAAGATGCATTCTTAGTGTAATTCTAAGGCTTAAAGGTGTTATAATTTGAGAAAATACACCATCTTTAAGTAGTGTTCGAAATTCTGGAAATTGTGTGACATATTTTAATTCTAAGATGCCTTCTAAGTGCAATTTTTATTAAACAACAGGTGAAGAGGTCTTGGAATCTAAGCCAAGAAACAATTGTCACAACTTTTTTGTACTAAATAGTAGGGCATAGTGACCCAAGGTTGGTGTGTGCCACATACCCATCCCATAGTTGTGTAAAATAATGCAGCTCTGACAGGGAAGATGGACAATTTTGTTTTATAGCAATTTTGAAACAAATATGGAAAAGTACATTATAGTAACCCAATTTTGGTTTGAAACATGCCCATCCTAAGTTGCACTCTCAGTAGAAGTTTGGTTACAATAGGTGTTATCATTATAGCATGGATACAAATTGAGGCAATCGTTTGTAAATTCTGGAAAGAACGGTATAGTGACCCAATTTTTGTGTGTAACATATGTACATCACAATATGCACACACAGTGCAAGTTTTAAGTAAATATGTTTTAATATATACGAGTTACAGCCCAGACAGGAAGGATAAACACAATTTGTTTTAGCAATTTTAATACATCATTGAAATGAGGTCACAGCAGTCTAGTTCTAGCAACACACATCCATCATAAGATGCACCTTTCATCCAAGTTTGGTGGCAGTAGGTAAAAAGGTTGTGGAACGAGAGCCTAGGCTCAATTTTTAGCCATAAAAATCCTGGAAACTAGGTCACAGTGACCCAGTTTCGGTGCACTACACATGCTCATTATGAGTTCACCCATAGTGCAAGTTTGATGTGAATTAGTGAAGCAGAATAGGAGTATAGCATGGACAAGGAAGACAGATGAGCACACACAGATGGACAAAGTAAATCCCCATATAGCACCTGCTTAATGACATGACAGTATAAAAAGGAAATATTTCGAAAATGATCAAAGTCTTTATTAATGGCCATTGTTCAAGGGTTGCCTCCTTTTAAAAAAGATAATGTGAACTGTATAAGGGGGTTTTGAAACATACTTAAAATACTCAAGTATAAGCAGCTCACTAGTATCACATTCAACTCCAAGTCAAATATAATAGCAATTTGAAGGTTAAACTATGTTCAAAGACATTTTTCACCTGGTTGCATTAAACTTTGCAAAGTTTTCAGGCCTCAAAAGATACAACTATTGTAAAAAAAAATGTTAAAAAAGAAAAAGAAATGTTAGTTTATCAAGTTTTATTTTAATTGCTACAGTAGTTTTTAAAACGTCACAATATGTTGTCCACCTGGTAGATGTAAAAAAAAACAAATGATTGCTATGGAGGCTATTAGAAACAACATTCACTAAAACATGTCACCTGGGACATTTCCTGACAATTTGATAACATTAAATTAATTGGTTTTGCAAAGATTAAAACAAACAAAAAAAGAATCCACAAGCAGTTCTAGTTTCTTCACAAGATCACTGACTGGTGACCACTGATGACATTAATTGTGATTATTAAGTTCACACTTAACAGGCTCTCAATAGTTTTTTGGTCCAGATTTCACCCTGAATCATTTTATTTTTGTTAAGAATGGAGGATGTCTTTTCTGTATCAGCATTAGAATGTGGCAATCACAAAACAACCACGCTCAGCCTGCAAAGAAAGTTCAAACTTCACTTTTCCTGTGGCTGGGTTTTAGGTTGCTCTTCACTCCAATACTCCTCCAAGCCAAGTTCATCCCGAGGAGAAAGTTTCAGAGTTGGACATGAGATGTATTTCCAAGTTTCATATTTCTTAGCCAGTGTGTTTTTTTTTTGGCATTGGGAGAAAGCTTATGTTTGGGCATTTTGACATGAACTGAACTAATACATATAAATATTTCTCTAAAAAATCTTGAGCAACGAAGAACAATTAAACAATACAAAAATTCAAAAGTCAGCCAATTTTTATTAAAAGACTTGAAATCCATCATGGACTACTTTGGATCCCTTTATTACTTATAACACCTCATAAAACATCCCGCATTTGGCCTTAAACTCTCCAGATTGCAGACAATAAGGTAATCAATTTAACAGCATGTTATGTACACGTTAGCCTTCATAATCTGATCACTACACATTGCAATAGTATAACATTTCTGGTCCCCAATAGACTGGTTCCCACTGGTTTCTATAATGTGGGGATAGAACACACAAATATACCAAATTTTTGTCTTACAATATAATAATAATAATAATAATAATAATAATAATAGTAATAATAATAATTTTTATTTTTCAAAAGCAATAAATTTCAGCTATAAACGGAATGTGTGGTAAATGGCCTTTAAATTGGTATTTTTGTCCAACCGATGCAGAATCACATGTACGTTCATTGGCAATCAAGCAAACTCCAATATTTGAATCGAAAGCTAATCCAATTCAGTCATAATTGATTCCCACTTCCTCTATCATAAACATCAAAGATAATCTCAACACAATATAACCTTGATTCAGTTATGCCCATCAAAGCGTGACGTTAGTGACCTGTTAGATCTGCCCAGTTCATATTAAGTTTGCATAGGGGCCAATAAGGTTTAAATAGTCGTCTAGCAAATATCGATCACTGGCGCAAACAGTCAATTTGTTATGGACAGCGCACGCTCAGTAGGAAATTATGCCAGAGGCAAATCAAGTGTAATTAAGACTGATGCTCTGGCCCAAATCAAAATGCATCATAAAAACGCACAGGTTGGAGTTGCCATGCATCAGAAATGGGTCAAATTTAAATTCCACGCATGTAAACCCAAGGGTATGCATCTATTGAGAACCCTGATTATCCCTTGAGTTTTGACCTTGATCTTGCGGTAAGACTGAATATGCGACACACCATCAAGTCCAGATATATAACAGGCTAAAGTTTCATGAAAATATCTTCATTGGTTCAAATGCTATCCCTGACACTGAGGTTATGCCTATTGTATGTGGCACATGTTCAGTGGCAGCTTGAGGGGTTTCAGGGCTTACATGGGGGTGGGGTGGGGTTGGAGGTTGGTAACTGACATAAAAACTGTTTTCTGTTGCAAAGTAGGGGCATCACTAAAGAACATTGCCCCCAGGTGCATCAGTAGGGGCGCTATTAAAGAACATTGCCCCCAGGTCCCTCAAACCCTCGCACTGCCACTGCACATGCTATAGTAATAGTTTCATTTAAATATTTTCAGTAGTTTGAAAGTTAAGACTCCAGACAATTTACAAGTCACATAATTTCATTTTCTCTTGCCTTGCTGTGAACTTAACCTAGCAGCTGGGGGGGGGGGGGGGGGGGGGGGGGGGGGGGGGGGGCGACTATGGTATGTGTCAAACTGTCTAGTTATGATATAAGTTTCATTAAAATCTCTGAGAGTTATGGGTTGGACAAGCCACTGTTAACAGAACGATCAACTGACAGATCGACAGACAATGTCTTAACATAATATGCCAACGAGTTAATACAGGCTTACAAAAATGCATCAAGATTCATATCCTAATCTTAACATGACACCAGAAGTATGTATTCCTGCCTTGACAATGACCTTAGACATGGTATGCAACACACTCAGTCTCTTGACAATGACCTTACACATGGTATGCAATACACTAAGTCTCTAGTCATTATATGTCAGTATACATACATTCTTCCCAATATCTCAAGTAGCTTCAGAGTTAATGCATGGATATAAAATTTAGTACATTGACTTTCAAGACAACCATGAAAGTGGTATTATTAAACACCATCAGGTCATCATGGACCTAAGCATATTAAGTTTCTTCTCTCCAAATATGGGGTTTTTGGCATGTGACCATAACCTTGATACTTAGATTAAGTCACAAAAAAGTCAAGATGTTGAATTGTACAAAGTTGATAATGCTACTTTTAATGGCTTTAAAGTTACAGTCAAGACATTACAAGCAAGCTTGAGATGACTGTGACCTTAACATGGAAGATAGGATCTTGATAGTGGTGCAAGACACACCATAGATTCTTTACTTAAATTGCTTCTGGGCTACAGCTCAACCATGACAAATGACCTTGACCTTGAAAATGGGATCAATAAATTGTATTATGGGACATAATCTTAATTGAGTAAGCTTCAGATGTGACTTTGCTCTTGCTGATAGTACCATGCTATTGATATATATAATGGGTACAAGATAAACCCTCAAGATAAGATCTGACACTATAATTCCATTATATGTAACAACTTAACAGCTTGTGGGCAGTTTGGACACACACAAAATTATATTGACCTGAGACCTGGCATTACAAATATGTCGGTGACGGTGAAAAGTTCAACATCAAGTCATGATGTATAGGTATACCAATTTTAAAAATAAAAAAAAACAGTAATGTCCCCCTTTGACCTTGAAGAGAGAACCATGAAAGTAGTAAATCTGATACCCTTGTTTAACATATATGTACAATATTACCAATTTTCATACCACTATTTCTATCAGTTTCAGAGTTGCAACCAGCACACTAAAACTAAATGCAATCTTTATCTGTGACATTAAAATTAAAAAAGGACAGCAACACACCAGTTCCAGTGTGTGAATTTACAAAATATTATCCTGTTGATAGGCTGGTTTCAGTCAACATTTCAAGCAGAATAATTTTGAAAGATTTTCTACAAAATTAGACAACTATCCATGTATATTGATGAAACCACATGTTCTTCAAGAAGCATGTGGGCAGTGTCACTTGTATAGTTTTCACTGGATGATTGCTTGGTTAACAATGAAATTCAGTGTAATCCAAGTGAGATACAAAAAAACCCCTAAAAATCAGGTAAATGACATGCCATTGCACATCACCATGCTTCAAAACTATACCACTAGGGATATGGCCTGACCCAGGGGCAAATGTTTAAATGCTGTAAATGTATATTTCTCATGTCATATCCAGTTAGTGTATATATGGTTATATGATGGGAATCATGATAGTTTCCAAATTATGAGCCAAGGGAAAGTCTCCTACTGCAGGGGCACAACCCAGGACTTCTACTGGATGTATAAGTGCATTTATCCCCTCATGCTAATTAAATGCATACACAGTTGTTTGGTGGGAATCTTCAGAGTTTCCAAGTTATGAGCCAGGATCAAGTTCCCAACCCCTAGGCACAACCCAGGGTCTAGTCGGGAGATATATCTAAGTTTGTTTCATGCCCTTAAACCAATATATAGTTAGGGTTTGTGGATCTCAACAGTTATCATCTTGGCACAAGTCCCCTTCCCTAGGGTCTGTAATGGACATATGTCTGATTTCATTTCCTGTCCTTCAACCAATATATGGTTAGAAGGTGGTAATCTCAACTGTTTTCAAGCTATGCCCCAGGGGCAAGTCCCCAACCTATGGGGCATGAACCATGGTCTGTATTGGATATGTCTTATTTTGTCTCGTGTCCTTCAAACCTATATGTGGTTATAGGTTGGGGATCTCAACAGTTTTTAAGTTGTGACAGGGGAAGCATCCCCACAGGGCTCACCCTAGGGCAAAACCACAGAATGTAACCCCAAAGCCTGTTACATATATATCTCTGGCTTTGACAATGCTGCAAACCAACTTTAAGATCTCCACCTACAATACTTAAAATATTGAGATTTTTTTTTTTTTTTAAACTATCCCCAGCCCCTGGTAGCACCCCCAAGGGTCATATTCAAATCTTAAAACCATTGTTTACATCTAAATACCACCCCTAATAATATCCAAAAGTTTCAAGTCTATCGTCAATGGTCTGGGAGATACACTACACTACTAATGGATGGACAGACAGGCTGGAAAACATAATTCCCACCTTTCTTAAAAAATGCAGAGGGATAAAAGTTAATATTTGGGGAATTTATTTACACATTATGGCTGTCAATGGTAATTATGAAGCAATTCAAATACTATCATTACTTGGAGAAAAATCTTTGTTTGGTTGACGAAGAACACCTTCCATGAAACAGCTTGTTCATGGTATGTGAACACAGATTACAAATTTACATATATTTGAACTTAAAGATATAACTAATAACTACAAACATTAACTATACTGACAAGACTTGTATTTTAATTTTCAATACTAATTATACATCACAGCTATAAACAACAAACTCTAGCTAAAACATTATTTTCCATCTACCCTATTAATATCAGTTGTCTTCAATTTTTTCATAAAATACAAAATGCTATTTTCACTTAAATTGCAGAAGACAGGTTGTGAGGTATATACAACTAGTAAACAGGGAAAGAAAACTAGCAAATAACAACCAATTCACATTGCATGGGAATATTATTATTATTATTATTATTATTATCTCAAGTGTTATCATTAGAAAAATAAAGCTTTTAAAGTTTGGGTTTTTTGCGTGAAGCTGTCAGAAGAGCATTACATGGTATATGAAATAGCTGAGTTCCTCCGAGCATAAGGTATTCAAAGTTGGGAAGAAGAAAATTTGAAGTCTTTCCTTCAGATGATAATTTTAAAAGATACTAAAATTGTTAGCTGTCCTATGACACTGGAAATTAACACTGTTTTAATGCGTACACTCATACAAAGCATCATTTTCCTCTTTCCATGAACACAAATTTAAATGGAATTTTTAAACAGAAACTAAACCCATTGAATGCACTGTAAATAATATGCAGATCCCATAAAGGTATTAATATACAAGAATCCTTCACCATAATATTTACACTTCTATAAGCTAAGTTCACAATGAGTCTAAACAGTTTTTTGGATTCTAATATACGAGTCACTGGCAGACCTCTATGTTGGCTTGAATAGTTCTGTTAAATGAGTTTTAAAGGTCCTTTATGTGATGTGGTTCCAGAAAAAGAAAAAAAAAAACAAACTAATGAATAACGAATATAAGACAAAACAAATTCATTTGGAATGATGACCTGCTGAATGCATCTGCAGTACATACAATGTGCAAATAAGAAATGTTGAGTAAAGCAACTGAATTCTGGTCATTTTTTATAATAATAATAATAATAACAATTACATCATCTTCTTCAGCTGCTGTCAGTTAAAAATGATCATTTTTTATTTACAGAAATATAAATACTGATTCAATGCATGTCCTAAACTTTTTAATTATTTTGTTCTTCGTAATTTAGCTACTTAGAGCAAGCTATCTTTTCTTTTAGGTTTAAATTATATAATAACTAATGCCTGAAATAATACAAAAGTGCAACATTTATAACTGCACATCTCTCTCACACACACACACACGAACACATCAAATTATTGGTGCACAAACAATTATCAAGAATTTGTAATATATAGTGGAGAGAAAGAGAGCGAGATAAAGAGATTATTTACTTGCATTCTGAATTAAACAAAATTAATGACATTAGAAATCAGTTTCTGGTTATGTACATAATATGCAGTAATCCACAAAATTAAAGGTAATAATGGAAAAATTCGATTGTATGACTCTCCAACTCTTTACATTAATTTCCAGTAACGATAAAAGAATCTATCATATTGAATGCATTTACATTCTTCCATCGCTGATGTGTGTGAAAATGTCATTGGAATTTAAAGTTGTTGCAAACATCGATAGGAAACCATGTTAAGAATGCATGAAATAGATCATTAAAAATCCAGCGTTTGTATACTAAAAACTGTTTTGAGATGCCCCTCCTTCTCTCGTGTCATCTTACTTGAAACCATTTTCCATAGGTTGGAAGCATCTAACTCCGTTATATCTGCTCTAGTGTCTGCTATTTTTTCTTCTCCATCATTTTGGTTGATCCAATTCCATCTGTACAACCGGGTTTTTCACAAGACACATGGATTCGTCTAGGATATATTTTGGTCACACTGATGTTTAATGAAGTCATATCAGCTTCGATGGTAACAGTTGTAGTTGTTCGAATATGTATACAAAGGTCCCATTCGGACCACCTCGGTTTTTTCTGCGAATGACAGCATCCCTGGGCGCTATTTATAGAACTCAAAAACGACTTCGCCACTTTTTAAATATGAAAGTTTGACTTCGATTACCTATGTAAGCTTTATTATTTTACAGATACTTTATGGACCAGAAAGCTGTGCTTTTACATGGACTACCAATTTCCTTAATTTTTTTTATTTTGTCCATAATATAGAGTAGTGCTCCTTTAAGAAACACATAAGAGGATTTTGATTACTATAGAACTAAAAAGGGCAACATGGAAATATTTCAAATGGTAGCTGTCTGAAGTGAAGATGGATGTTTCAGACTAACCATGTAGGTAAACCGAACTGTTATTATCCTGTCATGACGGCCACACCGAATTAGCTTAGGGATCAACCATTTACTTTGGATGGGTGGGAGTGAGAGAGGACTTGGACATTCAAACATCAAAACAAAATTGATCGTAAAATTAACAAATACACATCTATGGTCATAGGAGCTGCTATAGCTTACTTTTAATGTAACAGAGGACAATTAAGAACCTCTAAGCATGCTCAACACATGTGGATTCATTCACAATTATGCTAGATGCTTTCTTTACACCTTTGGCCAAAATTGCAATCAACAAACTCACTAATGCCATAACGAGTAAAATAACATGTTCAGACAAACAAGAAACTATTTAGTCAGCACTCCTTAACAGCCAACTTATGACACTATTAATAACACCAAGTAAAACTGATACTGTTTTCTCCGCTAATTCAAATCATTATTGCTTTCTTCTTCGTTCGTGACCACCTCAATATCTCGGACTTTATTTCATATACACTTATGAAAATTGGTATGCGGATTCATCTCATGAAGGATGCAAATTGGTATATACAGACATTTATATAAATTAACACAACTATACCAAAACTAGGTCAGTGACACCTATTTTGCACGCTGGACTTGTATTTTCCGCTATTCGTTTATTATATCCTCAGTATATTGAACTCTATTTCACATACCCTAATGAAAATTGATTTGTAATGAAACAAATATATGATTTTACTATTGGAATTTGTAGCCTTTATTGGATTTTTAATTCAAATAGTTGTTTTGATATCATCATCGCCAACTTGGTTTGAATTCGAAGCCACGAGAGAGAGAGAGAGAGAGAGAGAGAGAGAGAGAGAGAGAGAGAGAGAGAGAGAGAGAGAGAGAGTGATAGCCTGTTTAAGCCTGCACCCACTTTCACAGAACATGTCAACTTGAGTACATACTCCTGAACATGTCAACTTGAGTACATACTCCTGAACATGTCAACTTGAGTACATACTCCTGAACATGTCAACTTGAGTACATACTCCTACACTCGACTCAGACTTTATATCTCCGTAAAATGTTATGACTAGCAAATTCACGGACAATTATTTTGAAAATTAGAGTGTCTGAGGTGTTTTTATTGTAATTTTCAAAAATGCTGGAGCTGCTATAGCTTACTTTTAAATTCTTGATACTGAAAAATTGAGTCGAGTACGAACTCAAGGTTGAACAGTTGTGAAAGCTTGGTCTGATGGGGTGAACTTTCCCTAATCCGCTCTGCTATGCATTTTGAAGGTATGTTTAAACATTAGTCTTGACTTTTTAGAATTGGTATTAATACTGTACTAATTTTTGTTTTTGTTTTTGCTGCTTTTCTTGATACAAAAAAGGCATTTGATACCGTGTGGCGCAAAGGGTTACTTTTTAAATTATTTATGTTGGGAATTAAGGGTAAATCCCTTTTGATATTGTTTAACATGTATATAAATTTACAGAGCAAAGTCCTTGTCAATGGGCAATTTTCGGACTGGTTCTCAATTGGCCAAGGAGTGAGACAAGGGGGTGTTTTATCAACCTTGATGTACACAATATTTATAAATGACTTGCTGCTCCAGTTAGAGAATAGTGGATTTGGAGCAAAGATTGGATCCTTAGCTGTGGGAAATCCAACCCTAGCTGATGACATTTCACTTTTGGCTATATATCCTAGCAATCTACAAAAGCTGTTAGATATAGCATACGCCTACAGTAATAAGTGGCGATTTGAGCTTAGTGTCACAAAGTCATACATTATCATTTTCGGTCCCCAATACAAGAATTATGTCAATATGAAATGGTATCTTGGGCCGTCATGTTTGCCGGTTACTGATTCGGCAACACACCTGGGACACCGGATTAACTCAAAGCTGACGTCGCATGACGCAATACTCGATGCATGCAAGAAAGGGAAAAAATCTTTTCACGGTCTGTTTGGTATTGGCATTAAACCTAATGGTTTAAATCCTTTGGTTGCTGCAAATGTGATCAAAAAGGTAATTTTTCCTTCAGTGTTTTATGGAAGTGAATTATGGTTTAAAATTTCAAAAAGTGACCTCTCTTCATTGGATAAAACTCTGAGGTATTTTGCCAAATATTGACAAGGCTTCCCAACACATACAAGATCAAACATCGCTCTGGGAATGTTAGGATGGACATCAGCTCAGTCCGAAATTGATAGAAGAGAATTGATGTTTTTACACAGATTGTGTTTGATGCCTAATAACGTACATACTAAACGTGTGTTTAACGTTGCGTTATTTCACTTCATTTTGAGCGGATGCATGTCAAGCTACGGGTTAATTTCAAATCTATATTATACGTTAAAGAAGTTTGACTTGCTTGAGTATCTAACTGATTATTTGCAGCATTCCGAAATTCCAGATAAACAAAATTGGAAAGAAATTGTAAGGTCAAAAATTGCTGGTCTTGAAAATAGCCTCTGGAGAGTTCGTATGTCTAATCAAGCAGATTTTGATAGATTCTCTTCGATACACGAATCCTTGCGACCTGCCTCAGTATGGCAGTCGGCTAAAACCAGACAGCACACTAAGGTATTTACATATGTAGCTAAACTGTTCCTCAAACACAGCTCGATATGTGTATTCGATGTGGGAATGTTTATACAGACTTGATACTTCATTGTTGTGTTGCTTGTCCTTATATGTCGAATTTCAGAAACTCTTTCTATGATTTCCTTACTGATAAATTTCCACTGAGCCTGCATATTACGTTATTTAATGCAGAAGATGAGCTGCTACTTCTAGGTAAAAGGTTACCAGCAGGTGTAATCGACAAAGAAATATCCAAGTATGCAGCATACTTTGTCATGCAGTGTGCAGCTATCTTCTGCAAATAAGGTACTTAAACTTGCAACTTATGCAGCTGAGGAACACTTTAATGATGGATATACTGTAAGAATTTGTATTCTAGTATTCTATTTTATATCATAGACGAACAATGTTATGATATTCACACTATAGATCTCTTGACATTATTGTATGCGCGAAGTAATTGATGTTGGTTCTACGGCGCCCCGGATTCACAGTTTGTTTATTTTCTTTTTTTAACTCGTGTTTGTTTGTTTTGTATTCATTTCTTTATTTTGGTACTTATTTATTGATTGTATTCAGATGATTTATTGTTATATCATGCAATCTTCTACGGAAGGAAATAAAGATGATGATGAAGTACGCACAATGGCAGCCGACCCGGGCTGGCCTGGATGGGCATCGAACCCACGACTCTTCGATTACGAGTCTGACGTTCTACTAACTGAGCTACCGCGGCTCCGATTACATTTTTGGACCAGGAACATACAAAACTGAAACTCGATTATAATGATGAAATGAGATAAACGCCATTTAACCGGAACCTTTAAACATCGAGGTTAGAGTAGATATATTACTTTTTGTGTATTTATTTATTTATCTATCTATATATTTTGTCAGCTGTATAATACTAATAGTGATGGAATGGTTTCATGCGTGTTCTCACTGTCCATCTTTATCACATAAACGCTTGATCGGTGTGATTACTCCATCTATAGACGCTGTAAGCTAACATATTTGTCGAAATAGCAGGGTGTTTGTACCTAAGGTAATTTTTTTTTATTTGATGTTCCAATGTACGACAATTGAGATTTACATTTTGTGTCCCTTTATCATGACAGCACTGTAACACCGAGATATTGTGGATTTCACTTTGGCCGGTGCAAACACATTATAGTATGGACCCGGTACCTATAGTATGGTCCCGATGGATTCTGAATCGTACACAGTTCTAAATCTCAGAAACTAACAGCATGCCACATCTCAAATGCAGATAACAATATTATGTTCCTTCCATAGCTTACAGATTTCTTTCATGCTTGCCAATGTTCGATGTTATGGCTTTGTTTTGGGTTTTTGTCTTCATAAAAATGTCGCTATCAACGATGAAGACAATAATAAAGTTTCCGTTGTTTTCCGGGAGCCGGAAGAGTCTATGAAAGAAGGAGGGATGAGGGGACATTTTGGACGCACGTACGGTATGTCGACAAACATCGTATGCTTGTTACACGGTGAACATACAGCTTTTCAAAAATTGCTTAACGGTGTACCTTAATTTCTACAATAATGATACGGTTTATGTCCCTTCTGAAACCGCATACTGGCTGTACACTTTGATAAACAGCATTGACGTTCTATATTTATTTGTCAATGTTTTCATACAAGGAAATGAACTAGGAGGAATTACTCATAAAGGCTCTATAGGGACACAACTCATATCAGAGTCTCCCGGAATTTGGCGAATAGTCGGAAGCTGCTCACTCCCACGTCGTAAACATAGACTAGTCCAGCCATGGCGCTTCAACATTACGGACGCCGGTCAATTTCTTGTTTTTCCGAGAGTGTATGTTTACTTATTTACATCCATGGTTCGTGACACTCACTAAAAAGTCACGTGGCATATGGCCGGACCGTGCCAGTTAGACCAAGGTATGGATATTATTATTTTATAGCATCTCCGTATTTTTTAAATTAAAAAAATTAAATTTAAAAATGAATAATTTTTTCCGTTAATTCTATATACAGTTTGTGCACTTACATTACTGCTTGCTTGTTCTTTACCATATAGATACATGACTCAATAGACAGAGACAGAGAGAGAGTCAGAGGGAGAGAGAAATTTTAAAATAGACTCTGGTGAATGGATACACATTTTATTATAATAGATTCAATGTCTTTTGATGTAGAATATATGTTTATTATGAAATAATACTGAAACGAACAAGTCCCTAGTTAATACATATTTCGAGTGTAAATTTTTCTTACGTTGTATAAGAACCACACATGATTAAAATATTTACATTGGCTATCCAGTTGTAGAAATTCCCAAATTTGATTATCCTGTTCAAAATATGTAAACAAAGCCAACATGTGATCAGCGGCGCTATCTTTAGCATATAATAGAAAATTCAAGGCCAAAATGTCTGACATAAAAAAGGCATTAGTGAAAACATAGATTTTCATTATGGTTTTTTTAACGTACATGAAATTACCTGGTTAAATCTAATTTTTTCAGATTTTACTGTTTAATTCATTCCGGACACTCTTTAAGAACGCTGATGACGTCACTATCTCGAAACAAGCGCGTTATATCGCGAGAAACATGGCACACGATTGAATGAGTCCGAATACAACTGGCCGTTGGACGATACTCCATAACATGAATATGGATTTTCCTCGCTTCCTAGCGACTGACAGGTTCACTCACAATGGGCCCACTCCGTTTGAATCATGACCTGCGCGTCTATTTATTAATATATTTTGACATGGTCAGGATAGGGCAGCGAGCCAAACCGATAAATACCCTCTCCCAGCGTTTGGCGGAAAAGTAGTTCTTGTTAATATTATTACAGTGTACATATGCCAAAAGACCTTAATAATAATAATAATAATAATAATTATTATTATTATTATTATTATTATTATATGTGTCACATTGACCAACATATTCGGAAAGATTGCGACAACACCGTGGCAGATTGGCCATTAGGAGGAAAGCGTGGATTGAAACAGTTTCCTTCCACTCAGTTGACATTGTATGCGATTTTTTTTTATTTTTTTTATTTTTTGGAGGGTGCTTAATGTTAAATTGTATAACTGAATGTAGTGATTAAATCCTAATTAAAGCAAGAAAGTGTCTGTGGACATTACATACATTGTTTTATAAAGTAGCGCATACGAGCCGCCATATTTGTCGTCACAAAATCACATAAATCTGTGACGCACGGAAGTGGCCATATTTACTTTTTTCCTTGCCTGGTTTCCTTTGTCCGATTAAGTTTTACATATTTTGTTTCCTTTTTGACATATAGTTTTAGAGTTATATTCTTCACACGGCCACGAATCAGGAATTTACATGACTACAGAGACTCCATCAAAAGGACTACTTCAGCTAATTATTCAAAGATTGACTCTGGTATGGACCAAGTTTCAAGGGGGTCGTGGAACAATGAAAATAAGGATAATGATCATGTACCGTATATACTCGCTTATAGGTCGGGTCCAACTGCAAGCAATATAGACCAAGATCTGCCGTCGCATAATGCTCCGGTTGATCAGGGTTTGTGTTGTTTGTTTTACTGATTACTCCTAACAAACTGCATAGACACATCTGCCGGCGCATTATGCGATGACAGGTCTGTGTCTATGCAGTTTGCAGTTGGACCTGAGTATAGACGGTACTAAAAATAATGTAGAGAATGATCAGCTTCCCTGCATAATTTGTGATTTCCAAAAAGAAAAGCTGATAATTCTCTTTATTAGCAAAGCATGCACATGAAGCATTCTTAATTTAAAGAAGAATGCTGGGCAATGTCCATATTGTATACAACTTTTATTCCAGAAATCAAGCTTTGTAAACAACGGTAATTTTGTTAATTTCATTTAATTTTTGCTTCATGAAACACTTTTTCAGATGACTTTGTCGAATATTCACAGTCGCAGTGTATTATAGAATCCCCCCCCCCCCCAGTTCCCGCAAGGCAACTACTAAAGCTATTTTCAAGGTGATATGTTCATGTATGTATGAAAACCCACTGACATAGACCGCAGTGTCACGCAAAATTTATTGCAATTTTATATTGTGTCAGTATTTTCATTAGTGAAGCCCCAAGACTCGTGTACCTAACACTTTGATTAAAGTATGACACTATTGCCACATAAGCAGTGTGTAGAAAATAAAGACAAGCGCTTAAAGCAAGAATATTTAGTGTTTTCAATAACATGTTATAATCTCTGCAGGGTGACAATGCTATCAATATAGTAAAAAATTTACAATCTAACACAAACTTTCTCCATGTGATTTATATTATCAATAGTAAACAAACTTTTCAATGACTGGCAAACTTTCTAATCCTGGCCGTGCTTTACTAAAAATATATTAGTTGTGCCCTATGTAGGATTCTATTAAATTAGTAATATTTAGTCATCTGTATTGCATCTTATACTATTCTGTAATAATAGTTTTAACTTGTTTCACTGATATTTAGATTTCAGTGATTGTATTGATCAATGTTTGTGGCATCATTCCTTTTCAATAATTATTTTGATATTTATATATGCCTACAGTTGGGGCTTTTATCTTGAGTAACTGAACTTATGAGTGCAAGAGTCTGCAGTTTCAGAATAGATGAGATAATGTCATATATAAGCATTTTCACTGCACCTTTACTAAAAAGTTTATTTTATATACTTGCGCCTTAAGGACAAGCCTTGCATCAAACAGAGTTTTGAGTAAATATCATGACTTATGTGCAGTTGTAACAACAACCTTTAGTTGCATTTTTTTTTCATCTTGGCATAATTGTACTGCTAAGGAAAGTAAAATCTTTCATTTACAATTATAAAATGCACATGCTCTATGTAGAACCTACAGCCACGTGGAGGGTACATAATTTACGAACAGTTAGACGTGAGTACCTATAGCTGAGTTGGGTAGAGCATTTGTCTAGAACAGGGATGTCAAACTCATTTGCTCTGGTGGGCCAGATTTGCTATAAATAATAATAATAATAAATAATGAGTCTGGCTTTATAATGGTATTCGGTCCGCGGGCCGTATTTTTGACATCCCTGGTCTAGAAGAACTTGATCTGAGCCCGGTAGTCATGGGTTCCAGCCCATACGGCGGTAATCTTTTGTGTGTGTGTGTGTGTTTTTTTTTTTTTGTTCGTTAGTTTGTTTTCTCATGCCTTAGTGAACAATATAGTTACACGACCTACAATAACAATAATAATAACCACAATGAACAACAACCCTTCGTTTTCATTGACCTTCACAGCGACAGGTTATAATAGCCAAATATAGAATAATCCTATTTTGAGGCAACTCAAACCAAAATTACTTGTACGAGTTTTTCGTTCAGTTCGTCATTCATCTGTGCCAACCTTGCACGTTGAATAGCCTTCTGTGGGTCGCATTTGAAGCAATGTATTAACATATTAACCTTTTATAGCGGTATGTATGTATGTATGCCTGTATGCATCTGTGTGTGTATGTAGAGGATTTAGTGGCAGATAAGCACATTCTTGGGTATATAGTTCAGAACAAAAGCTACTTAGGAAAACTGGAAAAGGAAAACTTGCCAGATTCAATGAAAAGTAAATATGCGACTAAAGACAAAACATCAAAGTTAAGATGTTCCAAAAGCTAATTAAAAGCCACACAAATCAAAGGCCAAAAAGAGTCAAATCCTTAAAATACAAAATGAAAACTTGTATTGATCAACCATACTCTTTAAAAAAAATGTAAGACCTTCTCGGGTGCAAGCATCACGGGATGCATCATACGGCAGAGAGGTTAATGGTCGTCTCCGTTAGTCACCTCTTACGACTTTCAGGAGACACGTTTATCCTATTCTACATCCCCAAGTCAACAGGGGAGTTTGCGAGCAGATCCTTTACATAGTACCATCGGATAAAACCTGATTGATCTTTGCAAGGTTTTTACAAAATTGCTTCATTCGAAAAACCTTAGAAATGTCCTTTACCTTAGTTCAAAACATCCTTTTTCAAGGAAATTTGGTTTTCACACTATTTCCGGAGACGAAGGTTTGAAAGCGTTGTAAGAGTAAACATTGGTACAAGCTTAATTGTTAGTTGAAACGAATCAGTTTGTAGTTTCAGTTTCAAAGATAAATATTACATGACGCCATCGATACACGTTGCTCTGATCCGTTGTATATTTTGTCACAACAGTCAAGCGTGTAACGTTAGAAGCGCCAGATTGATTTCTAGCTAAACCAATGAATTGAAAAAAGGATTATGTATAGATTTGCATGCATGGGCTAAGAACCTAAACACTTGCATTTATATAAAACATAAGCATATTTTTTTCTTCTATCCAGTTGAATCAATATTAAATACTCTCGAAAATATCCCTAGACACCATCAAAATACAGTTTAGATATATAAAGTCATTGGTTTGTAAGAGGAGTCCGGTAAAAATAGAGGATATTGGGAAATTTTAAAAAGAGTTTGATATACCGGTATCTGTAAATGTATGAACTATTTAAACCATGTTACATCAAAACGGTTAAAATAACTAAATAGGAAGAGAAAGACTTGTTGACACGTTAATTATATTCTAGTATGATAGTCACAATATATACAAAGATGTAAGGCATCACTGTATTGGAATAAAATATTTTTGTAAGATCAACATCATCACAGATAATCAGTCATCACTACACAAATACATCTGTAGAAAAGTTAGAATTTTTTCTATCTACCTTAAAGATTTTCAGAACATAAAAGACTATATTGCAATTAGTTCATTCGATAAATATAATGCTTAAAGCAGACAAAGTTGTAAAATTCAAAAACTCTCAACATCAGTAAAATGTTCCATGTTGTGTATTGTGATTTTGACAGTATTGTCGTGCCAGAGGTACAAACTTATAAATAACAAAATCAAGAAATATGTGGAACAATCAAAGTAGCCAAACACTTTAGAATTCCATCAGGGATTTGTTTGTATATCAAGTAATCCGCAAGAGATACAAACCAGCAGTTTACAGAGGAACATATTGTATTAAAGTATTTTACGATGCACCGTGGAAGATTGCATAACAGTGGTATTGCAAAACTGTGTGAAAAAATAATTGATGACAAACTAAGAGACCACAATCACTTAAATGCAAGTATAGAAGTCCAGCGTGTACTCAATGCGATTTTAACTTTAAATATCGAATATACATGCCATTATTTAGTAATAATTGTTCTGATTATGACAGTCTCTTATTTATCAAAACATTGGTTAAAATGATCTAAATGAAGAGGGAAACAATAATGAAAATATATTATATTATGCAAGGATTTCATTGTGTATAGGGTCATGAAACAAGGAAAAGAAATAGTTGAAAGGACACTTAGGTTTGTAGGTAGATTTTTATATTTGTGCTGCAAGCTATAGAACAGTGGGCTAAACAGCTTCTAATGTATTTATTAAAAATGTCAAACTACATCCTGCGCATTATTATAGTTCTCCATCGGATTAGCACATGATGGAAGTTTAAAGATAATAGGTGTTCAGTTAGAACCTTTGATAGATTACTATATGTTCCTGATGAAATTTTTTTGCATATAAATGAATGTCAATTTTAGTTAGAAGTATAATTTATGGCAAACGACGGTAGACACAGAAAAGGTCATTTTTTTTCATTACTGCGGGTAATTTGCTGCTAGGCATTGTTGGGAAAATTAATTCATGGTTATACTTTTACTTGTTCACTTCCTAAAACAATCCAAATGTTTGCAAAGAAGACATCTAATACCAGTCATACCCATAATACTTTGCAGAAAATTAGCCACAGTGACGTGCAAAAATGGCCAAGTTATACACGACTTTCGGCGTCTAACGTTGTCTGGTATAAATTTTACTTCAAACTGAAATTAAAATTAATTTAACCGCTCGAAATAACTCCGCTTTCTTGATGTCAAGATTTGTAGTTATCATTTTTAATTGATTGCGGTATTTTTTTTCTCAGAAAACTGAAGGGTAAACTTGTTAGACCGTGCTGAAATATAGTATATTCATCTATTTCGACATGCAGGCATCGGGCGTATTCTATATCCCCGAGCACGCAGGGGACCGATTACGAGAGAGAGAGAGAGAGAGAGAGAGAATGTCTTTAAAAGTAAATTTGTATGAATATTTAACCTTGTTTGATCTTGTAGGCAAACCAATACATTCTGCCCATTATTGTTTTATAATTATTGTTTTATAAAACATCCGTTTGTAAACAACTGGATTTGTGGTGTTCTGAAAGAAATAAGTATAAATTCAACAAACTATGGCGCAATAATGGCCTGATATCCTTTTGTTATGAGAGAGAGAGAAAGAGAGAGTCCATCTACAACCTCCTAAAATCAATAGACAGGGACAATGGTTTTTATCCGGATAATTAGTACAATGGTATCTTACAGACCGACCATATAATTTTCGGTGGGGGCAGGGTAAATTTCCTTCGAACCAGAATTTTGTGTGTGTGTGTGCCTTTCACCTCAAGATAATTTATTTCTTTCAAATAATATAATAGATATAAGTTCCTTTTTTTCTTCTACAAATCAGATCAATCAGAGCAAGAAAATTTGTTTTCAAGCTATTTTGGAGGCCGGATTTTTTTCTTTTAAAGTACCAGTTGCCCCCCCCCCCCCCCTTAGATATATAGGCGACGACCTGATTCAGTCACAGAGTAAAATCACGCAACTCCATCAATGTGATTCCTTTGAACCTTGTAGCCGATCGTTGAAAATTAAAACAACAATTTCCACTTCATTCTAAATATACATTATAAAAACAGGTGTTTATCTGGGACAATTGATACCTGATAGGTATGATTTATCAAATGTATATATTATGTAAAGGTTTTGTATCATCGCCACTTATTGTGAGAGTTTTTCTTTGGGCCACATGTATTATGAAAAGTTCGCCCAGCAAGATGTCTTTGCGCGGTTTTCCCTTGCGGAGGTGTCACTCCTTGCGATGTGTTGGCTACATCGCTGGGGTGCGAGAGGGGTACCGGGTTCGAACTACAAAGGAGGCTGCAAGCAAAAGCAACACTTCAGATGAAAGAGACGTAGCAACTTTTACTAAATTAACACATTCCGAATAAAAACTACATAGGAAGATATATATTCCAAATACAAGAATACACGTATAATTGATATATTGATTCAAAGCTTGCCGACTTCATACATTTATTTCATTTCTGTATTTTTGAATTCTGATGTAATTTACTAAATATTGAATAAACCCAAGATGGCCAAAATAACTTAAAATATAGTAAAACTTAATATTTCGAACTACGACCAAAATAAATATCATGTATCATGTTTTTGCAACCCAACGATATTTTATTTCTTAATTAATTATCAAACGCATGAAGTTGGCAGCAAATCTTTTTTCCAATAATTCAACATTATAATTTCAGTAGAAAATTCACACAATTACAATTCATATAAATTCCTACTAAAAATCTACACAATTATAATGTATATAAATTACTAAAAGAATATAAATTGCAATTAAATATTAAGAATAAAAACACAAAATGTTCCAAGAGAGAAAGAAAAATACCTTCCAGCACCTAAATATCTTACAAAAAGTCTTTTAAAATATGATCAAAATATTTTCTCTTACCTGCAAGCAAAAGCAACACTTCAGATGAAAGAGACGTAGCAACTATTTTCTCAAGGCACGCAGCGCCTTATATCCAGTTCTTGGTCAAGGAATGCGCATGTCACTCTATATAAGGTTATGAGTTTAGGCGATACAGGCTAAAGCGAAGTCTCTAGCCACGAGATTTTACGAGACTTTCATACAACGCATTCCCCTTTCCAAATATGGTTGCAGGTTAGTTGAACTACGCTCCTTACACGAAGGTTGCTGACCAGGCTAGGTGAAGGTGTTGAATTACGTAGACGTGAAAGAATTTTGCTAACATCAGCATTTTGCTTTTACAATCCCCCACCTGTCTATTGTCAGAAAAATCTCACTCCTACCGTAAAATATCAATGCTGTACACTTTTGTACTATAATGTTTTAGAGAACTCAAGCGCTAAAAATTCTGTTTTATTAAGAATTATAAAAAGTTGGCCCTCTCCAATGCGTTCAAGGTAAAATCTTCTAACATATGTTTTATATTTTGTTTAGGTTATGTTTTCAACAAATTGCAAATAAATTGTATCCATAATTTCAGAATATTTGCAACAGGATAATATAGGATTCTAATTGTTCATAACAAGGGAAATCTTTTTATGTTACATGCCTGTCTGAGATAAAGAACAAAAATGATGTGTTTTGTTTTCTCTTTCATTATACATTTAAAGAAAGCACTTCGTCGTTGTGACTTAACATATTTCTAATGTTATAAAAAAATAATAATAATAATGTATAGGAACGTGCAGTAATAATTTACCATTTTTTCTCTGGTCTTCCGTCAGATCTCCTTTGTAAGCTATTAATCTTAACTGCACGTCTTTTGCTAACGAAATTGTCGGAAGCAAACATTCTGAGACGATCTCCATGAGGCATTTTCTCAATAATGCCCTTCTGTTAACAATAGAAGTGCATTTTATTGCTTGATCTCGATTTCTACAGCTCGCTCCCCATTACTGTCGCTCAATCTAGATTATATATACTCATAATTTTTGAACGAATGGCATTCCATGTGCTTCTCTTAAACCAAACGTAACCTTTCGTTACAGTTTGTCGGGACAATGACATAACTCAACCACAACCAAGGTCGCTAAAACGGACGATAAATGATCAAATTGGAATTAATCCTGGTCAGAGCACCGACATAACATGACCTTGAAGGATATGGTATGATTTTGGATTTAATATTACATTAATTACTGGTTATAAACTGAATAGAACTCCGCCATCATTTCACTGAAACATTACTTTTCGAAATATATGCCAAGGACGGATCCAGAAATATTGTGTAGAATCGTTTAGGGGGTGGTACGGAACCCCTAGTGGGAGCCCAGGAGGCGAAGCCCCCGGAAGCTGCTGCATTTTTAGCATTTCCAGAACATACTTTTAATCATCTAACTGTAAAGAAAACTTACTGTAGGAAACGTTTCGGTTGTTTTGCGCTCATTTTTAGGTGTGTGTGAGGGGTGTGGGAGGGAGGGAGTGGTGCCATTTTCCGCCCCCCCCCCACCCCTTATATGAATCATTTATATGAACTGTGTTGAACTTATTTGAACTTAAACTTAATTACCTCGGTAATACCACTTGCATTTGGAAGAACTAGCAGGAGGAGAATAGTCATTTATAGCTTGTGAACGACCAGTCAGGTGCCTCCTTGACCCCATTTGAATATTTGTAGCTGTTTTATATATTATTTTTTAAATAACATTTTCAAATCCAAAAGCTGATGGGTTTTTTTATGATGTTTTGATACTGGTTATGGTGTTGGTTATACTTCGTTACGTTAGACTTAACCTCATGGAAATTCAGACAACTGCAGTATTGTCCACAGGATTTTTGTCTTTTCTGTTAAAAACCTAACGTTTTGATGCTAGTGTTGGGGGTTATGTTGATGGATTCTGCTTTTAGGCGTCATTCATTGTATTTTTATTTTTATTATTATTATTTATTATTATTATTATTATTATTATTTCAGACCATCCATGGAGAAGGTGCAAAAACCAGCCATACTGGAGGATGGTGTCGCCAAGAGAGCAAGGAGGAAAGTGGAAAACACGTGACAGACAAGTATCTCGCGAATGCCTTGGCCGAACTCTTTCAAGGAAAGCGCGTGGCGAGTTTCGGGGATGGACCTGGAAGATATAAGCAACTTATAGAGGACTCCGGGAAGGGAGTATCCTATGATGCTTATGACGGTGCACCATTTTGCGAGGAAACAAGCGAGGGGAGAGTTAAATTCATGGACTTGACGCTTCCTCAGTATGGATTACCCATGTACGACTGGGTCATCAGTCTCGAAGTCGCCGAGCATATTCCAAAAGAATTCGAGAGAGTTTATTTAGATAATATTAACAGGCATGCACGAGAGGGCGTAGTTTTAAGCTGGGCGGTTCCGGGACAAGGTGGTTATGGGCACGTCAATGAACGCTTATTTGACTATGTTGTGAAAATTATGGACAAAAATGATCTGTATTTTAATCCTGAAAAATCTGAATTCTTAAAGAAGGCAGCTACAGTTCAATGGCTTAAAGATAATGTAAATGTATTTGTCAGAGGAAATAGGACACGATCAAACAGTCTCGAGAAATTACTAGTTTAATAGTGACAAAGTTGACAAAAGCACTGTTCATATAAAGCTTTACACCTTTTAATCCCTGCCGCTTTCTTATTTTTTTTTTCTTCAAACTTCGAAGCATTCTATGATTTATTGCAATTATGCAACGCATCCATACAATTGATAAACTTTTCTAATGCATCAAGTAAATTCTTATAAATGTCGCCACCCGAAATAAGCTGGAAACTAACATTTTTCAAAATACAGTTTGAAAATACACCATTACCATAGTTAAATATTCCATAAGGGGACTACAGCATTATTTATATCGGCAGTTCTACACCTTTAAAGGTGTAATGGCGGGAAGGGGGGACCTCTACGTAGTTTTAAATAAAGACAAAAACTGTGACATCAGGTGCGATCACATCGACAGTTAGTCAGAAATGCTTAAGTTAGAATGCAAGTTTTTAAATATGAATAAAAAAACTTTTTTTGTTGTTCAGACCATTACAGCAATTTTTCAATTTGTGGACACATTTGTTCAAACTTTCAGACCTTTTTTTATATAGCCTTGTTACCAAGATTAAACAAGAGCAAACTTGAGTTACACTAATGAAATTTATGTCTCGCATGTGACGAATGTCGCAAACGGCGAAACATAGCAGTGAAAGTGTCCATCCGTCTGGCAGCAACTTTTGGTTAACTTTTTTTTTCTTTTTTAAAGAGCAATATCTCTCGTTTTCATCAGCGGATCATCATCAGACTTTCAGATTGTACCCAAGGATGAGTCAGTGGTAGGAATATCGGTAGAGATTGAAGGCTATCGAGCTCGAAGATGAAGGCCATAGAGAAGGGTAAGGAATTTGAAGATGAAGGTTATAGGAAGGAGTAATTGTTTACATTTTACGTGGATCGTCAATGATTACAGTTTTTGGATCGGGCATAACTATTTATTAGTGCCATGGATGAATTGAAATATCGCTACTAGTGTGGAGGTGAAAAGGTCGATTTAGAATTGTCACATATTAGCAGAGGATTGGGATGGTTAAAAGGTCAGATGTCAAGGTCAAACGGGTTGTTAGTCATGTGTTGCTGGGCGGTAGCGACATCGTCGCAGGAGAAACGATAAATTTACGTAATGTATAGGCTTATTTGATCTGATTAGATTTTCATAACATTACAGCAATTTTTCAATTGTTTTACACATTTATGAACTTTTGGGACTTTTTATTGTACGAAAATCTCTTTGGCAGAATAAGCCAAATGCACTTGAGATAGACAAATGAAATTTACTCGACATGTTTGCATTTATACGTTAATAAACTGATTTGATTCGCAGGACATTATACCAATGTTTGATTTTTTTAATACATATTTTTAAACTTTTTTGACGAACATTTTGTTAGCACGATTAAGCAAAAACTACTTGAGGTCTACTAATGAAATTAGGTGTGCATGTTTGCAAAATATATAGATGATCTGATTAGATTTTCATATCATTATATTTAATACTTTTGTTCGGATGGCACTAGTTGCACCTTCCTAGACTTGTTGCATGTCTTTTGTGCTTTGCGATATCTGTGTAAGAGATGTTAAATACAGTAAGAGGTTTGTAATGTTGAGAAAGCACAAAAATCCTTGAAACTCATTTTAGAATTAAGGAAATATTATAGTCATGCTGTCGGATGATTGAATGTTAATGTAAGCGGCATAAAAGAGGTTTCCTATTTGTAGTAATGGTTGCGTATCATATCGTCATTTTGAGTTTAAAATGTGTCCATTTATCATTTCATTAATTAAACATTTCAACCTAAGTATACAACTTGTCTGACCATAATTGTTGTAGGATAAAGGAAAACTGATACGTAAAAAATGTTCTGAAAAAGAATATAAAAGCTCCAAGGCTCTTAGTATGTGATGGCCCGTTGCATCGTAGTGGCTCGAACTTTTGGCAAGAAGAATGATACAGGCGGAAAGGAAACGATCATGGGAGAGGATTGGAAAATTGGAGAAAACACAACAATGGATAGAAGCAGAAATTCTTTTGCAACAAGCAGGTATTTTTAAAAAGACGAGGTGCGCGGTATACCGGTTTACCCGCGTTATTTTTCCCGGTGGTGCGTACCACGGTACTTTTTCATTGTACCGGTACTACGGTAGTTTCCGTCAGTTAGTTGTATACAGAAGTTCCCGAGTATTCTTGTTACGAATTTAATGGTATTAAAAGCATGCTTTCATTTTTCATGACAAAATAATTCCAATATTTTTTTTTCTACAAAGTAGTTGTATTTGTCACAAATTAATATCGAATATTACAAATATATTTATGAACCTTTAATCACATGTTTTACACGTGTCACGTATGCCAACATGGCGGCTGAATGGGATGTTGTGAAAGATATTCGGGCCAAATCCAAGTTTTGGAAACATTTCAGATTAAAAAAAGAACAGAAAAAAATGCAATTTTTTTAGTTATTTACTAGCGTGTGTTAATGTGCTAAGTACATGTATTCATTTGTAAGACCCAGAATCATCTTAAGATTTTCAGGAAAGCAGTTTTCTGTCTGAATTTTCCGTAATTTCTTTAGTCGCTAAATATTTTCTCGTTTGTTGAGTCAGTGTTTTTTTATGTTTACTGGCCCTTCCTGATAAATATCTTGCCCAGGTGTTGTTATGCCACTCAAAGTTTTCCTGCCTATTAATGCAATAGTGTAGCTTGTAACTTGTTGGCCTCAATGTCAAGACTTTCTAATTTTATCAACAAGCTCTCTAATGTCTTTTACAGGGTGTCAGCTATAATGTAACTTTAATCGTCGCACGTTATTTGCTGTTTTTAGATGACAACTTATACAACAATTAACATACATATAGCAAATTCATCTACTTTAAGGAACTGATCATTTAATTTTCAGGGGTGGGGGAATGCGATTTTCTTTCAAGCTGAGATATTTTCTTTTCTTTTATCTGGAGATAATGAATTTTTAAAAAAATAATATAATGGATATAATATGGTGTTCATTTTTCTATAAATCAGAGCAAGATATTTTGTCTAGCTATCTGAGAGCCGGAAGTTAAAAGAAACAAATCCCACACCCCAGCGCCAGAAAATTAAATTATTCGTCCATTAAGTAAATACGGTATACCGTGGTACGTATCGCTGTATCTTCAGAAATACAAAATTGTTCGTGGTACCCAATTCTAAAAGAGACCGTGTGTGGAGTTTCTAAAATGCAAAAACTTCAAGAAGTGTTGTCACCTCGTTATACTTTAAAAGTATAGCCTCAAGTCAATCGCAGAGCTCTCTTATTTCGAGGACCAGATTTCCCAGACGGAAAATACATTCATATTTATCATCACCAAGATCATTTCGATGCCATTACCAGTATCACAGGATTTCTTGGATACAGTTACAATTGCGACAAATGTGACCAAAGATTTACCATTCGGGAGCAACATATTCATTGTGGAGAGATGTTGTATGTGTTTAGTTTCCAGACCTTGCATTCCTGAAGGAAAAGAATCCATTGTTCCATTTGCAAGCGAACATTTGTCAGTCCAGATTATTACGAATAACATCGCATTAAACAATTCCAACAGCAACAGAAAAGTGCTTGCGAATTATTGAGAGTGTGCTCTACTTGTGGACATCTGGTTCGAACGAATAACCAAAAGTCACACGTTTCTCGAGGAAAGAATACATTACATTCAAGGATATGACAATGAACTTGAGGAACTATTAAATGACGATCAGAACAAGAATACAAAGAAAGGTGTGGATTTTAACTTTTTTTTACTTTGAATGTTCACAAGAGACTAGAATTCACATCCCTAAATTTTGTGTAGCTAATCATGCTTCTGACAAGTGTATACAAGAACCTTTTATTTTTTTCAGAGTCCAAATTGTAGTAAGATTCCAGGAGGACGAGAAAAGATCTTTCGTGGCTCTCGTACTCTTGCTGATTTTGCAGAATAGATTTTAGACGAAGAGGAAATCCATTGTTACGGGAACTGTCATCGATATGCTACAGTCATGGCTCACAATTTCTCAGGATACGACGGACAATTTCTTTTGAAATATTATTCAGAACGAGGCACGGAATTTCCAACAGCGACCATGAAGGGAGCAAAAATTACTTACATAAAAGTGGGAAGCGTACAGTTTAATGATTGCATGAGATATTTGGCTATGCCTTTGAGTAGAATGCCTAAAATGTTTGGAATGACAGAAATAGTTACAGATTATTTTCCACATTTTTTTCAATACCGAAACTAATCAACACATTGTGCTCCCACGTTTGTCAACTTCGCTACTACGATACCGACGGTATGCACACATAAAAACTAGAAGCATTCTACGCTTGGTACCAACTCTAATCTTCAGATTCTTTTGATTTTCAAGAAGAAATGTTGAGATATTGTCGATCCAATGTAAACATTTTACAGCGTTGTTGTGGAAAATTTCGACAAGTATTTCTTGATCACGGGCGTATAGATTCCATGAAGGAAGCTTCTACCATTTCCAAAGCGTGTGGATTAGTGTATCGAAAAAGGTTTATGCCAAAGAACAAACTAACCATCATACCACCTCAATCCGATCTCTCTTGCTAGCCGTCGATATTCAGCCAAAGCTTTGCTCTGGCTCCATTACTTATGTGAAACTGAAGACAAGTCAATACAACATGCTAGAAACGGTAGAGAAAAGAAAATTGAAACCCTTTCCCTGAATGGTTGGGATTTAGAAACCCCACAGATAGTCTACCAATTTCAGGGATGTTTATTTCATTGATGCCCAACTCGTTTTCCTCAACGAGACCTGACCGGGAGTTGATTTGCATCTGCAGGAAGTACAATGTGAAGGATCTGGCTATTAGTCAGATCCGCTCCCATACTCGGACTTGTTCGAGATAAGAATTTCCTTGCACAAGGAAATTGCACTGTTTCTTATGTTTTGAAGATAACACCGTAATCCCTTCAAAATTTAAGTGAAGACATTAAATTGGTAATAAGATGTTTTAAAACATTAATTCAATGTAAAACAAAGGGCGTGGTGACCAGGACAAGTCATGCATATGATCGAATGGAGCAGCCTGAAATAGTCTAAAAAATTGAATAAAAGTCACTAATCTGTTTGGAAGTACTTTTTTTTTTTTTTTTAAGTCTTGTCAAGGATGATAATGGCATATGAACAGATGATAAGTCTATGTAATCTGCATACTGGAAATACACCCAATATGTCAGCACATAAAACAAATGGCAATACCTTACCATTGACAGACCTTCTAAATATGAAAAGACCATCAATTTGATATGTGTATCGATAATGTATTGTATCGTAGGCTGTGTATCGAGAATCGTATCGATGCGTGGTAAAATTGTATCGTTTCACCCCTAGACCAAACATATCAACAACGCCAGAATTTAGAAAGTCATGGATACCCAGTGATAGAAATGTGGGAACACGACTACGATCGGCGTTTGAAAACCGATCCCGAATTCCCGAATTTAAATGTATCGTCGAAGATTATGATGTGGTGGCCATCGAGTCTTTGAATCCACGCGATAGTTTGTTTGGAGGACGAACCAATGCTACACGCTTGTTGTACAACATGAACGAATCTCAGGGAGAATAAATCAAATACATTGATGTGTGTTCCTTGCATCCTTGGGTGTGCAAGTATTCTCAAGTCCTCACCGGTCATTCTGAAATTTTGACAGAACACATCGACGTGGAACACATTCGCCAATACGAAGGTTGGATCAAATGTAAAGTGTTGCCACCAACGAATTCGTACCATCCTGTTTCATCTCATCATTGCCACGGAAAAACATGTTTCCTTTAAGTCATACGTGTGCTGAAAAATGTATTCAGAACCAGCCTTGTCGCCATGATAATCAAGAACGAGCTTTGACAGGAACGTGGGTAAGTGTCAAATTGTTTCATGCACTCGATCGTGGATACCAACTGTTAAAAGTATATGAAATTTGGCACATGCCAACCACAGAGCTATACCAGCAAGATGACGACTCCATAGAAGGGATTTGTTTCAGGCAACGTCAACGGATTTCTAAACTTGAAGCAAGAAGTTAGTGGATATCCTTCTTGGTGTCAGTCTTTAGAAGACAAAGAGGCATTCAAAGAACGGTACCAATCCTTAGAAATCATCACTTTGAAACACGTGGAATAGACCGAAGGAAGATGATCGTTTGCAAAAGTCATGCTGAATTGTTTGTGGGAAAGTTGGTGCAACATCCGATATTGCCAAAGACGGAATACTTGGCAGATCCAAGTCGCTACTTTCAACTGGTGGACGACAAAGGAAAACTTATTAAACACGTGGGCATCATACGTGAAGATTTGATCTTTATTGAATTACGAAGAAGTCGCAGAGTTTTCACCCCCAGACGAGTTTGGAAATGTTATCATTGCAGCGTACGTGACAACCAATGCCCCTTTACAAAATTATATTATGTCCTGGAACCTTTAGGAGATCGAGTCCTTTAATTTGACATTGATAGTTGTATGTACATCGATCGCTCTGGAAGCTATCATCCACGCATTGAAGACAAACGTTTAGAAACTTGGACTGATGGACATCTTAAAGACACTATTTTAAGTTTTGCCAGTGGTGGATCAAAAAATTACGGTTACCAGGACCGAGACAAACAAGGACAACTTCATACCATATGTAAAGTGAAAGGGCTGGCATTGAACTATCGTTCTAGTCAAGTGGTGAACTTTGATGTTGTAAACGAGGCCTTAAAGTAAGGACAAGATCAAGACTTCATCGGGAAAACGCTGGATCCTTACAAAATTGTACGTTTGCAAAAATCACCAAATTGTCAGTAGACCCTTGGAAAAAATATATCAGATTGTCTACCAGAAATGAGTGCGACTTCATACCACAACACGTTACCTTACGGACATGCCGATTTCCGGTATTAAAAAGGGGAGAGTTCCAAAACAGAAATATCATTGCGAGAACAAACGCCGACCTAGAAAGATGAATTCAACACAGCAGCAGTGTGAGGAACCCAGTGATGATTCCAAGTTCAATGAATTCGAGTGCGATGCTGTGCCTTGCGACCAGATTGATGCCGTACCCTGCGACATAAGTCATGCAGCACAACCTTGCCGCTCTACTATCAAAAGCGATGCTGTGCGCGTGCCTACCTATGGCTGTCATCCACGTACTCACAACGACATCAGCGATGCAGCATGACCTTTCCGCTTTACTAGCGAACGCCATGTTGTTCCTTGTGTCTACCTATGGATCTCATCCATGCACTCACAAGCCGCTCTCGATACCGCATCTCATCGAGATTTACAAATGAAAGAAGAAGACACCTTTCCTGTGGATTTGCTTTGCTATTATGACTTTCAAAAGTCGATTCCAGACGTTCAAAGGGAAATGGCCAAAATATCTGGAAGGACTCAGTCCCAACACTTTAGCCAGAGCAGGGTTTGTCTACTTGTGAGAAGGAGATAAAGTACAGTGTTTCAGCTGTGGTGTGAAACTGCACGAATGGGAGTATAAAGATACAGCTTATCTTGAACATTCCAGATGGTATCCGTGCTGTCACTACCTTCCTTTGGTCGATCCGAAATATGATCCTCATGTCGGATACTTTAGAAGAGGAAAAGGATTCATAGTGTACCTTGGGAACTGCGTGAGCACATTTACAGAGAGTTTATCAAGATTCATGTGAAACGCAAAGAAGAATTAGATCCAAAATGGCATACATGTTTTAATCAGTGGCATCTGAATGCTATAAGAAGACTGATTACTTTGAAAATGTTAAAATGGTAAGACATTGATTAACTGCGAAGACATTATAAGATTTACCATGCCACGACGTTTGTCATCAGTGTTGCAACCAATTCCGTTGAAGGACGTCAATGTCAGTGTTCAAGACTTATTGGATTACTATATACTATTAAAACAACTGATTCCACAAGACGACGCGATTCCTTTGAATTTTGGACGACGTGTGGTGTGTGTGTGTGTGTGTGTGTGTGTGTGTGTGTGTGTGTGTGTGTGTGTGTGTGCGTGTGTTAGTGACTACTTGTCTTTGATTTCGTTTACCAGCAAATTCGTTGCGGACAATTTTGGACAGTACATGCAGCAAAGACATGACCGCCAAAACTGTATCTGTGCACGAAAAACTCATTGTATTAAAAGTGTTGCAAATAATGATCAAAACGAGTTGTGTACCTCCGTATAAAGAGAGATTCGTCGTGCTTTATCAACTCTTCATACTTACCAAGAAGTGTGTATAGACAGTTGGTTACACCAACAAATTTACGACTGGAAGGATGTACGTGACTGGAAAAATCTTGACTTCGATGCTTGGATACAACAGGTGGCTGACTATGCCAAAGACATTGAGTGTGACTGATCAAAGAAAAGAATTTGAGTTAGAACCAGTAGGAGAAAAGCCAGAAGTGAAAGTGGAATTAGAGCCTATTTTAGTCGAGGAAAATCTTGTATGCAGAATTTGACAATGCTCTGGAAATCAGAGAAGTGATCCTAGATTATTAGAAAAAGATGGAACACAAACCCATGTAAATAGGCGAAGAGGATATTTTCTATCCGGAACAACAACAACAGTCACATACCACAAGTGAACAAGACAAAATTACAGTCATAATGTCAAGATGGCAAGGAAATAGAACAGCACTTAGTCTCCAGTTTTGCTCGTGACTTGGCTGAAAGAATCACAAGCCTAGCCATGGAACATTGCTATGGATGTTTAATAAATCATCCAAGTCAGAAACAACAGGAAAAACGTTTGATGATAAGTTCAGAAGACAAGCTGGAAGAGTACTAGTATCTAGAAGATGCATGCACTCTCATCTCAGAAGAGAAGATTTGGAAAAAGTGGTATAAAGACTTTCGCGACTATAGCTTACCTCCACTGACTTCTCTGGAGACGAAACGCATCGAAGCTCTATTTCAATAGAGTTACGACACTTCCCATTCTTCGATTTACTTGACAAAAACTGATGACTTATCATTACCTGTGCAAACAAGAATGAATACCTGGGAACTGCATTACCTTCTGACTCACAGTTCGTGCACAGCTTCTTGGAATCCAGTGATGTGTGCTAAAGATGAACTTCCTCGTCGAAAACTCATCAGTCATCGGCCAGAAACCCACTGGGTAGCCGTGTACTTTCTCAGCTACCACAGTGTGGAATATTTTGATTCTTATGGATTATCTCCTCTGGAAGACGACTTCATTGACTTTATGAGAAGAAATGCTGTATCAATAATATGAGATTACCAGGATCAGATTCCATTGTGTGTGGACAATATTGTGTGTATTTTCTTCATCAACGCAGTCTTGGATTTCCTTAGAACATTTAGTAACTTGTTTTGACGGTGAGTACTCTAGAAACGATGATCAAATAGAACAGTGGTTTTGTGAACATTACGGCTATCTATTTTCTTTAGCTCCGAAACGTAGTGTGTATCAGTGGCAAAATGACACAATATTAGATCATTAGAAGTCTAGTCTGACTGCACAACGTTGTCAACCTTGTAAATATGTTCATGTTTAATGTTTTTGGTATTTGTAAATGAAGAGGAAGTGACGTGCCCTAATCTTCTCTCTTCAATAACTTTCCAGTTGGCGGGGGTTATTAAACAAAAATGTTGATTTAGAAAAAAGGTGTTGTCTTCTTTTTTATGCAAAACAATTTATTTTGACATGCTCTTTCACATTCTCGCTGTCCATCTTTACATTTGTAATGTTTTCTTTCACGTCCGCGTACCGAATCGGAGAGATGTTTTCCTTCATGTCAGTGCTTCTCACATATAAAGTGGTGCGTTTGCCAGTCATGCCTCGCATCGTTGACTCTAACATCAAAAAGTATGTGTTGGATAGTAATTAAAACGCACCACTAGCGGCACATCTTGTGCTAAGAAAAAAGTACTATTTCAATCCAGACTGTAAAATGGACTTGGCTAGAGATAAATGAAAGACATGAAGAGTGTTGTAGATTGTGTGTAAAACTGGGAAACAAAATTCCTTTACATGCGGCAATACTAATTTCCGAACATCGACCTTTGACAAATACATATAATTACCCTTGACAGATACGTAGAATTACCCTTGACAGATACGTAGAATTACCCTTGACAGATACATAGAATTACCCTTGACAGATACGTAGAATTACCCTTGACATATACGTAGAATTACCTGCTCACAAATAGGCGGTTCAGGACTTAAAACTAAGTGAAAATTTTAAAACGGCTTTCATGAATACTATTAGCAAGAAATATTATTATTCGTGCTATGTCAGTTGCTTATTACTTAGCAATGGAGAATGTTGCTTCTCGGAAACTTTGATCGCCGCTCGATTTTGTGGATTTACTTGGAGTGAATGTGAGCAGCATGAGAGTGAGCGACAACGCAACATATTCTTCTAAGGCTTCGGTGGAGGAATTTGAGGCACATTTTATAATCTTTCTTTTTTTATTTTATTTGTTACAGTGCTGTTAACTTCGTGTTTATTTTTATTCAAGCCGTGACTTTGATTAGGCATATCATATCTGTCCAAAGTATTTTAGTGATATTTTACCGATGTACTGTTAGAGGACAGAACTACTGGGATATCCCTTTGTTACTAAATATAGAGGCACCTTCCATGATGAGACAATGCAATCACGCTTTTGATGACATCGGCTGAACACATGTTCCCTCGATATGTCATAATATATATTGCTTGCTCTTGTGCTTCACCGATCTTTAGTAGAATTACTCATATTTTTACACTCTTAATAAAATATGTTGATTGTTCCACGCATGCAGTTTATTACAATCTCGGTTCATTTTTTTATTTGAGGTATCCAAATCAAGTACACTGAGCTTGTATTTGATTCTTTGACAAGTCAGACGAGCTCTACATAGTAGCGCAGATTCACCCTCATATAATGCGCCAACAGATATTGATGAATTTGAATAATCCACGTATATACTAATAATTGTGATGCCGGCACATCATGCAACAGATCTTAGTCAACATTTTTTAAACTGAGCTGTTCCTGTTCATAAAAATATAGTGTACACAGTGAACTCTGCTTTGGATGAACCGCTTGCTACCGAGCAGAGATAAAACCTGTAACTCATTCCATTGGTAATTTATAAGATCGAACCTCTGTAATAAGTTATTCATCTTTAAATATTACGTCAATGGCACTGGGGGGGGGGGGAGGAGGTGTCTAAGAGAGTGTGAGAGAGAGAGAGAGAGAGAGAGAGAGTTAAGTAAGATTTACTAGTACATTTGTAGTATCTTTCTGCAATTTGACCAAACATTTTTAACCCCCTAATAAACTTTCATATTAGATGGTTATCATCACTTTGCATGGATTTTTTATGAACACACATTCAAACCGCATCAAACATAGAAAAGGTCAAGGTCAATTTTTAAACATATTTGGCTGTCAAAAACTGTGCCTTAATTTTATAAGAAGACATTTGACAAGTCAGACATTCTTCTCCTCAGAAGATTTTGTAAAATAGTAATGGAATGCATTTCGTTCATGATTGTATTGCAATTGTGATTGATTCATATTTAATGGAGAAAGTTTGTGAGAGTCCATATTTGAGCATCTTGATTGATACATTTCCAACACCAGGAATATTGTGATATACCCCAGAATCATCGATCCAACCAGGCAACGACGTTTGTTGCTACAACTCATTTCCTTGGAAGTATGTCAGTTGAAAGCTTATCACACACAGCTGAAGTTCTATTCAATAAAGTTGTCCATTTCCTTGAAGAGAAACAGATTCCCCCTAAAAGGGCCGTAGGTTTTGACAGAGATGAGGCATCAGTGAAATCTGGCTGTAAAAGTGGAGTAGCATCATGGTTTAGTGATAAGTGTCCCCTATTTAATCAGCATACATTGCGTGACACACAGTTTAAATTTGTGTACTTCTCAGGCAGCCAGAAACCTTCCGTACCCAAAGAAAACATTTGAAAACATCTTTAAAGATTTGTACTATTTCTTTCACAAGTCTGCTAACAGAGCAGATAAGTTAAAGGACATCCAGAAGGTCCTTGACAGTCCTCAAATGAAATTTCGAGATGTCCATGAGATCAGATGGCTTTCCTTCAATGATGCTTGGTATGCTTTTTATCACAATTGAGGGGTACATGTGGATTATTTCAGCCAGAATAAAAAGACAAACGAGTGTCAAGACGTGCTGAATTCAGATCTATAATATGTATGCACATTGTAATGGCCATAATGCCTCACTTAACCAAACTAAATATGCTTTTGCAGATTCCTGACCTTGATGTTGCTGCTGTGACACCAACGCTAGATAATTTGAACTCTACCTTGAAGAAAACAGGCACTGAAAACATATTACCAAAGTTCTATGGCTGAAAAGCTGAAATTTTCTAAAGATGGAGATACAACTAAGTATATTCAATGGTGTAGAACTCGGGTTACACAGGGGTACACTAAAGAAAGTTTTAGAGGATGTCTCTACCTTTGTCGTGTTTTTGTAAGACATATACACACGCAGATGGGTACAAGATTTTCAATGAACAGCACACAAGTTGCAACAGCATATGATGTGTTTGGTCTCAGAAACGTCACATTCCTATCTTCTGAGGAACAGGAAACCTATGGTGAAGGAGAAAATCAAAGTTTTGTGTTATCATTTTGGTGTTGAAAAGAAATCAAAGGCACTTACCTGTCTTCCGTTGTTTGACCCCATGCATGTACCCAAGAGACAAAATGCCAGAGTTATGGCATGTTGTACATCAAGATCACAAAGACATATTTACTCATCAACTCATATTAGTATCAATCTCCATGATTATTTCATACGAAACAGCTGAGCGTTAAAGAGGATTTAGTAACCAAAATCGAACAAAAATAGCAGGAAGAAGCCGAATGGAAGCGAAAACACTGAATAGATCATGATGATATCCACTGAAGGGCCTCCTCTCAGAGATTTCGATTTCAATAAAACGCTGTGATAGAGTGGAAAGTGAGGAATGACGGAAGGCTATTCAGAAAGTAATGCTAAAGCATTATTTAGAATTATGCAGTTAAACTGAAAATACTTTCCCAAAGAATTTGGAGTTTTTTGACACATAATTTCTTCTTATAATTTCAAAGAACAAGACTGTAATGGATGTGTTTATAAATATTCTTCATTTCAGTTGTACTTTCTTGTGACAGCAAAGTTTAAGCATTCAGTGCTGTTTCAAATCTTAAGGATGGACAGATGAGTGATTGACCGTATGGTGGAAATGCAGATTGGTTGCATTTTTTACTGGCGAGTGTAAAAAATGTATCACAAAAACACTTTAAAACATGAGCTAAAGAAAGATAATATGGATTTTCATTTTCATATTTTAACACTAGTGAAAAAGTGATACATTATAGCACTCCCTCTTGTTATGCTTTCATTTTTAGTTACTTTTTGATGTCCTATAAAGAGACCCCAACAATGACCCTATATGCTCCGCTTTTTTTAACGTTAAGCGGAGACAGTGTCCAACTTTATTAAATCCTAGATGCAACCTATGATATTTGCAATGGATATATATATATATATATATATATATATATATATATATATATATATATAGAGAGAGAGAGAGAGAGAGAGAGAGAGAGAGAGAGAGAGAGAGAGAGAGAGAGAGAGAGAGAGAGAGAGAGAGAGAGAGAGATATGAACGACATTCATCAGTCTCTTGGAATGAAGTGACAATATTTTTTTTAGGACCTACCAAGTGATTCTACATTGGATGGACATAAAAATGGACGGATAGAGAAAAAGAAAAAGTCGACGCTCTAATGAGTAGCGGTTTCATTAAACGTCAAAGTTAGTGACGGTGGCGTGTGCAATCTGATTAAAATCGTGATCTACTTATATTATGCAGCTATGACAGGCGCCGATAGGTTCTTGTACGTGACCTCGTATGGGTGTCCTTCAGATTTCCGTTATGTTGGAGATTTAGAGTTTAATCAGATTGGTAGTGTATGTAAACTACTCTTTTTAAAATAAACTTTGTTTTCGTAAGATCATGTTAAAAAGAATTATTTCTATCTAATATAATTAATCGATTTCACTTTCAGGAATTATTATTTTTTTATTCCACCTTTTGTTAAACCTATTATTTATTATCACTCTTGGAAAATATATTTTCTATTTATAATTAACAATTTCTTTACTTCTCGCAGAATGTAGACTTTTGATCTATTATAGCAGTTTGTGTTTGACAACTTTTCCGTCTTTTATACCCTGTTTAAGTTGTGTTAATAAAATTGTTTTATTACAATATTATCTTTGTGTCCTCTATTAAGCATACTCATGTGGCGTGCAAAGCTAAATGTGCTATTTTTAGAAGTGTACATTTTTTTTATATAAATATACTGAAAACAGTACAATTATCAGCAAATAAAAGTACTACTGGGGCTTAACATATTTTACTTTATTCCTTTGCAATAAAAATTGTTTTAAGGTTTATAAGACAACATACAATTAACAATAGAAACAGCTCTTTCGTAATAATTGATAATACACACACTTAGGATGTCTTCTACCCTGACGTGGAAAGTATTTAAAATAAGTCTCCAGAACTTCCGGTTAAATGGGAAATTCAAACGCAGTTTCATGATGTTATAGCTTTGATAAATTGCGGAGTATACCAGTCTGGACCTAACAATGCAACGAAATGGGTCTACTGTGTCCAATCACTGCTGCATATAATACATGAATCAATATTTGATTACATGAACTATATCTAGGCCAATTATACCTACTATTATAGTCCTCTATTTCAATGACCTTTTGACTTTTCGTGGAAATGATGCCCCACTTGATGCAAGAACGATAAAACTCCGGAGTTCTCAAATTGGCATATGTCGCAATATATAAGGGGGGGGGGGGGGGGAAGGGGGCGGAATTTATTGTGTTTAGTTTTGATCAATCCTTTATTGCTGGAGAACAATATTTGTTTTGAGTTGATTCCATGTCTGTCATATGTCCTATAATCTTAGGCGGAAAAATATATTCCCCTTCTAAAAAAGAAAGTTTCCCTCACCCTCTTTGAAAATGAATTGTTGCCGCTTAAATTTTGGTCCGGTGTTAAAGGTATTACACAACTTATGACGCCTAATTCAATACAAAATTACAAAATTACAACTCTTTCACCTGCATTAGAGGGACTTGTTAAAGTAAATATATATAACAGCTAGTAATATATAAAAGTTTTATCGACAATGAGAAACATGCATGTACCTCGTACAAAGAAATACTGGTAACAGAAATAATTTTGAGATTTTAGAAGGAAAAAAAAAACAGTAGAGTGACCTAAATACTTGTGTGATTATATGTTTGTTCGCAGACTGCTTTGTTCCAACGTCATCTGAGTACAATCGTTATGTAAACAGAATTCACTTTGAGCGATATAAATAGTGAGACATATTTGATAAAGAAAAGATGTAAAGGAATGTGGTGAGCATGAGAAGTTAGAATAGGTTTGTATTTGATCAAACATGTATATTTTGCGTGAGTTTCTTCTATTTAGCAATTTAAATGTTGAAACTGTTTGGTTTCAGGGATTTTTGACCGTGTTAAATTAATTTGTAACGTTTGTAATCAGTAGAATAGTAAACAAGCGCCATATAAATCTTGACAGCTGTTGCTGATATGAAAGAAAAACAGTAATTTAAATTTCACAATGCTCTTTACGAAAGTTTCGTCGATTTTTCAATTATAAAGTTGTGTTGAGTAACCGCATTTTCGTAAGGTATGGTTTTAGGCTTAAAATTATGTCGCTAAGCCCCAGCCTACATAATAAGGTACTAATATTATAGTAAGGCACATATACGGCAACAACTTTAAATCGATGTCTTTGAGGTCACCATTCTTACTGTTCTTGTTCCTGTTTTGCATTGTTATGCCCCACCAAGACAGTAGTAGGCATACAGTGTTACCCTTGCCAGTTCTTATGTCGTTCCATATCACCTTAGGTTTTGCGTTGAGATCAGTATTTAGGCACTGTAATGGGGGCATTCATGTCCTGTAAACACATTTGTAGTAGAAGGGGTCTCCTCTGACATATCATACAAAGTGACTGTTCCTACTTCAGATTAGTCACGATTTTGCAGTGTGCGTGATTATGTATAAGAATTGATAATTTTAAGAAGATTGTCACTTAAACCAATATTTCTGGGTCAAAAGAAAAAATACAGGATAGATATAAAACTTTGATTTTCTCTTTTACCAGCTAAAACACGTTTTATATTTTGCATACAAATCGATTGTCTTATTGATTTATTTAGGTTGGCTCTTTGTTTCTTACTTAGTAAGTCTGTTATTTTTTTATATTATTATTATTATTATTATTATTATTATTATTATTTTAATGTCTTCCTTTTTATTTCCTACTGAAAGATGGTACAGTATTTTTTGTAAAGGTACTGTAACAAACCTGGGGTATGCGATATTTTTATTTACGTCTCCGTTTATAGCTTTGTTATATTTTAGTGATTATTTGTTTGATTATGGGGATTTGGTGTTGGGAAGATATTTCTCAAACAAAGTAATTAGCCAGTTATTAAGTACTAGCGTCATTCATGCTGCAGGATATTCACGGCACTTTATGGTAGCATGTCTTAATATAAGGAATTCTCTGGATATTCTCACGTATAAGTGTGTGATAATTTGAGAAAGGAATAATTATGTGTATTAAGCGCTTGGGTCATGTTTCGTAGTACATGGGATGCAATAGTGATCAGCGGCTTAGAAAATCCTACTGATAAATCACACGAATGTGAAGCAAAAAACAAACAAACATGCAAGTGTGAAATTAAAATACCATGACTGTGTGGTCGTTTATATGATTAGAGGATAATTATTTGCGGCACTTGCGCGTTAAAGAACCCTTCAACTGAAAACAACTGTTGCCTTGAGGTCCTTGGAAATAGGAAAAACATCGACCTCAAGCTAGCCTCACGCAAGTGTTCGACATGATTTTTTGAGTCGCTCAGTCGTGAGGTACTTTAAGACCCCCGGCGTGTTAATGTACGTTAAGTATTTCTCATAAATCCAGATACGAAATAGGTAAACACTGATTAATCAGCGTATCAATTTCCCAAAAATTTAAGACATGTAGACACGCGAAATCATGTCGTATATTTTGATATTGATAACTTTGCTCACACACACACACACACACACACACACAATAAAGCATATAAAACCAAACAAACCGTAGCTTTTTAACATAAAAATATTATGTACTCAACGAAAAAATCTATTGTTTGACAATGCTGAAAGTCGATATGTAAACTTCACATATACATTTTCACGTTAAATTTTCCCTTTTCAGTCTGTTACTCTTCCTATCACATACTCTTTTACTGGATATTCTTATATTCATTAATAGACGTAGAAGTCTAAAATTCAGGAAGATATGTTTAGGTTTTTATCCCTCATTATCGTAATTTATATATATGTTATAACATTTTGAAAGGCCGTACATATTTGTAACGTAATCATCTCCATTCTGTCAACTTTTGAGAACCCATTGAAAACTTCTACCAACCCCCCCCCCCCCCGCCCCCCACACAACCCCCCTCCCCCCCCCGCCCCCCCCCCCCACACACACAGAGCCTTCGGTTAGTTTTGTAGGGGAATGAGAGTGTCTTGCCTAAGGACACAATAAAAAATCCAACCCGGAATTGACACTAACACAACAAAACAAAACAAAATAAAACTATTGCTGTGCATCAGAAACGCACACATTTTTTTTGTTTGGTGGAGATAAGCCCGCTTTAAGGAGTTTTGCCTAGTGGTGTAAGTTGTTGTTTTTTTTGGGGGGGGGGAGGCGGGGGGCAATGGGAATAAATTTACTCAACACGGCAGCCGGCCTGACCGACATTGAAACTTTTTGGCGTGTGTCAAAGACTCACAATAACCATTTTCGTTTTGGTTGGGTTCAGCCTGCATTTTTAGTTTTCATGGGCAATAAGAGTAAAGTCCTGCCCAAGCAAACAACAAGACAGCCACACTGAACTTATCTCAGGACACCCCACAGTCTCGTCCCAGCATATTTTTACTGGTTGAAAGTTTAGAGATGCCCCCCCCCCTTTCCCGAGGCTTTAAAAAAAAATTCCCTGTCCCTTCCCAGGCTTTTTTTGTATAACGGGTTTTCCCTCCCCCCCCCCCAAAAAAAAAAAATAAAAACAATAAAATGGAATTTTGAAAATAGACTTTTGATTGGGGTCGTTCTTTGTTTTAAATTTGGTGATGTACTTTGTGGGGTTAAATCTCCAACTTTTTTGTCTATATCTAAATGTTTTGCCATTTTTGGATTTTTGGGCGCGTACCCCTTTAGAGCATATAGTCCCCTTGGGTTTGTTTTCTTGCCATGTATCCTTACATGTTCCCGTTGGAGACTACGTTTTAAGGTCTATTATGAAATACTGATGTCTCCTTTTGATGTGTGGTACATTGATGTGTACATATTTATTGTTTGCATTTTTTAAACCCTGTGTTGTTGTTAGGGGTTTTGCACTAAAAGGGTCAAATCAATTAGAGTTGTGTATTGATATATCCTATTGAAGAGAAAAAAGGAAAAAAAAATCCTAAATTAGGTAAGTTTCTTTATGTACGATCTGTGCATGATGTATATTTAATCTATAATGTGTGTTTAAATCTTGTCCATGAAGGTGAGTGGTACCTTAGATTCTGGTCACTTGTCAGCAGAATGTTTACAAGCATTTGAGCTCAAGGTCATTCTTATTGACAGTTAGACTTTTTTTTTTTCCATTTTATTGCTTAACATGCTGTTGATATAAGTCAAGTAAAAATGTGTATAAATAGGGATTTGGTAACAAATAATTAATTCCCCTATTAGATCAGTCTGTGGGAATCAATTTGTGATCAGATTTTACATTGTGCCGTTTAAAGCAGATATAATTTGAGAATAAGTATTTATTTAATATATATTCATTGGAATTACTAAAGTGCTCATTGACTTTCGAAATAATACAATACTTTGGACTTTTGTGAACTCACTCAAAGACATTCTGGATTGTAAAATTGTGTTATATCAGGACATTCAAGACTATTTGAACTCATTCGGAACATTCTATATTTTTGGACTTGTCATTAGGACATTTAGGATTATTTAGAATTTGATTCACAATATTGTAAATATCTCTTGAATTTCACTTTGTATTATAGGGAAATAAATTGCTTGTTGATATTACTTATATTGTTGGTTTCACTTTCTTTCTGTTACATATTTTTAAGACCTAGAGTCGTAACACATGTGAAAATGGGGAATTACCTTCCTGCAAAATAATGGTGTGAGACAGTACACCGCAGTTTAATTTTGAAAAAAGCAGTGCAATATTTATTGCTTATGGCTTAATAGGGTGAGATGTGTCAAAGTTTAAATACAATATATGTCATCTTTAGCAGGATAACATATTTATTTTCAGAAATATCTTAGATTGTGGTCTATGGATAACATTGTGGTCCATGGGAACGGATTTAATTACATGTGACCATAAAGATGGAAACATTCTTAAAGTATGCATTTTACACACACACACACACACACACACACAGAGCTTGGTTTTGAAATATGATAAATGTGTTCTCTACTAAAGCAGATGAGACAAAAATGAATTCTCTGAGCATTGCATAACAAACAGTGTACTCGGTTCAAAAATGTAAACATTAAATGGAGCACATAATAATAGAGTTGGCTTTTGACTGAGATGCATTATACATTTAATATAGTAATTTTCAAACATGCACACATATATATGCAGGTTACATGTTTGAAAACAATATTGCGCATTCATAAACCTACCATAAATCAAGTATATCGAACAGTTATAGTAATTCAAAGGGAGTGACATTCTACTAGCCAAGAGTATATGTTTGGAAATCTTGAAATGACCAAGATGGACGTCCAGTCTGAACTCATTCATTTACAATCAACTATTCTTGGAGTAGCAATAGAACATTTTTATAATGGGTGGATGACAGATGACAGACAATACATTTAATAAGTGTTCTACTGGTCCGTGACTGGTTCCAATTTGGAAGAAATCTATTACTATCATCATTAAATCGGAACTTGTATTATTGTTATATTAGAAAATTTGCCTTTTAGGCTGCATGTTAAATTTTCATTATTATTATTATTATTATTATTATTATTATTATTATCCAAAGCTGTTTATTGTGCATTTCTTTATATTCAAAGGTTGATTAAATTCATTTTTAGGCAACATTATCTTCGGTTGTTTTTAGTTGTTGACATTGACATTTTAAGTGAAAGAAGAATGCTAATTAAAGAAAACTATAGGCGATGTTTGTTTACGACGGTTCCAATAAGGCTCTCAGTGCTGTATCAAAAATGGATCCTTCCACAACACCATGTCGAATATGACGGATTACATGTATGCAGACCACTGTTTTTCACCTTGTATCGAATGAATGATGTTGCGTTAAATTAGAAAATGATGTTCTAATATCAAGAAATGCGTATTTTGTCACCAACGTCTTGCTTAACTAATAAGTCATATTATGATATATTATGAAGCACTTATTTACATAATTGGATGATGAACTTATTTAGTCTTCCTTTTTTAATCACGTTGTCAAATCTAAAGACATGTAAATGGTATTCTCCTTTGCTGATACAATATTAGAAACAATAATAATTCTGAGGGAATTTGACGGTATCTCTTCATTTCTATTGAAAGGTTAGCGCAGTTCTTCCCTATCCATCTACAATAATTGACATTTTGGCAGCATTAGACATCTGTCAATCACCAATCGCATTTCATACATTTCAGGGGACTGCTGACCAATCCAATTATCAGCTAGACATGAGTAATTAGGTAATCTTAGCTGACTCAAAGTATTTCACGACCTGGACAGAGGCGAGTGGGACACATATGTAGATTTTTTAGTACATAACATTTATAATTCTAAATTCCTTATTATTTAGACATTACATGAATATTTTAATGTAATTTTTACCATATAATTAAGATTCACTTCTAAAATCTACATTTTTACTTAAAACGAACAACACTGATTTAGATAATTGAACTAATCCTGCAATTAAATTGGAAAAGCATTTTCTGTTTTGTTTGTTTGTGTCTTTAGGGGCATTTGTTTGTATTTGTATGGAATTTTACGAATTGGATGAAAATGTCTCGCAATATCGTGAACAGATTTCCTAAAGAACGATAGAGTCAAATTATTTCGGAAGATGAGTAACTACAGCAAATTTTATTTCAATGGTTTTTGACGAACACGCACAAAACTAAGTAAGTGTATGGTGAATTAGACTGTAAATAAGTAAGTGTATGGTGAATTGGATTGTAACTAATTAAGTCTATGTGGAATTGGACTGTAAACGAGGAAGTTTGGGTCTCTTAGAAGGAAAACATTTTGGTTTTGCAATTGGAGCTGAAATATGAAGAATAATATATTTTCTGTCTTAATTTGTACAAGGCCATTTTCCACATATTTTGAATAAAAAATCTGTTAACCAGCTGTTCTACAGTATGTTGTCTCCGACTTGTTAATGCTACGTAAAAATAAATCTTGCATTTTTGAATGATTTTAATGATTCCAAAAAATTTATGAAAAAACCCCACACAAAAACAAACAAAAAAACAATTGTCAACGTAATTTCGGAATAGGTAAGTGTGGTAGTCTAATGTGTATGTGGTGGAAAGATGGACACACTTCAATTTGTTTCATACTTGATTCTGGATAATAAGCTATTTGTTTTGGGACACCGTTTTATGTTTATATTCCAATCTATACCTAGACATTATTTAATATGTAGATGGACATATGTTACGAAGTATGGCTGTAATAATACAGAAACCGTACTGTCGAATATATAATTTTTATATTGTATTTGTGCACTTGCTGAAATTGATTATAGCTGGAGTGAAGAAAATAATTAAATTATTTGTTAGAGGTTAACGTTAAACAACAATGAACTTCAAATGTGTGCTAGACTAGAGAGCAAGGTATTACTTTTCCTTCCATCCCCTGTATTGTCAATTGTATTACAACACAAATATTGGCGAATGCCCATTCTATGAAGACACTTTAAGTCAAACTTCAAAATGCATTATGGGATTGCGGTCTACATGCAAGAATGACTTACCTCTGAAATTGAAGAGATTGACAACGTGCAAGAACATTCTGAACACCCTCGTCTCTTTCCGATGCGAGTCGAATAACTTCGGCTCTCTGAAAGATACTCGGGTGTAATCGTCGTGATACTTCCCAGATTGGTACGTTTTTGGCGGACGAACATCCGGCTAGATGTGCGAAGAACAGTCTTTTAAAATGAAAGGTCATAAAAATAACACTTGACGTCGTTTCAACAATCAATAAATACCTGCACATTTAATTTTTAATACTAATCCTGCAACTTTGTAATGGAAAAACTGAAGAAGTCATTCGGTGTCAATTGTGTGCAACTTGTGCTTGCACTGCTGTTAGTGATGACACATCATCCATTTATTGTGATGTTATGCAGTTATTTTGACGTAGTTACAACCACGGGATTGAAGGCAGATCAAAATGTTCTTTGTCTACATCTGTTTTTTTGTTTTTGTTTTTTTCCTATCAAGCGATGCAAAAGGCCGAGGACGTTCCTATTGCGTGCAAGAACTACTCACGTCCGAAACAAAAGACTTTGGCAACGAAATATATTAGATGGACTTTAGCAAGTTATCGCAACAAACAAAGGAAATGGATCAAATGTGTGAAACTATTTGTATAGACTCTTAACATATCTATGTGTCCGCCGAGCTGGTCAGCGTAGGGAAAATATACAAACATTGTTACCTAGCGGCGATGGTGCAGAGCGTCTTTAACTCAGATGTTGGAAACAGGACGCAGCACTTTCTCAGAGGACAGTACATGTAGGAATTACAAGCACTCACCTAAGTACTACATTTCGAAAAGATAATCGGCTTAAATTTCCAGCACTGATCCAAAACAATTATTCAATAATGGAATAATGTTTAAAAAGAACGCAAAAAACTCTAAATGTTAAACGCAAAATATTAAATTTTCTATTAAAATAATGTAAAAAAAATAGCCTGCCAAGCTCCTATTCTTTGTTTAAATGTTTGCGTCGATTTCGTCCTTGTCTACACAAAGCAGGATGACAAACGAATTTCAGAAATGTACATAAACATTAGCTTCTTAGAACTTTAATTGATTTAGATGATAAACATGCACCAATAGAACATAGTTTAATTGAACTTAACACGAGTACCCGTCTAAGGCAAAAATGGCAAAGGTCAACGGTAACGACATCGAAAGTGGTGAATGTATTCGTCATAAGCAATATCCAGCAAAGTTGTAAATTCGTTAACAATGCACACAGTCAAATTAACATGGAATAAATGCCAGTAAGATATTGCAGTTACTTTTTATCTTCATATAAAATAATCTACATAACATTAGGACAGAGAGAGGATGAAAAAACAGACAGACAGATAGATAGATACATAGATGCGTAGGTGTGTGGGTGGATAGATAGATCTGATGATTGAAATTATGATCCTGTTTTAACGTGAGATACGTAACCCAATAATTAGCGATACTTCTACTCCCCAGAACATTCATATTAAGCAATCGGGTCACTGTTATGGACTTTTGATTTGAGAGTGATTCTCCAGTTTTATTGTGGTCTTCCATGGTTGGCATTTACAGTTAATAGCAAACAAGAAAATTTACCTACGAACCATTTGCACATTAGACTTGAGAAAATCAAAAGACTGAGATTGAATAAAAACCTCAGTCTTTCCAGTAGTTTAGACTCGGACTGTTTTGATAAGTCGCATGCAAAGTAGTTGAAAAGACATGACCCCTCGAAACTCCTGAGTTGGGGAGAAATCATGCAGGATCTCCCATCAAAAGCCCGCGACAATTTCTACTATTTAAATGGTCCCAGGGATCTCAATACCTTGGCAATAGTAACAAATATTAGCTCTTCAAAAATGATTGCCGTCTTGTAGTAAAAACAGTCTGGTGTCAAGTACACCAACTTATATAATGGAGTGTTATTGATAAAGATTTATGGAGAAGCTGTGCATGTTTTGTTTGCCCATTTTAGCTCACCTAGCCAAGGGTGAAGTGGTCTGATGGCATGGCCCTGCGTCCATCATGGGTTGTACGTCATGAATCGTACATCCGTCAAGTCTGGCTGTTTACAAATTTATAGATATTATGTTGGATCCAATTTTTATCAGAACCCTTAACCCTAGTAATTTGTCCACGGTCCAATGTCAGAACTCTTAATCTAATTAATTTATCTACAATCTCATGTCAGAACTCTTAACCGTACTAATTTATCCACAGACCCATGTCAGAACTCTTAACCCTAGTAATTTATCCTTAGACCCATGTTAGAACTGTAACCCAAGTAATGTATACACAGTCCCATGTCAGAACCCTTAACCCTACTAATTTATCCACAGTCTTATGTCAGAACTATTAACCCTAGAAATTTATCTATAGCCCCATGTCAGAATTCCTAATCCTAGTAATTTTATCTACAGTCTCGTGTCAGAACTGTTAACCATAGTAATTTATTCACAGTTCTATGTCAGAACTCTTCATCGTAGTCATTTATCTATAGCCCCATGTCAGAACTCTTGAGCCGGATAATTTACATTTTACTCGAAATAAAGCTTAATAAATTTGGGGAATGATTGATTTTGTTATGCTATCATGCGACACATATGTGTCGAGAAACAAAGCAGCGCAGTTTAAGGATTGTCACAGTTCAAAGAGCTATAAGAACAAATACTAAGTCAATCGTCCAGCCGAATGAATGAATAGCGACTTCTAATTGGTTAATACCCGGGATGACCTCAATGATAAAGTTATGGATTATAAGCGACATATGTGCATAATAATAAAGTGTTCTGGCATCTGATTGGTTGAGCTTGTTACCACTCTGAAGGTTCTATTTCTATTCAAATTGAGATCAAACTTTTCATATAAGCTTATATTATCATTATTTCGCTTGATATTGATTGAAAGCTAGCCGACATCTGCGCTAGTCTAGTACCCTGGCTTCGCATGATGCTCCCGCACGCGAGGCCAGGCACACATCGGTGAATGGTCGATGCCTGTGAACACAGGGGCTCGTATTGTTGCTTACAACTTATCTATCAGTCATACATGTACTATATAATACTACAAGGGAGGACACTTATCTCCTTTCTGGCACGACCTATTAAAGAATCGACGCTGATACTTCGAGTACACATCGAGTGGCGTAATACATTTGGTACCGATATGTAGCTCAGGCATTCGACTTTTTACACCTAGTTTTTTACATAAAGTTTAGCTTACTACCGCACCTTTAAGGAATGCCAGACCATTTTCCCACGCTACCGGTCGACATGGCCATGATCGCGCCTGCTAAATATGCAAGTGCAACGAGCCGAATGGAATACGACCCTCTCATTGGTCAACCGAATAAGACGTACTACGCCTACTGATTATCTGATTATCAGGCAACCAATAAGGGGACAGAATTCCGTTCAGTGCGTTGTAGCTGCATATTATTTCGGTGCATACTGAGGAGGCGTTTCCTAACCTGATTTGACGAGTTTTAAACCACTTTTAAGGCCGTGTTTCAGGTCAGATGTTTATCAAACTTGGTATATGTTCCTGTATCTCAGATAAATTTGGATCTGAGCGACATCTCCATATGATAAGAAAGTCTTCTTATATAAGCAAAGTGAAGTGATATCAGCCATACATGGGCTTCTTGTTTGGTTAAGGAAGATGTACGTGTTGTCAGGATGGTGCGGGATTTGTAATGCGAAATAAATGAGTGAGTGTAGCTTGTGTTGCATTCCAGAAGATCATGTCGCCCTGTGGTGTCAACATATTCCTGTAAAGCCTGGTTGCTCTCAATCTGCTCGCGCTTTCGAAGAATTTACAATGAATTGCTATTACATTGACGTAATTACTGTTGATTCACTTTTTTACGTAAGGCGTGCAGTTTTGTTAATTTCATGGTTACGATCAAACACGAAATAAAAAACACTACAAGCAATATTCCTTCTGTGGTACAAGTAGGACTCCTTCCCTAATCAACGAATTTAAGGACCCCTTCCCTAATCAACGAATTTAATGACTCTTTCCCTAATCAACGAATGTAAGTACCAACAAAAAAGTAATTTTTGCAAAACCACGACACGACAATTGATACCCAAGAAAAAATGAATACGCAGTATTCCTCAACAGTTCAATTTACTTTTGAACATACATTGTCAATGAATGTCTATTTTTCAGCATTTTGACTTGTTAATATTTTTTTTTACTTCATATTACATATGCAGGATATCTTTACAACGCGTACAACTTGATTATCTGAACAATTAGGGAACAAAATTATACATATTCGGAAAAGAACGAATAGAGACGAATGAATACTATGATACTAATAACGCGCTGAATTCCACACCCTAACTGGCACATATATCACTTTCACGCAATTTCAATGAAATAGTATTGTCCACAAATACATAAATATACATTATATAATGCCGGCATAAGTCATCAACAAGTGTGAGTGAATGTATAAGTAGTTTCTCAACAGATATTAGAAACGTACATAAAGTTCATCAGTATGTATGATAAATGTTTAGTTTTTCAACAGTTATGATAAATTGTATAGTTCATCAACAGATATGATCAATGTATAGATTGTCGATCATATAGCAACGTTGACTTTTAGAGAGAAAAACAACATAAACAAAATATAGCGCTCATCAACAAATATGATGTTCCTATTCCATGACGTCCGCACGACGATCACATATGTTCCCAATCCATTATAGTCGATGAATATCTGAGGAGTGTTTCCGTGTATCTCACTCCTCCCGGACTTCTGAATGATCCCGCAGGAATCTCGCTACTGCGCTGACCCATTGGTCCAGAATTCCTGGCCTCTCACGCTGAGTCGACTAGTATCATTCGTCCTCCAAAGCTACCGAAGTTACCATTAACAACAATATCCGGGTTAAAAAAAAACTCCATAGAGTTCAACAATTCCCCAGAACAGCTACAGCTGAAGATTGCTTCTGTAGAGTGGATAGCTGCCTGACAAGATTCCTGTGCATTGTAATGATATAAAGAAGAATAGCGCTATATGTACTAGGACGTGGTTAAATCCACGACCAGAGAACATGGGGTAAATGGGCCCCCACTTCCGGCACTTTGCACGTGCTTCAGTAAGTGAAAAAAATTCGCGATTACGCTATTGCTAAGGCTAAAACCATACACAATGTGTAACGCTGTACGTTGCAACGAAACCTTATATACAGTAAAAGTATTTTCGTGCACATAATTCCGTAATAAAGACGTCACTAACTAAACCACTCGGGAGATTTACTAGTTACTGGCCTATGATATTAGCTTGACAATTTAGGCCGGGTACAGCGAAGAAGATTTGCTAAAACAGTCTAGGGTTAGTAATCACTTACAATATATGTATATTGATTGAAGCTTGCACTCATGTGTAGTCAAACTTTTTCAAAAATATCTAAGAAGAACAAATGATTTACGTGGCAGCACTATAAAACTTCATACGTTCTCAGCGGCTGCATCAGGTAGTATCCTCACAACAATTTTACATTGGATACATTTTTTGTTTTTTTTAAGTGCAGGCATAGACATGTTTATTTTTAGGCTGCACAGTACTAGAGTGCAACAACTAGTGCTGCGGCAAGTAGAGTGCCCATGGCCCTTTCCAAAATTTAATGGAATTGTGGGTAATATTTGTTGGGGTGCGTTTAACACTCGACGCCATATTGGATTCATTTTCAAAACAACACTTCGGTGAAAATTGCCTTTAGGGACCGGAAGTTCAATGAAAATGGACGAGGATGAAGAATATAATCCTCAGATTACTGTAGTACCACTCCCCGATGAAGAAGAATGGCCATGGCCACTAATAGAAGAGGATATTTTCGGTGCGACTTTGAATGGATGTGACCCTAAATCAATGAATTGTGAGCCATTTGATCGATCCCGAATGTCCACATCACACGGACATATTTTAATTAAGATATTCAGGTTAATTCCTTGTACAACTGATAGCTTTTACATTGAACCAACACTACCCCAACTCCTCTTTTTTACGTTCATTTTTGACCGTAAAGAGCTATTTGGAATATTATCCTGTGACAAGGCGGCTCAAACAATCAGTATGGAACTTATGCATGTTTAAAGTTCACTGGTAATATAACAAATTGGCAATGCGTCTAATCACCCCTTAACCATCTCGATTTTGAGATATTTACCGCTGTAGCAGACATACACAAATACGTAAATCATGTAGGCTGTTCATTTGCAGCCCAAGCTACGCATTTGATCTCCAGTACTAGTCTAACTGTGACAGGCAGTCACCAAACAAGCCAACATATTTTCAAGCCTAAAAACTCAAGGTAAATGTAAACCAAATTAGAGATTTAGCTTCTGTGTGAATTTGTAAACACAAGGCTCACGCTTTTTAGGCTCATGCCGTCTACCTTAAAAATTAAAAAAAAAGGGGGGTGGGGGTGGGGCAAAATACGAAATTATCCGTGAGACCTTATTGCCTTGTTTTTGCATACGCCATTGTTGTACTTAAGCGTGAAATATGTTAAGGCTGCTTCTATCTTTGCTCTTGCTGTGAGCATTATTTGAATCTAAAATATAGTGATATTATAGGATTATGTTTCATTGCAAAAATTAAAATATTGTTCTCTTCTGTATAATATATAAGTGATTATTTTACCCTGTATAGATTATATCCTTTTGTGGATCGATTGTGCTTGCAAAAACGTTGATTGTTTACCTCTAGGTCGGTGTAAAAAGTCACACAAAATTATGTCCGATTTTGCTTCACAATGCAGCTTAATAAAAATTGTATATACGCTTGATTATTTTATTAGCATGACATATTGATCTGAATCACCTATTGTGAGAAACTTGTATTCAGCAAATGTTAAAGGAACATTATTAAATCAGTAAGTTTTAGCCACTTTTTGAGGTGTATGTATGTATGTATGTATGTATGTATGTATGTATGTATGTATGTATGTATGTATGTATATATGTATGTATGTATGTATTATGGGGTAACTGAACGCCACCGCAATACTGACTATATGACGTCAATTAAAAGTAACGTTATAAAAATGTAAATATAAAGAATTTCAAAATTAAAATTGTGAAGATAAACCCTTCCAAATAAAAGCAAACATGAAGTATCAAGATAAACGATAGCATATAAAGATGTTAAAACTTTGCAAAAGATATATCAAATATAAGAAAAAGTAAAAAATATAAAATCCTTAAAATAACAGTCAGAAATTGCTATATAAACCGCATTCCTTAAAGAAGCCTAAGATTTTCTCAGGTGGTGCAATCATCACAGAATTCTTTAATTGAGTTCACACAAAACAAATCTGTTTAACAGGGTGGAAGTTGATACACTCGACGAGAAATATGTTCTACTTTCAGTGCACATTAGCAGAGTATGCACTCTGGTCAAGGTTCACAATTAAAGAGGTATGCATGAGCCAGGTATGTGTGTCCTACACGCGATCGGCACAATACCACTTTTGAAGTGTAATATCAGCTTTAAAAAGACCCAACAACTCTTTCGTTTTTAATATTCATAACGAGTTTCAACAATAGATATTTTTAATCCTTTGCAAAGACTTATTTTATTTCCAATAGTTATTTTAATAACATCTGGACTTGGAACAAAGCGAAAATTGTAAAGTAATAACCATATATATATAACCATATAACGTCATTAGCTAAGTTTTCTCATTAAACTCCTTTTTGTTGTCATATTTTTCTCCTTTCAGTGCTATAATTCTATCAAACAACACAAGATTATATTTGCCCATTTCTATGTTCAATTACTCTTTGAATGCCTCTATGTTTTCGTTTATTTCTGTTTTAACTGCATCAGAGTTACCACGTAGTGCAAGATTTTTTAAATATTTGTTTCAGTTTTTATTGAATCCGTTTTTGTTGTAAACTCTAGTTTAAATCAGTTTTAAAAAGTTTCACACGTTCATCCTTCTGTCTATTTTGTCAATACTACCTTGCACCACATTTTTATTATTAACCAGTTCTAGATCAACATATTCTTCTGAATCTTTTTTTGATTATTAAATCTCAGCATGTAATTTGCTGTAAAATTCAGTGACTGTAACAGTTTTACCGTTATGATCTTATCACTCAAATCTGTAATCGATAAAACATTACATGTCTTCATAACTCTTATCGTGCTTTCATTAATATTTATTTTCTTTCTGACTTCCAGATCTTTTTTATTATTTGTTAAATCATTCTTTTTCAGCAACTCAAACAGGGTATTAGTAATAACTGTTATCTTGTTCAAGTCAGTAATTTTTATTTTAAAATGATTCATGGCCTTTTTAAATTTTTGGTTATTTTCTTGGATATCATTTCAAATCTCTCTGTTCCTGTTCCAAATCTGACTGTGAAGTGTTAACGTCTTTAGTGATTTTTTAAACAAAATCTTCTCTTGTTACTCTCCAAAGCATCTATCTTACTGTTGATCTTCTACTGTATATAGTTGAATATTCTGCACTGATCCCCTTGTACATCTACTCTTTTTCTTACTATTTGCAATACTTGTACGGCACTAAATACGGTTCTGAATCTCTGTGTGAACAGTTCCTGTGCATCGAAAATCTTCTTCTATGTTCTCCTCTATGTTTTTGTAGCTCTGAGATTTTGCTAGCTCTTTCAGTACCCCTTTGTTTAATAGCAGTTAATTTATTGTGAACTGGTTCTCTTCACGTCTTAGCATCTTTCAAATTGTTATCCTCCAGAGTCTTACGTCTTGAGTATCAACATGTCTTTGTACACAAAAAAAGTTAAGCTGCATCAGTTACTTGAAGAGAATCACGTAAACTTCTCATATGGTTGTTGTTGAGGTTGAAGTGATTGTTAACTGTTTGGCCTAGTTTTACATATTTTACCTCTAATCTTGTCTCAATGTTTAAAGGTAAACCTAATTTGCTGATCATATTGAAAGGATAATTACTAGGATATCTTAACTTATCTCTCCCATCGTGCACCGTTATTTACTTCACATGAAAAATACAGGCTACATGCATACTGTGAAAATCTGTTACTTTTCCATCGTCATCTCTGATAATCAGTCTGTTAATTATACACCTCCGTAATCGCTTGTAATGAGCATTAACATTGTATGCCACAAAGTCACCATGAAAAACATTTTTAACGAGCAAAGTCTGAAGCAAACATAAATAATAGCTATTGGAGTAATTTTGGGTGTTATGGATCTGATTGAAGAAATTGTATAAATATTTAGGTTTGAAAAAAAGAACAAAAAAAACAACAACAATACAAACTCTATCAGATTTAGTAGATATCTGTATAGATCTCTGTCTATTGCATCCTAACAATTTAGCATTGTAGTTCGTTATGTACACTCTATGTAATTGTTACTCCGAATGATTTTAACTTTTGATTTGTTTCAAACATTGAACATCTATACTTTATTCGTTGTCATGGTTGACAGTCATTCCCTCCTTGATTTTATTCGTGTACATTATTTTGAGGTTGTAAAAACCATCTGAAATTTAAGGAGTCCTTGTTTCATTCTTGTCGCTTATGTAGTGAAAGATAGTTTTCGAGTTCATCAGAATTATTTTAATACCTGACAATAAAATATATTCTCTGTAATAAAATGAGCAATTGTTATTTCTGTTATCAACTGGATTGGTAAAATAGATTTCATACTCAGGGAGTCCGTGCATTGTAACATAGGTCTCAATTATTTAGTCTCGAATGGGAACAAAGGAAGTGTATGCATATGGGAAATATTTGTATAGAGAAAATTGGCATAGTCAAAGTCTAAATATCTTATACTGCAGTATCATTTATTTTCGTAGGTCTCAATTTTCGTGGTTTTGAAAGGAAAAAAAGACATTTTCGTGGGTACTTAAATTAGTGGTTTTGCCTGTCAAAGTTTGCATATTTGTAGGTAGTTAATTTTGCGGATTAACCTCTACAAGTACCTCAAATGAAGAATACAAAAGAACAAAACTATGAGGACAACAAACGACGGCCGCTTCAATGGTTAAAGCAATACACTTCTGTATGAGCACAAATCAAACATCTGTCAAGATAAATTACACACATAACATCAAAGGGAGTCAACACAGCGAACAACACTAAACTACTAATCGGCTATTAAAGTACATGTGTATGATCTCTTCCTTAAAACACTGTCCATAAAGTTGCATCATCAATTACTTTCTAAAGACCATGGCGTTAACACAGTAGCTTAAGAGTGGTAAAAATCGACTTAGATCGCAGTCGGTTTGGATAATGTCATCATTCCACATGTGAACCAGACAAGTGAGCAGCTGCCCCTTGCTAAATGCAATTAGTAAACAGTGTCAACATTTGACGTGTTCAGAGCCCATCAAAGTGCGAAGATGCTAATTAAATTGAAAAACAATGGAATCACATCTTTGTTTGAGCCTCTCTCATGTACGAACCAACTTCAACCACTAGATTTTACTTAAAACCTGGTCAGTGAAGCCGATTCATGCTGAATGGACAATTGCGGCTCACACTAAAATGTGTGAAAGATCGGACCTAATTATCCGTGGCTTTGAGAAGGCTGGACTTGTTTAATTCAATAATTTCAGGACTATTTACCCGACAAACATTTGTGTCCCAGCCGACTTGATTGATGCGATGTTGATTCAGTTATTTTGTTAAAAAATCAGTGAAGTGTGAGCTTCAATACTCTGCGGCAATTAGTGTATATACACAGTGTTTAATTAGTAATTGTGTCTCAAGCAATAGTTTGAATATTTCACAGTCATGTTGTTCATTGTGATTAAGCATGCATGGATAAAATGAAACGTGCTTTCACGAGAATTTCAATTTTTCGACAAAAGTTTTACTTGAATGAAGAATCAATTTGAATAAGCATTAAATCTAATTTTCGTTTATAGTATTCTTTGTGTCTATTTTACTTGTTGATGATAAATATAAACTTTTCATGGCTGATTTAATTGTCACTTACTGTTTTGCTCATCATGTTGTGATTACGGTTTAACTTATTAATGACAGCTGTTACTATTTCATCACGTTTTATAATTTTGTCATAAATTCATCATTAAGAGCTTTTGCAACAAATCCAATCAATCTAGCACTAAACCCACTAAAAACCAATTGAACAGCTGAACAAGTAGTTATTTCTGCAACACCTGATCTTTCTGATGTCATTCTCATACAATCTGAAGTTGTTTTTCTAGCCTCCACCAAATTAAAAACTTTTTATGCTACTTTGTATTCTTTCTTACACCTCTATAGTGTTTGATCTCTCTGATCAAAATCATATATCTCTTTATGTTTTGCAACCTGAAATTAAGATCATTGTCAGTTGGTAGTTTAGGATATAGCAGTGCAAAATTTGGTACATTTTCACTTATTTATCAAACAATATAATCTATACTTTTCATCTAGTTCAAGACCATTTATATGAAAGAGACCTTTTTGACTTCATTGTGATAAAAAGTTTTATTGTAGATATATTCAGTTGTACTGTTGTATTGATGATTGTGCCGGTCCACCTTCTGTGTTGTCCCTCCATGACACCCCACCTACAGCGAGGAATTTAATATTTGTCTTTGGCTCGCTTTTCAAAATAGAAATGCAACTATCCTTTGGTCCTGAAGTACTAATTTATTGTAAAGAAAGCACAATAAATGCTTTGCAAAACATTTATTTGGTAACAATTTTGTCAGGTAAAAGCCCAGTTGCTATTTAGGTAGTCAGTTGTTAACTAAAAGAAACTAGTATGATTAGATTTACAACCTTTTCAATATCCGTGTTTTACGGTGGACTATTTGTAAACCTCAATAGCTTTTTCAAAAGCATGCTGTAGGCAACAGTAAGAACAAAGTTTGATGTTGCATGGCAAATTGTCTTCATAATGTTTTTCGTTTTGGTCAACATTTGTCTGCAGGTAAATGTTATTTATCAGCCAAAGAGTTAAAGGCTTTTAGCAATGTAAGTTTGATTGTGCTTTTGGGACACATTGCCTTAGCACAATTTTTATTTTGTTTCTTCAGTGTAACAATTTTGTTCGGTACAAGTCCATGTGCTATCAGGTAGTCGATTATGAACCAAGTGAAAATGAAATAATTAATTTTCCAATTTCTTCAATATCCATGTTTGATGGTGGACTTGTTAACATCCTACACAACTTCTTCAAAAAGCATGCTGTAGGAAACTGTAAGAGCAGATTTAAGTGCTGATTGGTAAACAGAGTTAATATTGTTTGCTTTGCTCAAGATTTGTATGCAGTTATATACTATTTATTTCTGAAAAGTTAAAACACCTCTGGGATCAGTTGGGCAAAGTCCAAGCTTTGCCATTGCTCGCAGGCAAACTATTGTTATGTTGTGCTTTGTATCAGCTTTACTGTTGATCTTTAGTATTGTTCATTTATGTTTTGTACAGGTTTTGATATTTCATCAGCCTTAAAAAAAACAGAAACAACTTTGCATGTAGACCAAACGAACGAGAGACATAAAACAGCTAGACCACCACCTATCAGATTATCAGATAATAGATCATTTTGTTCCAGGTATTTGAATTTCATTTCTTTCATGTAGTATGGCAGCATCTTGTGATATTTTGGACTCTTCTTGTTCTTTCCTTTAAATGTTTAGCTTTGGCTTTTTTAATACCTGTGAACGTGTTCCAAGTTGCCTACCAAATTCAACTCTATATTGATCTTTGGACTTTTGTGAAGTAACCTTTTCAAGTTCTTTGACAACCTTGTTTTCATTACCATTTTTGTTTTAAATCAATATAAATCTGAACAATGGTTAATTGGAAGTCATATTTCAATCTTATTTGTATTGGTGAAAATAATTTGAAATTGAATTTCATAAACAAACAAGAAAGATTTCAATGCATTTTCAAAATGTGCAGAAGTGAGAGATATATCTGACTTTTACAAAACTAGTGGTTACTGCAAAAGAGTACTGTAGAAAAATGTAACAAAAAACCCAGGGAATACAAATAGTACCAAATAAAGAGGGAGAGAAGAAAACAAAGAATAGGCAAATGAATACAACAATGAGTACATGAAACAAACATACCAAACTTATAAAAACCACAGGATATCTAACTTAGCTACAGGCAGAATTTTATCTGCATTAAGAGACAACATTAAATCAGATACGAAGTTGAAAATGTTAAGTGTTCCATTTCCTTCCGATAGAGAAGTGCATCATTGAAACTTAAGAAAGAGATGTTACTCCATCTGGTAACTAGCCATGTCATGCATCATTTGATCCTCCCAATTTTATCCCATTTTATTTATTTAATTATTTTTGTAAAATAAGAAGATAGCAATAATTCTTAATTTAAAAAGCCGATATATCTCATTTAAGTTAAAACTTTTTGTATTCCCTCAGAAAATTAAAGATTTGGGAAAACTTCAAGAAGTTTTTCAACAAATTCAAGAACTTGCTAGGATAAAACCAACTTTTTCAACAAACTGAGGAGTTTTCAAGGCCACAGCTCAAATTCAAGGATTTTTCAAGTTTGTATGAACCAGGTCTGATACTGTTTAAACAGCCTATGTAATAGATAGTCTGGTTTGTGCCAAAATCACATATGGCATTGTGCTTCGATCTGACTTTGCAATACTTTCATCTGTTAATACATTGCTCTCTGCTATCTTGTAGAATGCAGTAAGTCCAGCCAGTAGGTTCACCTTTGTGTGCCATAGAATTCATTTCATCTGCTGAGAGTGTTCTCCAAAATTAAACAGTACCTGCTCCCTATTTATATTTATGTTTGTAAGCAACTAACACAATAGCAGGTGTAGTTTCCCCAAAAACCTTGGTGTATAGTTTTATGTTCTTCTGGCCCATTAACAATTAAGCATGTTTTTTTTTCTTTGAGATATCTCCAGTTATGCTGTGGTGGAATTTCAAAATTGTACAATTGTTGCAGATCAAATTTCTTATCTATGTTCTTGTTATTTGATTTGAATTTTTCATCAGGTAAATTATTTTATATTCAGACAGCAGTTTTCTCATCTGGAAATAAACAAAGTATGCATACTGATTTGTCTAATTCTGGTACATTCTTGTCTATTAAAAATGCCAGTTAAAAATCCCACAATCAGATGTTGTCATCTACACTGTCCAGTTTAGATGATTCTACCAAATTCTCAAGCCACTCTGTGCTCTGTATCTTTACACAGGCATTATTGCCAAATTTTAAAGTGTAGTCATCAAAAATGTTTAATGGCTTGTATGCAAAATAATTGAGTTTCAATATAGTAAATGTGTATCTCATTAGATATTGGTGCAATGCCTGGGTCAACTGGTGCATTAAACAGAGTTGCTGGACAAAGTAAGGTGCTGTGCTTTTATTATAAATCCATTATTTAAGTTAAAAGAATTAAAATGAAATTGGCTTTTTTTCTGCAAATACATTGAACCTCTATTTACCGTTTTCCACATTCACATGTAACTCTTTGTTGGTTGCTTTCTAATCTGTTCATTTCCTCCACTGTAATACCATTTTATTCCTGTTGATTTTATGCAATCTTTACATCCCTTGTACTTTGTATTTCATTCTTCCATTTCCTCTATTAGTTTTTCTGTTATATTGGTAACATTTTACAATTGATTGCACCTCAGGTAAATGGTGTCGCTGACATGATTTTATCTCAAATACTGATTGTATCATTTATTTCTGTAGTTAATTTCAATTACTACTATTCAAAAGATCCCATCTTGAGGGAACATTAAAATTCAGGTTGGTAAGAAGTGACTCTTCAATTTACCCAAATTGTATGAGAATATAAATACATTCAAGCCTATGATACAATATTTCTCTGCAATTACCACTTTCATCATCAACACTGCAAATGTAGTGGGCTCGTCACTAAGGCTGAAAGGCATAGTTTTAAATTCAAAGATCATTGTAATTAATTTGTAACAACTCTTTTCTTTAAAAAGTACCTACCAGAACTTTCCAGCATTTCACTGATTTGATGTTTGTTACTCAGTGCATTTCCAGAGTTTGTTGATAAAATGGTATTTGCAGTGGAGGTGCATCTCTGGTATTTATGAAGTGCATTTTTAATTGTGGTTTATCTAAAATATTCAACCCTTGAGAGAGTCTATTCCTTTTTTACAAATATGATAAATTTCCAACCTTTTGTGGTATCTGACATGATCAGGAACCTCTTCAGTAATTGAAAAGGAGAGGAACTGCTAGATAAAGATAACTGCATACTTAAGTAATGTTCCAAATCCAAAGAAGATGGAACAAAATGGTTTTGAAATCAAAGAGTAAAAACTTTAACACTGATATTAATCAAGGGTGTGGACATACATACAGACAGACATGTACACAGAGACTTAAGTGATTGCAATGTCAAGTTTCCATCAAGGCAGGCTCAGCAAATATATAATAGGGTGTCAGTTTCTCTAGCTCTATACACCATGTGACCATATCAAAGATTGTGACATTAATCCTTTTTGCATACACTAGTTTATAGTCTGTTCTGCACATACCAGGTGCCATCTCAAGCTCTGATTAAACGACCTACATGTAATTAGCACTGTGAACAGTCATCTGCAGTATTGTAGCATATTAAACTAGCAACAGGTGCAGGGATCAATCTTGAATAATGTAAATAAACTTCATCAATACAAAGTGGTTTCTAGAATTTAATTCTAATATAAACTAATGCTATCACACTTTGTTAAGTTGAAGGCTGATATTGCCTTGAGGGGGCAGGAATGACCAAGTGCATCATTTTGGGAAATGCAGAACCGTAAATTGGTCTACTGCAATCCATTATGGTTTTAAGTCGACAATTTAATAGTTATACCGATATGAGAAACTCTGAATTTACTCACATTAAACATAACACTGAACAAGATGACATACTTGCCAAACAATTATACACTGGAGAGACTTGAATGAATAGAATGAAGACATAGTGCATGTCTACATTAAATGCATACATGCATAACAATTATACACTGGAGACACTTGAATGAATAGAATGAAGTCATAGTGCATGTCTACATTAAATGCATACACACATAACAATTATACACTGGAGAGACTTGAATGAATAGAATGAAGACATAGTGCATGTCTACATTAAATGCATACATGCATAAGAATTATACACTGGAGAGACTTGAATGAATAGAATGAAGACATAGTGCATGTCTACATTAAATGCATACATGCATAACAATTATACACTGGAAAGACCTGAGTGATTAGAATGACTAAATTAAATGCATACATGCATAACAATTATACACTGGAAAGACCTGAGTAATTAGAATTACTAAATTAAATGCATACATAACGTAACAATTATACACTTGAAAGACTTGAGTGACTAGAATGAGTACAAAACTGATAGTGACCTAAATGTGAAGGTTTAGTGCAATGCTCAACATATAATAGGATACAAATTGATTTTATTTTGTATTAAATATCTTACAGCCAGCAATACACACACATAATAATAATTGTGTTAGAAATGCATACAGATGCCATATCAATACAATAAAAGCACTACATTTAACAACAATTGTATTACATCAGATAAAATCAACAAACACGCCTGTTTTCATAAGAGATCTCAACTTTGAGTATGCACTCAACTCAAATTTTCAAAAATCATTATCTGACAACTGTAATGTAAACAGTGTGATAAACATAGCTCTTTGGACAGTCAAGTCCATTTCAATCATTTCATAAACATAGCTCTTAGACCAGTCTAGTCCCTTTTAATATTTCATCAACATATTGTTGATCAATTTGACTATACCATAATTTTATTTAGGGATAAAGATTGGAATTGAGTGTGTACTCAAGCTGAGAAGTTTTATAAAATTGGGGCCAGATGCTTCTAGCAATCAGAGTCAAACTAATTCTACAGCAGAACAAAGCATCAAGACTTGAAAGAAACAACAAAGGAATAATGATAATTCTGTTCATTGATTCCAAAGTTCATATCTCTCTATCACATTTCTATAGAGTTCTATATTTATCATGAGATTTGGTTATTAAGTGGTTCACAGTTTTATTATACCTGGTTTTTTTTGGTTGTACAATCATCATCTATTAGTATGTGCTGTGTTGATTTTGCTTTCCACTGTTGACTGTTTAATGTTTGAAGTTAACTCAGCATGCGTTTTTTCACTGCTGTTCACACTTTGTGAAGTACACTTTCCATTTCTGGTCAAAAGGTTATCAGATACAAAAAATTTTTACAATCTTCTGTGTTTCCTCCCATCATTGCTCCTCATTTAAGATAGGAGAAAATGTTTTGTCATTCATGCTTCTAGATAATTTAAAAACTATTTCCTGAAATATATTTTGATAAGTTTTCTTCTCGAATGCAAGTCATGATTTATCGATGAGCAACTAAGTAGTCACAGGCTGTTCATTTTTAAAAATTTATTCCATCACCTCTGCCTTACAAAGAAATGGTCTCTTAAGACAGGTGGTTTCTCAACTTTACATAAGAAAGTGATCCATGCATTAAAATATTGGGACATAAAGGATAGGTTATCTCATGTAATAGCAATCTTTCAAGTCAGGTTTTATGGTATATCCTTGTGTAATTAACTATACAAGATACACTGTTCTATCTTCCTATTCTTCATGTACTAATTATTCACGTGTTTCACTATGCAGGATACTAATTATGTATTATTTATTGAGCTGTTTATATTTCTTCATATGTTTTGCTATACTAGATACAATCTGTTCTTCAGTTCTGTCTCTTCCATAATAATCCAGGAAACCTCCATCAGGGTTCACTAGGTACATCACTACTGTGTGATCAATCTAAAAAAAAGAATGTTAATGGAACTTTTATGATAGGGTAATTATAACACACCTGTGAATGTAATTCACTTTCTGATAGCATCGCAAATGATATCTGATGTTGCAATAAAAAAATGTATTAATTCAAACGAACTGAAAAATAGCTAAAATAGGTTCCTTTTTTATGAGCTTCACTAATTTAAAATCTTTTGTTCCTCTGTTTATGCAAACAACATGCCTTCAATTCACCCTTGAAAGGTCAAGGTGCTTGTAAATTTGTGGCACCAGGTAGCAGTGGCTAGAAATTTGTATTGCCCTACAGGTGTGACTGCCTTGAGTGGTCATGTGCTACTGTCATCTGCATCATAATTTGCAAACCTTGTGTTTACCCATAAGAAATAAATAAATGAGCCTTAGAAAAAAATAAAACCAAACAAAATGTTAAAGACAAATTACTGAAATGGTACATCACTGGAAGTCAGCCCAGCTGTTGGAGCATGTGCAACCCTGCAGGGAAAAACCATTTTACAACATGGTGGCAGAACAACCTGATGCCATTTTTAAAACTACTATAGTAATGCCATGGTGAGTAACATTTGTGAAAATTCTTCCACAAAACTTTCTCAGGTGTGTTAGAATGTCGATAACAGATTGTATTTGAGGACATAGATGGCGATTTCATACAAAATATGCATTTTACCAGCTTTGCTGATCTGATGCCAGTAAAACTCAACTTGTTCCAGTAAAACCAAACATTAAAATCCTGAAACACTTTAAATACATGACTGTTATCCCTTAATTAAACCTACACAAATTGTGCACTTTTAGTTGAAATAAATATGACTACACTCAAATTTTGTTCCTTATTCTTAGATGTGATTTATTCATCTGGTTTTTCCACTAATCAGTATGAAAGGAGTGGAAAGAAATGAGTCTAGACTTAGGTGGTTTCCATTAATAAGGATGAAAGGAGTGGAAAGAAAGAGTCTAGAATTAGGTGGTTTCAATTAATCAGTATGAAGGGAGTGGAAAAAAATGAGTCTAGACTTAGGTGGTTTCCATTGATCAGTATGAAAGGAGTGGAAAGAAATGAGTCTAGACTTAGGTGTTTTCCATTAATCAGTGTGAAAGGAGTGGAAAGAAATGAGTCCAGACTTAGATAGTTTCCATTAATCAGTATGAAAGGAGTGGAAAGAAATGAGTCTAGACTCAGATAGTTTCCACTAATCAGTATGAAAGGAGTGGAAAGAAATGAGTCTAGACATAGGTGTTTTCCATTAATCAGTGTGAAAGGAGTAGAAAGAAATGAGTCCAGACTTAGATAGTTTCCACTAATCAGTATGAAAGGAGTGGAAAGAAATGAGTCTAGACTCAGATAGTTTCCACTAATCAGTATGAAAGGAGTGGAAAGAAATGAGTCCAGACTTAGGTGGCTTCCATTAATCAGTATAAAAGGAGTGGAAATAAATGAGTCTAGACTCAGATAGTTTCCACTAATCAGTATGAAAGAAGTGGAAAGAAATGAGTCTAGACTTAGATAGTTTCCACTAATCAGTATGAAAGGAGTGGAAAGAAATGAGTCTAGACTCAGAGAGTTTCCACTAATCAGTATGAAAGGAGTGGAAAGAAATTAGTCTAGACTCAGATAGTTTCCACTAATCAGTATGAAAGGAGTGGAAAGAAATGAGTCCAGACTTAGGTGGCTTCCATTAATCAGTATGAAAGGAGTGGAAATAAATGAGTCTAGACTCAGATAGTTTCCACTAATCAGTATGAAAGAAGTGGAAAGAAATATGTTCAGACTTAGATAGTTTCGATTAATCAGTATGAAAGGAGTGGAAAGAAATGAGTCTAGACTCAGAGAGTTTCCACTAATCAGTATGAAAGGAGTGGAAAGAGATGAGTCTAGACTTAGGTGGTTTCCATTGATCAGTATGAAAGGAGTGGAAAGAAATGAGTCTAGACTCAGAGAGTTTCCACTAATCAGTATGAAAGGAGTGGAAAGAAATTAGTCTAGACTCAGATAGTTTCCACTGATCAGTATGAAAGGAGTGGAAAGAAATGAGTCCAGACTTAGGTGGCTTCCATTAATCAGTATGAAAGGAGTGGAAAGAAATGAGTCTAGACATAGGTGTTTTCCATTAATCAGTGTGAAAGGAGTAGAAAGAAATGAGTCCAGACTTAGATAGTTTCCATTAATCAGTATGAAAGGAGTGGAAAGAAATGAGTCTAGACTCAGATAGTTTCCACTAATCAGTATGAAAGGAGTGGAAAGAAATGAGTCCAGACTTAGGTGGCTTCCATTAATCAGTATAAAAGGAGTGGAAATAAATGAGTCTAGACTCAGATAGTTTCCACTAATCAGTATGAAAGAAGTGGAAAGAAATGAGTCTAGACTTAGATAGTTTCCACTAATCAGTATGAAAGGAGTGGAAAGAAATGAGTCTAGACTCAGAGAGTTTCCACTAATCAGTATGAAAGGAGTGGAAAGAAATTAGTCTAGACTCAGATAGTTTCCACTAATCAGTATGAAAGGAGTGGAAAGAAATGAGTCCAGACTTAGGTGGCTTCCATTAATCAGTATGAAAGGAGTGGAAATAAATGAGTCTAGACTCAGATAGTTTCCACTAATCAGTATGAAAGAAGTGGAAAGAAATGAGTTCAGACTTACATAGTTTCGATTAATCAGTATGAAAGGAGTGGAAAGAAATGAGTCTAGACTCAGAGAGTTTCCACTAATCAGTATGAAAGGAGTGGAAAGAGATGAGTCTAGACTTAGGTGGTTTCCATTGATCAGTATGAAAGGAGTGGAAAGAAATGAGTCTAGACTTAGGTGTTTTCCATTAATCAGTGTGAAAGGAGTGGAGAGAAATGAGTCCAGACTTAGATAGTTTACATTAATCAGTATGAAAGGAGTGGAAAGAAATGAGTCTAGACTCAGATAGGTTCCACTAATCAGTATGAAAGGAGTGGAAAGAAATGAGTCTAGACTGAGATGGTTTCCACTAATCAGTATAAAAGGAGTAGAAAGAAATGAGTCTAGAATTAGGTGGTTTCCACTAATCAGTATGAAAGGAGTGAAAAAAAATGAGTCTAGACTTAGGTGGTTTCCATTGATCAGTATGAAAGGAGTGGAAAGAAATGAGTCTAGACATAGATGGTTTCCATTAATCAGTATGAAACGAGTGGAAAGAAATTAGCCTAGACTTAGGTGTTTTCCATTAATCAGTGTGAAAGGAGTGGAAAGAAATGAGTCCAGACTTAGATAGTTTCCATTAATCAGTATGAAAGGAGTGGAAAGAAATTAGTCTAGACTCAGATAGTTTCCACTAATCAGTATGAAAGGAGTGGAAAGAGATGAGTCTAGACTTAGGTGGTTTCCATTGATCAGTATGAAAGGAGTGGAAATGAGTCTAGACTTAGGTGTTTTCCATTAATCAGTGTGAAAGGAGTGGAGAGAAATGAGTCCAGACTTAGATAGTTTCCATTAATCAGTATGAAAGGAGTGGAAAGAAATGAGTCTAGACTCAGATAGGTTCCACTAATCAGTATGAAAGGAGTGGAAAGAAATGAGTCTAGACTGAGATGGTTTCCACTAATCAGTATAAAAGGAGTAGAAAGAAATGAGTCTAGAATTAGGTGGTTTCCACTAATCAGTATGAAAGGAGTGAGAAAAAAAATGAGTCTAGACTTAGGTGGTTTCCATTGATCAGTATGAAAGGAGTGGAAAGAAATGAGTCTAGACATAGATGGTTTCCATTAATCAGTATGAAAGGAGTGGAAAGAAATTAGCCTAGACTTAGGTGTTTTCCATTAATCAGTGTGAAAGGAGTGGAAAGAAATGAGTCCAGACTTAGATAGTTTCCATTAATCAGTATGAAAGGAGTGGAAAGAAATTAGTCTAGACTCAGATAGTTTCCACTAATCAGTATGAAAGGAGTGGAAAGAAATGAGTCTAGACTTAGGTGGCTTCCATTAATCAGTATGAAAGGAGTGGAAATAAATGAATTTAGACTCAGATAGTTTCCACTAATCAGTATGAAAGAAGTGGAAAGAAATGAGTCTAGACTTTTTAGATAGTTTCCACTAATCAGTATGAAAGGAGTGGAAAAAAATGAGTCTAGACTCAGAGAGTTTCCACTAATCAGTATGAAAGGAGTGGAAAGAAATGAATCTAGATTCAGATAGTTTCCACTAATCAGTATGAAAGGAGTGGAAAGAAATGAGTCCAGACTTAGGTGGCTTCCATTAATCAGTATGAAAGGAGTGGAAATAAATGAGTCTAGACTCAGATAGTTTCCACTAATCAGTATGAAAGAAGTGGAAAGAAATGAGTTCAGACTTAGATAGTTTCCATTAATCAGTATGAAAGGAGTGGAAAGAAATTAGTCTAGACTCAGAGAGTTTCCACTAATCAGTATGAAAGGAGTGGAAAGAGATGAGTCTAGACTTAAGTGGTTTCCATTGATCAGTATGAAAGGAGTGGAAAGAAATGAGTCTAGACTTAGGCGTTTTCCATTAATCAGTGTGAAAGGAGTGGAAAGAAATGAGTCCAGGCTTAGATAGTTTCCACTAATCAGTATGAAAGGAGTGGAAAGAAATGAGTCTAGACTCAGATAGTTTCCACTAATCAGTATGAAAGAAGTGGAAAGAAATGAGTTCAGACTTAGATAGTTTCCATTAATCAGTATGAAAGGAGTGGAAAGAAATGAGTCTAGACTCAGAAAGTTTCCACTAATCAGTATGAAAGGAGTGGAAAGAGATGAGTCTAGACTTAGGTGGTTTCCATTGATCAGTATGAAAGGAGTGGAAAGAAATGAGTCTAGACTTAGGTGTTTTCCATTAATCAGTGTGAAAGGAGTGGAAAGAAATGAGTCCAGACTTAGATAGTTTCCATTAATCAGTATGAAAGGAGTGGAAAGAAATGAGTCTAGACTTAGGTGTTTTCCATTAATCAGTGTGAAAGGAGTGGAAAGAAATGAGTCCAGACTTAGATAGTTTCCATTAATCAGTATGAAAGGAGTGGAAAGAAATGAGTCTAGACTCAGATAGTTTCCACTAATCAGTATGAAAGGAGTGGAAAGAAATGAGTCCAGACTTAGGTGGTTTCCACTAATCAGTATGAAAGGAGTGGAAATAAATGAGTCTAGACTCAGATAGTTTCCACTAATCAGTATGAAAGTAGTGGAAAGAAATGAGTTCAGACTTATAGGGTTTCAATTTAATTTTAAAAAGCATCCTATTTCTTTTGATTTTTCTTGATGCAAGAATTATCTTCCAGTATATGATTGCCTGTCATAGACCCAGATTTGCCTATTCTAGACCCAGATTTGCCTATTCTTGATCCAGATTTACCTGTTTTAGACCCAGCTTTACAAAACGTTTTGACAGGAGGAAATTTCAAAGTGTCTAGTCTCTCTTGACATACTGGCTTATATTTTACACCTGATTACTTGGTTTGCCATAGACTGATTTACAATTACATTTATGTTTTAAATTTGGTTTCCACCACATTAAAAAAAAAAGAGCACAAAAAAAGCAGTAATGGCGTTATCAAACACTTTTCTAGTCAATCACAGTCATCATGTAACATAGAGTCTATAAAGAGAAGAGCCATCTTCGAATTCAAAATAATTTAAAATGAATACTCTCATAAAAAAACGGGTTCAGCAGACTGCAGTCTTGTTTGTGAACCATGCCATGATGTAACCCCATTGTTTATGACTTTCAAAAACGTAAACACATTACTTTAACATAGAATCTTAATACTGATAATGACATTACTGCTGCTGTCATCACTGCCATTAAAGTGATACCTATGTCTCACCATCTGCTAAAAGGCTTGCCAATCATGGCCAAGTTGTGTTTACTAGGTTGAAGTTGTTCTTGTTGTTCTTGTTGTTGTTATGGGTTTAACGCTATGATAGGCTATACATGGCAGCCAGTATATTTGGTGGAGGAAGAAGCTAGGAGAACCCTGGGAAGAACCACCGACCCACAGGAAGCTACCGGCAAGCTTTCTCACATACCCATGTTGTCCGAGTCTGAGACACAAACCCACATAGAGGTGAGAAGTCCCTGATCTGTAAAGGCAAGTGCCTCAGACCACTTGGCCACCCAGGGCCCCTATTTACTAAGTAATCACAGATAAAATTATGGTGAATATAAGAATCAAGTACATTTATTTTGTATTAAATGACATTCTGCAATTTTTCACATTTCCAGTGAAAATGTAATATTTACTGGAACTCACTGACCTTTAAGTCATGTCATCATATAGCCCCCAAAATTTGTATTTAATGAAAGCTACTCTTATGTTATGATTTAATTCATATCACTGACAAAGGTTTTGTTGATATGAGCTCCACACTGAATTTAGTTAAATCCATGAAAATCCTTTAAAAGTTATTAAGTGAAAATGAAATGCATGACATACAGGATTGATGTATTGACAGACATCCACATGGACAGACATGGGTAACACTATATACTCCCTAAATTATATATAGTGGGGACACAATGAGCACTCATGTAAAATCATCTTCATAAAAATGCTAAAGTTCTATTTTTACAAAATGAAATAAAAGAATAGTACTAACAATGTAATCATCATCTTCAGTTTTGGGTCCAGTGCTGTAATACACTCTGTAATCTTTGGCCACTATTTTAATCTGATCCTCAGAGCCAGTCAGGCCAATCATCTTTGGTGAAAATTCTGTAATAAATGACACATAAGTTGGTAAGAATGGTTTGTACAGCTCCAAGGAGTTCTTTTTCATGGACTTTTCAAGAAGTTTTTCAAAGACTTTCAAAAGTTTTCAAGGACCAATTTTTCATACAGAAACAACTTTCTGCACGAGTTATTCTGTTTATTACTGTATAAATAGGTACAAAAGCACAAGAAAAAACAATTAACTAAATAGCACACTGCTACAGCAAAGGGATGCTACTCCATCTTGCAACTACCTGTGTTGTGTGTCATTTGATCCACACAACTTTATCCCTTTTATTTATTTATTCATAATATTTGTAAAAAAAGTAAATACAAATAGTCTGAATTTTTTAAAAAGTGGTATATTTTATTTAGTTTTAACTTTTTGTATTCACTCAGAAAAATGAAGAAGATTTGGGAAAATGTTATGGTATTTTTCAACAAATTCAAAGACTTTTTAACATAAAATTAACTTTTTCAAAATGAAAGTACAGTACATGCATCATAGATTTTGAATTGCCTACTCAATTCTGTGGACATGGAAACAGGGGGCAAGGATTGCATGTCCACTACATTTGGGTGAATGTCCACTAAATCTGGTGCATGTCCACAGAGTCTGGTGGATGTCTACTGAATCTAATGGAACCCTGTCATGGATTTTATTGCAGTTGTAGTAGGTTTAATGGCAGCCCTTGCAGATTTTATTGAATTCACCCTGCAAATCAACACTCTAAACAAACAGATGGGAGAAACCTTGATGCTGTAAACCCGACCATGACAGGTGTCAATTTCATACCTGTACCTGTTCAAACTATACATCAGTAACATTGCTTGTGGTATTTATCTTTGGCCTAGCTAGACATACTCAGAGATGAACTTGCACAATGTAGACAATTTTTTTTACCATGTTTTAAATTTCTTGGATATCACAACCACTCCTCCCCATTACAGACTATAACAGAAAAATATAAATAAAAAATGAAAAGCCCCATCTTATAACAAGTACATAAGATATTCATGTACAATAGTTACTGCTTATTGCATTCTTCCTTCAGATAAGATTTGAAACAAGTTTTTATCAAGTAAACAGCATATTTAAATTTACCAAACTGAATAAATGTCAGCCCTTTCAAAGACACTTGTGGCAATAATAATTTTTGGAAATGAAGATAAATGATACAATTAAAAATTATGACTAATACAGATTACAAACGAATGCTGTACCATATATAGCATACATGGGATATAATGACATGTATTTAATAACTCTCTCTAAAGTTTATTCAATAAAAATAACGTGAACTATCTTCTGTAGCTTTATCTGCTGACTTCAAAAATTACATTTATTATTAAATGCGCTGAATTTGTCTACACTCTATTGACAGCTGTGCCCTCACAATGGCTGTTCATGTCATTACTGAAGTGATTTTTCAAGAAAAAGGTTACTTTTTAGTCACTTTTTTCATGAATCTATCATCATGCAACAGCTAAGGACTGAATTTCACTTTCAAGTCAGCCACTACAAATGTCACCTTCCTGCCTCGAGTCAACAACGGTAAGCCAGGAAGTATTTTTACTCACAGTCCTAACACACACTGGTCAGCAACCTTTGATGCTGAGTTTTGATGTTATTTTTAGCACTGATGTTTTAAAATAAACATTACTGCTAAATGAAAATGTTTCTTGTTGTCACAAAACCAAATACCATAAAACTAGTAATATATTAGTTTGTGAAAACGAATTTGGACTTGTAATGTGGACTGAGAAACATAATGAGGTTAAGTTCTGTTATTTTCAAGTAAAATTGGTTTCCAGCAGTATATAAAGCAAACCATATAAAAATAATTTTTATTTCCTGATTAATCTTTTAACATATCACACAGAACAGAAGTCTTAAATTACATAAATTAGAATTCAAGCATGTCACAGGAATTATTTTGAAAACATAAAGTGCTTCTGTTTAATGATACTGCTAAAGCTTTTATAACATACTGTAATACTGTAATACATACTCAAAAGACTTGAAAGAATTAAATTTGATACTTCTCTTTATGCAGAATAAATAAATAAATTGAAAGTCAAATGAGATAGCATTGCTGCAATAATCAAAATGAACACACTGACAACATTTGTGATGATCCTAGAATTATTTAAAATTGTTCACAATAAACAGGAAATAATTTGGATTTACAGCCTCTGACACTTGACCTACTAGACTGGGAGCTGTAGTACAGCCTCTGACACTTGACCTACTAGACTGGGAGCTGTACTACAGCCTCTGACACTTGACCTACTAGACTGGGAGCTGTAGTAGCTCAGTTGCTAGAGCATTGGACTCATAATCCATGGCATTGCAGGTTCGATACCCACCCATTCCAGGCTGGCTGCCTCAGTGTGTCCTTGGGAAAGGCACTTTGCTCCCATTTCAATGCCATGATATAGCCAATAATGTATTAAAAGTGTAAAAACATTTTTTTTAGTCTGCTGTCAACAGGGTTTCAACTCTCATTCTTCATAAAATAAGTCCCTAGTAAAAACTAATTGGGTCAAAAAATGTAATTTGTTAGTGGAATACTAGCAACTTGACTGATAATAAACAATTTTTGCTTGACATTTGGAAACAAAATATTGTGGTATGTATCATATGGACTGAAAGAACATACTGTACCAAATGAAGTCGTATCTGCATTGACTTAAAATAAGTATAGTAGTTTGACTCCTACCAAAAATAATTAAATTTTGAGCTTTTTCATCACTTTCACCAATAAATTTAGCAATATTAAACTTGTTGGATGCCTAAACTAGCCATTATAAGGATTTTTCTTTTAGTTACAGCAGTGAGCGCTTAGAAGAGTCTTCTTATAAACAGCAGGTCTACATTTAATCTAAACATGTGTCTTGTATTATGGCTCCTTAGTTCTAGGGAAAATTTGTCACATGTATATTTGTTGCAGAAGTGCTATAGAGAGGCTGAAGTAGAGGATGGATATCGGTATGTGTATTTCATCATGCTTGAATATGTTAAGCAAAAGACTTTAAAGTGGCTGATGGAATAAAACAAAAAAGATCACCACATATTTCTCATATTCTTTATTGTATTAATTGAATAGTCCAAGCATTCATGCTCCATATTGCTTCAATGTCAACTTCCTTCTTGTATCAACCCACTAATACTTACAGGGGTTCTCTTTCCTTTATTTAAAATTTAAAAGCAGAATCTCCTTCTCTCTCAGCCACAGTCATTAAAATCAATGTAGCTTTAAACTTTTTCATATTTTGTGAAGTACCGGAATATTACCATGGGACTCTTTGCTTAAAAATGTTTCTTTTATTTCTAGCAATACATTTCTGTTAATGCATTTTAATGGTTGAGTCTTTGAATATCAAAAAACATTGTGTACAGATTAAGAAAAGCATTTTGCACTGTCTACCATAGCTCAGTTGATAGGTAAGTTCCACATGGTGTTGTGGACATTCACTATTGCATAATTATATTGCTGTGACTTTCTGATGGGGCGACAAAACTTAATCCGTCCACTATGAGCTACAACATGGACATCCACCATGACCCCTATGCTAGACCCGTAATGGACAACAGCATGATTGGACTTCTTTCCACCATGGAAACTTGGATTTTTTGTAATGCACAATGTGAGTACTGTACATATATGATATGAGTACTCTTTCAAATATGCAAGTGCTATGAAGAAGTCTTCTTTTCAAGAATTTTATCGCATTTAAATAATGTTTGGAGATAATATGGGCTTAAAAGACACAAACATCCTTTTATTGCTATATTTCATTTTTTATATCAGTTTACATGTACCTAAAAGCATAATCCATGCACAGACTGGACAAAAACATAATTTAGTTTATAAAGTTACAATGATTAAGCTCAAATCATAATGGTCGACATAATTTAGTGTATAAAGTCATAATGATTATGCCCAAATCATAATGGTTGACATAATTTAGTGTATAAAGTCATAATGATTATGCCCAAATCATAATGGTTGACATAATTTAGTGTATAAAGTCATAATGATTATGCCCAAATCATAATGGTTGACATAATTCAGTGTATAAAGTCATAATGATTATGCCCAAATCATAATTGTTGACATAATTTAGTGTATAAAGTCATAATGATTATGCCCAAATCATAATGGTTGATATAATTTTGTGTATAAAGCCATAATGATTATGCCCAAATCATAACTGTTGACATAATTTAGTGTATAAAGTCATAATGATTATGCCCAAATCATAATGGTTGACATAATTTAGTGTATAAAGTCATAATGATTATGCCCAAATCATAATTGTTAACATAATTTAGTGTATAAAGTCATAATGATTATGCCCATATCATAAGTGTTGACATAATTCAGTTTATAAAGCCATAATGATTATGCCCAAATCATAATGGTTGACATAATTTAGTGTATAAAGTCATAATGATTATGCCCAAATCATAATGGTTGACATAATTTAGTGTATAAAGTCATAATGATTATGCCCAAATCATAATGGTTGACATAATTCAGTGTATAAAGTCATAATGATTATGCCCAAATCATAATGGTTGACATAATTCAGTGTATAAAGTCATAATGATTATGCCCAAATCATAATGGTTGACATAATTCAGTGTATAAAGTCATAATGATTATGCCCAAATCATAATGGTTGACATAATTCAGTGTATAAAGTCATAATGATTATGCCCAAATCATAATGGTTGACATAATTCAGTGTATAAAGTCATAATGATTATGCCCAAATCATAATGGTTGACATAATTCAGTGTATAAAGTCATAATGATTATGCCCAAATCATAATGGTTGACATAATTCAGTGTATAAAGTCATAATGATTATGCCCAAATCATAATGGTTGACATAATTCAGTGTATAAAGTCATAATGATTATGCCCAAATCATAATGGTTGACATAATTCAGTGTATAAAGTCATAATGATTATGCCCAAATCATAATGGTTGACATAATTCAGTGTATAAAGTCATAATGATTATGCCCAAATCATAATGGTTGACATAATTCAGTGTATAAAGTCATAATGATTATGCCCAAATCATAATGGTTGACATAATTCAGTGTATAAAGTCATAATGATTATGCCCAAATCATAATGGTTGACATAATTCAGTGTATAAAGTCATAATGATTATGCCCAAATCATAATGGTTGACATAATTCAGTGTATAAAGTCATAATGATTATGCCCAAATCATAATAGTTAACATAATTCAGTTTATGAAGTTGCAATTATTATGCCCAAATCATAATGGTTGGAGGGTATGTACTATGCAGTTTTAACCATATATGCTGATCAAAACTCTGAAATTCAGAAATTTCTTGTTTTGCCGGCAACAATTTTTCATACCAAATAACTTAAAGTCCTCCATTTTTTACAAATCAGTTGAGATGCTCTATGTCTCATATTAAGCCTACATAAAAATTCTGGGGACATTTATTGATTCTAACAGGAGTTGTCTTCATTTCAAACAAATTAAAACACAAAAGTGTCAACAAGAAGAGTGACTGTATGATGACTCTTTTTGGGGTGAAACTGAAAAAAATCAGATTTTTGTTTGTAAAATACTATGTCTCCACTGTAGCCCCAAAAAGTCCAGAATGTTTAAAATAATCAATAAAACTCACCAGATACATTATGGTGACAGTCACAAAAATGTAATCAGGTCATGTACACAAGCATTATAAACAGGACCACTAAATCTCATTTGTCTACCTCAGGTGATTTCTGTGTAAACAGATTTGGGATGAACATGCATGCGTGTGGATGTACAGATGTGTGAACGTACGGCGCCAAAACAATATGAAACCTTCTTCTATCACAGTAAGGGCATAAATAAATAAGAAAATGGTCTAGTTTTTCAAGGTGCAAGTACTTCAATCCTGATTGAATGATTTGAAAACCAACACAGTCTCTCAACAAGGGTCTAGCCTGTGAAAAACGCTATAATGTATTTTGTATGTTTTAAATACTCTGACACAAAACTGTATTACAAAATCTATGCATGACATCACTGATGACAATATCGCTGCCATAAAAGTGATACCTGTTTGTCTTACTATCTGTTACATATGTGAGACCAAAAAATTGTCATAAACAAGGATTACTGTTTATAGGCCAGCAAAATTTGTCTTTTCAATACAAAAAATGTAAGAAACATTGCAGATGTTCTTGACATCATAAACACAATGGCATCTACAGTGTCACTGAGTGCACTAGATGTATCCCACGTGCCTTTCTCACAGTGTCACTGAGTGCACTAGATGTATCCCACATGCCTTTCTCACAGTGTCACTGAGTACAGAAGATGTATCCTACATGCCTTTCTCACAGTGTCATTGAGTGCACTAGGTGTATCCCACATGCCTTTCTCACAGTGTCACCGAGTGCACTAGGTGTATCCCACATGCCTTTCTTACATGGACAAACTACATCACATATACAGGAAAGAGAGAGAAAAAACTTTCTTCTGTCAAATCTCCTACTTGTTCACTGTAGAAAATGTACCTTTAATGTATTTCCTTATAGCAGCCACCGTGTCCCTGGCTGGGTCAACTGTAATGAATAGAGGGGTAATGTTGGGAAGTCTGGTTATAGAATCTGCAATAAAAACAAATTATTGGAGTCAATTATAATAGTAATATAAACTAAAGTCTAGTTCCACAAATCTAAATCACAATTCTCATTAAATATGTTGGATAAAACACAAATAAATAGATTTAAATAAACTAAAATTCAAGATGTGTCAATTTCCTCTTTTTAACTGCTAAGTGTTGGAACCATTTCTGATATATATTTAGCAATAACAAGATTGTCAAATTAGCCACTGTGATGGCCATATTGAATGTAAGATCAGCACCATTTTCATTTAGGACCAACAAAACATTATTGGAAGTCTTTTGGTGAAAACCCTATGTGAATATGGCCATCCATTCAGGAGTAGTGATAACAGGATTTTCAAGATGGTCACCATGGTAGCTATATTGGATGTCAGATTGGCACCATTTCATTTAGGACCAACTGGACATCACAACAAGTCTTCTGGTGAAAACCTAATGTTAATACTGATAACAAGATTTTCAAGATGGCTGCATTAGTGTCTCATTTTCATTTAGGACCAACTAGACATCATAAGAAGTATTTTGGTGAAAACCCCAAGATGATATGACGTTCCATTATGAGAAGTAGCATTAGTAAGATTTTCAATATGACTACTGTGGTGGCCATACTGGATGTTCAAGTACAGTCAAATTTGTCCTAACAGTCACCTTTATTCAGTGGTCACCTGTTCACAATGGCCATTCCAATTTCCCCTCAACAAATTTCCTATAAAATGTCCTGAATGTAATGGTCACCTGCCTTCCGCAGTCAGCAGCCAGGTGTTTACTAACCAAACAATGGTTTCTCCCTGCCTTAAGCGGTCATTGGCGCGTATCTACAGTAGTGATTGCTCAGTCTTTTGCTTCATGAGGAAGGCATTGTTTAGATAAAGGAATATCATGTGAATCAATGTGCAAACATTTCTTATCTTGCTTGTACTCACCATACTTCAGTCATGTTGATAGTGTAACTCAAAGATGTCACTATGTCAAATTCAAAAGTAAGTCAGTTTTTATAATTAGGGTAGAGGGTCGAAGCAATTCGTTTGCTGGATGGTGGGAAAAGTAGTTGTGTTATCGCAGCAGAAATGGAAGTCACATTTTGTGCCAGTGTGACAGGTATAGCTAAATATCTTCATCCATTTGCCTTGAAATTAAGGCTATCTCTGAAGAAAATAAAGTTCGTCTTTGAGAAAAGAGGATCAATCAATATTCAAAACTTGTCTGTAATGGCAGGTGTAGTTTCAGTTCATGGGTCACAAAGAATAGCTATATATGGCTTTTGATATCCTATTTATCACAGGCTTCTCACATAAGCCAACTGTCTTCTGATCTCGGTGAGTTGAGCAACTGACTAATCCAGATATTGTTTTTAAAGCATGAATAAACTAAGATCAGTGTAGATTTGAGTCAGTGATGACATCATTTATAGGATGGATTAAAGTGAGCAGGAAACAGTAATCTTGTGTGGAACATACATTTGGGAGAGAACAATATATAAGCTTAATTTATGATTTTGTTGTACAGTGCACATAAAACAATCTTGATAACGTAATAAAAATAATATTAATAATAATAATAATAACCATAATAATAAAGATATTTGGTGCATGGTATTGGTTTAAAAACCAATTTTAAAAGGTAAACCTGTGTACAGCGGTCACCTGTGTGCAACGGCCAGTTTTTCCTTTTCCCATGAGTGGCCGCTAGTGACAGGTTTGACTGTTGTACCATTTTCATTTAGGCCCATGTATATGACCATCCATTCAGGAGTATATGACCATCCATTCAGGAGGGGTAGCAATAACAAGATTTTCAAGATGGCCACTGTCACGGCCAAATATGTCTGAGCAGCACCATTTTCATTTAAGACCAATTAGACATCATAAGAAAGTCTTTTAGTGAAAACCCCATGTTGATACCACCATCCATTCAGGAGAAGCAGCAATAACAAAATTTTAAACAATACATATTGGATGTTTGAGCATCATGTTCATTTACGATCAACTAGACCATGGGATGAATGTGTAAAGTTTGGTGGCAATCCCCTAAGTAGTTTAGGAAGAGTACCGTATTTACTATATATCTTGGGACACCGTTAATGTTGGAACACCAAGCCCCCCAAAAAATATGTGTGTTTCCTATTGCACTGGTTTTAAAATTAGGGTAGGCAGGTAGGTTTTTTTTTTTTTTCAAAAAACATTATATATAAATCAAATAATATTTCAAGCGCTTCAAAGTACTGGGCAAAACCGGCTCAATTAGATGCACAAATCAATTTCAGCAATGTGATGAGGGGGGAGTGCTAGGGTCAGCAATGAGAAACAGGGACGGTCAGCCATCAGGAAACATACATATTTTATTTTTTGCCCCATCAATTAATTTTTAAAGTAATTTTTTTTGTTCACTAAGTTCTGGGACAGATCATTTTTTTAAGTCATAAGTTTGGGGACACCTTTTGAATCATACTATTCATGCTTTGCTGTTCAAAAAATGCAAACTTACATTTTATTAAAAAAATGCAATCAAACTTACATTTTATTAAAAAAATGCAATCAAACTTACATTTTATTACAAAAATGCAATCAAACTTACATTTTATTAAAAAAATGCAATCAAACTTACATTTTATTACAAAAATGCAATCAAACTTACATTTTATTAAAAAAATGCAATCAAACTTACATTTTATTAAAAAAATCAAATAAAAACTGTTGTCAGTGTTGCTTGTTTAAACTTTTCTTCTTAACTGCAAACTTTTGAAGAACAAAATTTGATAAATCTATGGGCAATATTGCAGACTAGATGTTTGCACTACGTATAAAAATACATGCAAGTCCAAACAACTAGTACTTGTATTATATTTGTTTTGCTGTATAAACACTGTTTGATGCAATAAAAGTTTTGAGTTGATTTATATTTGTCTTTTTCATAAGCCAGATCTAATTCCCAAGTAATATTTCCTAAGTTATCTGCCAGTGCAAATCCCTTAGCTTATAAAATCAGCCTCACTTTGTTTTCCCAACCCTTTGATCAAGCCGTGAAGTAGAGTTCCATGCCATGTAGAGTTCTATCTTCAACTGACAGAGTTTATTTGAACTTCCTGGATCATGCTGCACAATTGACAGATGTTCAGTAGCGGCAAATCCTTTTTTACATTTCACAAAATATATGTTCAAAGAGTCACTTACAGAACCAGAACTATTTCAAATTATGTTCAAAATTCCTGTGAATACTGCTAAAAAGAAACCAAAACTGGCTTCCCTAGGATGGTTGACTTTGTATATAAAAAAATCTGCACACTTAAAAGAACCCAAAGTCGGATTCCAGGGTCAGCTTGCTTTGTAATAAAATAAACTTTGTATTTGATATCCTACCAGCAAGTTGAAACAATGAGTTTATTGCTCGCTACCAGCTGTATTTATTCACCACCCAGACTTCTATTGTTTGCCATCTGTAATCTTATTTGATACAAACAGGCATTGATCTCTGCAGGGTAAATACTATACACAGCATTAATTGTCTTTAAGAATACGTTTTGTATCCCATGCTAGTGACAATATTGTACATTTTCCTCACAGTGAATGTATTTCCTAATAATGATTTTGATTTGCGAAATATTATTACATTGTTAACCTGGTTATTATACACTCTTGGTTATTTTGCACCATACAACATGTCATTCGTGAATTGCTGGTGCCTTCAAGCAATCGGTCATTATTTTTCTGTCTCTCTCTTTCTGTTGTTTGAGATTTTGTTGGATCCAATTTTCAGTTTGATAATACATTTAAACCTCCGAGGACAACCAAACACAATTTGTTTATCTATATTCACGTTAATAAACAATGTGTCAATGATTGTAAGTGACAAAAGCGATACACACTACCAGTATCCTACATTACAGGATCATGTGGAGTTCAGATAGTGGATACGTTTGTGTCTTTTATACATAGATTGCTCATGAAGAACAAAAAAGAGGAATAAATGAAAAGAGTACAAGGTTAGTTTCTTTCAGTTTATTATCAAATAAACTTTTAATTTCCCTACTTTATTGTAACATGCAGTTTGGGGGAGGGGGCGGCAAATTCAACACAATTTGTTTCGGTTCTTAAGTTTTGGAACATATGATCTAGTTGAAAAAAAGTTTAACCACAAGTTATGGCACAGGATAAAAAAATCATTTATTTTATCTTGATCCAAGATATACGGTAAATACGGTAGCAATAACAAACATGCGCTAACAGATGGTCGCAAAATGCAAGACAGACAAATGAAAACACGCCATCCCATAAGCTCTTCTGGTCAATGACCAGTAGAGTTAAAAAATTCTTAAATATGATAACATCAAACAAATGTTTGGATAAAGGGGGATAAACTGTATATATCTCTGCTAATTATTCATAAGAGAAAACCCCAGCTTATAAGTTTGTCATTTTAGTGGTTAATGACTGAGGCCTATTTCAAAATTAGGTACAGTCAAAGCTGTATCAAAATTTATGAAATTTTTAATACTTACTGCCTAATAGAGATAACATAAAAATATGAAAACTTTGTCATTGTAGACAATAAATTCATGTACCTTTACACCTCTCCCTTGATAACTCACACCTGGATAACTTGTAAACCCACTTACAGTGTAGTAGCAGTCATGGTAGTGTGTCAGGTGAAATTGTTTCAGTTGACCAATTGTACACTGTTATAAATATTATTATCTAGGTAACATAATTAAAGTATCTAACATCAATCAGTGGTTGATCCTACTAATTCGCAAATGTGATCAACAATAGCAAGGGAAACAAGCAAAAGGAGTACTTGGTGCATGAAAACCTTTGTTTCACAGATCTATACAGTTCATTATGGAGAAGCAGTAGTTTGTAGTGAACTTAAAATTCCCAAATTGGCACTCAAAGGTTTACTCAAAGATGAGCAGAAATGTCACTATTACTTGCAATGAAATCACAACATTTAGTAATAGAATACAAAAAATTGAGTTTTGATGTTGACGGTTTTTGTTTCACGAATTAAATGTCCCTAGTTTTGAAAAAGGAATCTTGTTTTGTAGTGAAACAACAATAACAATCGAATATATCCACATTCACATGCAAAAAGCAGTGATGTAATACACAATATTTTCGCAGGTATACATGATGTGTGTTGAAACCTCTTGGAAAATGCTTTTAACAATCTTTCAAAGGTTGGTTATCTTGAAAATAAATGTAATTTATACAGAAAATCGAACAACTTCATTAGAAAAAGCATTTTACTGACAATTATTCCCAACGTGATCATAAAACAAGTATTAAACCATTCAACAGCCCCTCCCCCTCATCTTCTCATGGTTGATATCTAGCTGGGATGGCATCCCCTTCTTATATTTTCAGAGGTCCCTCTGTAACTCATGCCCTCGCTTATACTGCAGTCTGTGTTTTTGGACTCCACTGTGTGCGAGTTATCGAGGGAGAGGCATATATAAAGCCTGGTTTCAAGAATCCTGTACCACAATCTGATCTACATTATGGAATATTATGTAATTAGTGACACCCTCTCTATAATGCTGTTAAGGAGAGCTATAAAAGTGTACCTTGGCAATTCTGCCTTATACTTTATATAGAGTTCATCATGATACCAATGTTATATCATGAATTGTATTAAAGTGATGCAGCTAATATTAAGGACTTATGTCAGTGGTTCCCAAACCCCGGGTTGTGATCCAAATGAGGGCTGTGAGGACCCTTGCGACCTGATACTGGTACTGCATTTTGAGTCGCAAAAGATGGTATTTAGGGTTGTGATCAAAAAAGTTTGGGAACCACTGACTTATGTACTTGTGTTAGGCATCTATCCATGCTATATCAGTGATTGTTTTATAGACAGGCATCTAATAGTAATGAACCTTGTACTTGTGTTAGGCATCTACCCAGGTGATATCAGGGAGTGTGTTATAGTGAAACACTTAATAGTGAGGACCTATGTATTTGTTTTAGGCATCTACCCAGGTGATATCAGGGAGTGTGTTATAGTGAAACACTTAATAGTGAGGACCTATGTATTTGTTTTAGGCATCTACCCAGGTGATATCAGGGAGTGTGTTATAGTGAAACACTTAATAGTGAGGACCTATGTATTTGTTTTAGGCATCTACCCAAGATATAACAGGGAGTGTGTTATAGTGAGGCATCTAATAGTAAAGACCTATGTATTTGTGTCAGGCATCTTCCCATGTTATATCAGGGATTGTGTTATAATGAGACACCTAATGGTGAGGACTATGTACTTGACTTGGCATCAGCTGATAGCTCTCCTATTGGTAATGGGTAACCTGAGTTACTTCCATGGCTTGCCATGGCAAATCTCCAAACACTTCCTGACTCCAATGCCCCCTCCAGACCATGACCAAGCAGTCAGATGTCCTCCTGCTAAAAATTGATGTTTCAAGTTTGGTAAAAAAAAAAAAATCAAAAACATCACTGTAATTGCAGGTCTGGTATATTTGACCTTTGACCTCTATCAGAGGCTGCAGAGGAGAGGCCAAAAAATCATATTCATATCAAACATCATATCTACCTTGGAGAAGGTTCAAAAATGAGCAATCTATGTACCAAGTTTGGTGAATTTACACCAAGTGGTTAGGAAGAGATACAGTTAATGACAGGTGGATGGACAGATGCATGTATGGACAGAAAGATAGACAGACTGAGCCAATCACAGTATTGCCAACATTTTATTAAAAGGCATGGGGTTAATGAGATGCTGTGTATGACTGACTGAAAGGTTGGAACAATCAATTGATATTTTAATATGCATTATGTACAATCCACAGCAAATTTATATTTACCTATTTTATCTGTTATTCTGACCACTCTTTCCAGAACATCAGGGCAGATATCTGGACAATGAGTGAAACCAAAATACATCAACAGCCACTGTCCATGAAAGTCTTTACTTGTCCTCAAGTTTCCATTATGATCAACCAGGGTCCAAGATCCTCCCATCCCTATCTCCTTCAATATCTTATTTCTTTCTCGTGCCAGTTCTAAAATAAGAATCGTATACGAGTGCATGCTCATTTCTTAAAAAAATGTATTAATCAAGTAATTTTTATGTTTTGTAAGCCTACAAAATATGTCCATGCATTGCAAAATGTTATCATGGAGTTTGGTGAGATTCTATTTAGCACTTAAACTGCTAAAAATAATCCATAGTAAGAGTAAGACCTGAATTACATCTGGGCATATTGGTTTCCACATTTATAAACTATGTGATGTTATTGAATTATATTTAACAATGTATAATATGAAAAATATCAAACCAATTTTAGAAGTAAATTATACTTTATCGAAAATACTTACCCAATCACAATACCTGAGGAGTACAGCCACTACCTCACAATTCCAGCACTCCCAAGCTAGTTTTTAGCAATAAAAAAGCTAGAAGTCCCATTACCCTAGAGAAGACCCCATCTCCAATCCCATAATGAACAGGAAGGAGCTTCAAATCTTGTAAAATATATGGGCTAGAATAGTGACTCCATATGCCCAGATGCTAACGGGGAAAATTTTCCCCTGCAAATCCCACAGAAATTGAGTGGCTGCATCATTGTGAAGCTGCCAAACAATCTTGGAAGGTTGCCTGTAGTGCTTCTTCTATAAGTACCACCAGGTCAAACTGAGCCCTTTGGAATTAAAGAGCTCTGTGGTAAAAGCTAGATAAAGTCATCTCTGCCCACCATCCCACAGCTTGGACAATGTCAGTTAGGAAACAGCTGTGCTCAAATGCTTTGCATGTGGCTACTGTCCTAACCTCATGAGCTGAAATGCACAGGAAATTTATTTGGTCTTGGCTTAGTTCTTTATACACAGAGTAAACACTCCATCATATCCAGGAGGATAGAGCCCGAGATGAAATATTGAATTTATTTCCTTCAATGGTAGAAATAAACTAGACCTCTCTCTTTGCACAAGCTCGGTTCATTTCAGGTACCACTTCAGAGACCTTATGGATTCCTGCAGATGCCCCCGAGGCAAAGGGTCCAATGAGGAAAGAGGTTTCACAACAAAGGACTAATTTCCCATAAGTGGGAGCCTGTTCTTAGCAATGAAAGCAGGGGCAATCACAAGTCAAATCAAACCATCATGACAAAGCTGCAGATAGTTCAGATTGACCGACAAAGCATGTATCTGACTGATTCTGCCTGCTGTAACTAGAATGACTGACAAGGTGTATATCTGACTGATTCAGCCTGCTGTAACTAGAATGACCGACAAGACGTGTATCTGACTGATTCTGCCTGCTGTAACTAGAATGACCGACAAGGCGTGTATCTGACTGATTCTGCCTGCTCTAACTAGAATGACCGACAAGGCGTGTATCTGACTGATTCTGCCTGCTCTAACTAGAATGACCAGGATTCAGGTTTCAAAAGAGAGATGAGCCGAGGATGCTCTACACAAGGCAGTCAAAGATGATGAGATTTGCTGCCACATTGAGGAGACCCAACAGGTGAAGGAAATCCCTGGATAAGATGCGATTCCTTGCGAGGGTCAAAGACACCATCGAGATGATTTTCATAGCATTTTCCTAAGGGAGACAGATTCTGTTCACATGTGTTTTTAACTCCATACCCAAGTGGGTAAAATGTTGAGATGAGATGATGAGGAATCCAAGGCAAAGCAGAAGTGAAACAAGGGAATTCATGTATTGACTTAGAATATAACTCACCTGATGTTTTTGCAGTATGTCACACCTTGGGTGTTTTTGCAGGATGTCATACCTGTAGTTGGAAGTCATGGATGTGGAGATGGTTCTGAAATGAGACACCACTCTGTCCATAATTCTTGTGAAGACCAAGGGACTGATGTAGAGACAAAATGGAAGTGCCTTGAACTGGTATACTGTATTCCTGAAATCCAACTTCTGGAATTTCCTGGAGAACTTGTATATTAAAACATGGAAGTACGCATCATGCAGATACAAACTGATTGCAAAATCTCCCTTCATTCTGAACCATGGTGCCTGGATGAAAAGATTCAGAGAGCTCAAGTCTGTGACTGGCCAAAGTGTGCTGTTGGCCTTTGGCACCAAGAACAGTCTTGAATACAATCCCAGTGAGTTTATGTTTCAAACAATCTCGACCACCCTTTTTGTGAGAAGACTGTCTATTTCCTGCTGCAGAATGTTGGCTCTGAATGGATCTTTTGGAATGCATCTAGCAAAGGGAGCCGTGGACAATGGAGGTGGGGCTCTAAACATGATCTGGAGGCCCTCTGAGAGAACTTGCAGAATCCATAGATTATCAGAGCAAAGTCTTTCCCATACAGTGGCATAGTGACTTAATTTTCCCCCCACCAGGATATGTGACAAGTGCGGCATGAATATAGCAGCTTTTCTTTCAGGAAGGAGGCTGGCATGGAGAGAAACTTGGGCAAAAACTATCCCCATCTCCATGCTTTTTGTCATCATTGGCCCTTGGAAACCATGGTTTTGACTGATATTGGGCCTGTGGGACTCTTTCCCTGTTGGGTGTGCCCTGAAGGAGTCCTTCCTGTTTTTCTAATCCCCATTCTGAAATAAGCACTGAGGTCTAGGACATTGGGCCTGTGCGATATTTTGTTTCCTTGGCAGCCTCTTTGCAGACTTCCTCCACATGACCATTGAAGAAGAGGTTTGATGAGAACAACTACGTTCTAAGTGCAGCCTTATGATGTTCTTTAAGGAAGGTGAAGTGCAGAGAAACACATTTCTTTCCATGAGCTAAAGGTTAACTGGCACTTTTATCGCATTTGCAATCATGTGTTGTGCTGCTCAGTTCAGAACATGTGCCATCCATGAGACTGATTCGCAAGTGTGACCAGTGGGAATATCAGCAGGCAGGGAAAGGCTGTGTTCAGCCTGCTGGAATACAGCCATGGGTACTAAGTCAAACATAGAGCCTTTTGCAATGATGTTTCGGACCAGTTGCTGTGTGTCAATGAAGGGCTTCCAATCCATCCATACTGATGAAGGTAATGACACTCCCAGAAATGGCACATCTGTAGATGGATGGGACCTCAGTATGAAAAACAGGCATGTGCATTTTATAACAAGCCCTTTTATAATTGGATGGAAGTCACTGCTGCAAAAAGAAAGGTCTGTTGACACTGGAGAGCTGTCTCTCTAAATGATGTAATAAGTCTGTGACTCAACCTGACTGTGGTAACTGTTTGAATGTCGGCTGGTCTTTCTTTGCTAATAGATCAACAGTTGCAGGAACTTTGTAATTGCCACTGATGGGGCAGGAGGAGGTGGGCAAAATTCAGGTGGCAACAGTCACAATACTTCCTTAATCAATGCGTGGAAGGATGATTCTTCTCGAGATATCTTTGGATTGAGTAAGGATGATGGAGCTTGTGAGTGCAAGCCTACGTATACTGAAGAATGGGGTGACACATATTCCTCCTGTTATGCATGTGATGAAGCTGGCAAAGCCTGCTGAGATGGACAGCAAACTAGACTAGGAATCTGGCCAGATTGGAATACTGTAATCTCGAGACAATTGCTCAATGGTCCATGAAAGGTATTGTGCATCCAGAACTCTAATGTCGCCATAGCCAGTACCATAATGGTAGGCTATGATGGAGCAGAAGCTGTCCACTATTCATTGTGTAAGCCATCAATGATCTAAAAAATGGTGCTGGACATCTGGGACTGGATTGTCACTATATCCAGGTTGGTAGGCCAAGACAGGCTGTGCTGCAGCTGTTCGACATGAGTCCATGATGGCCATGGACCGATATGGATCTGTACTGGTCCTGGATGTACCTGGTTCCATAATGGGAATGGACTTAAATGGATCCATCAAGGCACCAGGCCTACATGGATTTGTAATGGCCCTGGACCGACCTGAGTCTGTAATGGTACCAGGACGATATGGCACTGTACTGGCAATGGACCAACATGGGTCTGCAAGCTGACATGGGTCCATAATGGAACTATACTGGATAGAGGCCATTCTCTCTTTGATGCCAGTGCCAGTGATATGATGTCAGGAAAGGATACTTGCTATTGGATCACCATAAACTGTCCCCTCAGGCATTGGTAAAGGCTCTATCAGATTTGGTGTTTATCCTATCTGATCCATGTTTGATGGCAAAGTCCCGTCATTATGGAGCGGGGCCATTGTTTCCTTCATTATGGTGCCCAGGTCACATTGCCAGGACGGGTTAAGGGATATTAGATCCCCATAATCAGTCCCTCCCTCCATCAGTCGAGGCCATGTTGGAGCTAGTATTGACTACTGATGATCAACCTCTAGTGCCATTGCTGGTCCAGATGAGCTGCTGTACCAAGTAAGAATTTGTCCTAAAGTTACTGCCACAAAGATCTGTTCCAATCGTGGAGGCAAAGGCCTGTGATGAAATGGCTGTTTGATTTTCTTTTGGACCAGTACTCTCTCTGCTTTCAAAGTTTTTGCCAGTAGAAAGTTGTTCACTGAGGTGGGGTAAGCAGCAATGCTAATGGCGTCCTCATCTCAGATGGTGCATTTTCTCACCTTCTCATTAGCCTGTGTCTATTGTTTTGCCAAGATGGCAGCCCATAAATTTTACATCCATCATGAACAAATATCACACTTATGACTCAAATCGCACCCCATACATTTCAGGCATATATCATGGTCATCCTCAGCCACCTTAAAGTGTTTGTACTCAGAGCACTTAGTCCTACCCATTGTGTTGGCACAGGTAAATAAAGAGAGCAAAATGATAGCATATACAGGTGAAATCAATCAAGGAGTGAAGAGGATGCTAATGACCAACACAAATGTCTACAATAATTACATGGACAACCTTTTTGGTCTGTAACATTAGACAACCTTTTTGGTCTGTAATATTAGACAACCTTTTGGTCTGTAATATTAGACAACTGGTGACAGAATTCATATACTAGGTCAAGTACACATTATTTGAATGAATGTGCTAGTGACCATAGGGCAGGTAACAAAAATCCTCTAAACATGCAAAAGGCACAAACTGAAAACAGCTTTGCAAGGTCTACAAAACAGCATGCTTCCCTGTATGAGCAGAAGCTGTAACTTAAGTATAGATGGGATTCAGCACTATCAAAGGGAGAGATCACTCTCACTCCCACCATTGTAGGTAAATGATTTTTAGCTTTTTTATTGCTAAAATTAGTTTGGGAGGGCTGGATTTGCTTCACAGTAGTCGTACTCTCAAGGTATCATGACCGGGTAACATATTTGAAGAAGAAATGTGGTAATGAGTAACAGTTTAAGTACCCTATGTTTCTTTTAACAACTTCCATCATTGTGCAACTTTTATTATTGTAAAAACATTGAAAAATTATGATACTTCTATATGTTCCAAATTTTATAAACAACTCTCATCCATAATTGTGTTCAGTCAGATCAGCCCAAATATGTAATAGGAGAAAAAGCATACAAGCTGAACCCAGAACCTTACAACAAAGCCAGGCTCACAAAACATAATATAAATGCTCTGAACAAACTATGGTGGTAAGTGACCTCATATATAACCTCTAATGCTACAACTGCATCAAAACAAATTATGGTGGTAAGTGACCTCACATATAACTGCTACAACTGCATCAAAACAAATTATGGTGGTAAGTGACCTCACATATAACTGCTACAATTGCATTAAAACAAACAATGGTGGTAAGTGACCTCACATAATACCTCTACTGCTATAACTGCATCAAAACAAACAATGGTGGTAAGTGACCTCACATATAACCCCTACTGGTACAATTGCATTAAAACACACAGTGGTGGCAAGTGACCTCATAGATAACCTCTACTGCTACAACTACATTAAAACAAACTATGGAGGTAAGTGACCTCATATATAACCTCTACTGCTACAACTACATTAAAACAAACTATGGAGGTAAGTGACCGCATATATAACCTCTACTGCTACAATTTCATTAAAACAAACAATGGAGGTAAGCGACCTCATATATAACCTCTACTGCTACAACTGCATCAAAAAGAGAAACTTACCCAGGTCTTTTTGGTTTTTCAGTGACATATAAAACATGATGAATCCTCCACCCATAACTACAGCCAGTACCTTCATACCCCAAAACCTGATTCTATCTGCCTTTGCCTGAAATAAACACACAGTATACACTGATTCAGCTTTATAACACTGTGCTGAGGTAGGTTCAACATCAGAACTACATCTATCCCATAAATGGGATCCATGACCATACCCATGTTATTCGTGGAACTATGCTATATTGAGGTGCATTATAATAAGGGACCAATGTACACTGAACTATAATACACTACAACATCCCATTAACAACCTCCCTCCATGTCCTATGAATATCAGGTCTATCCTCCTGTCATTTATCCTTTACCTACATGTACAGTCAACCCCTGCTATAACATGATGGTCAGGGTTCACAAAATGCCATCATACAATGTAACATATCGTGCAATATCCAAGCAAGTCAGTTAACTGAAGAAAATATTGCATGTGTATCCTCTTATCTATACAAGATGGGGGGGGGGGGGCACAAAACTATGGGATTCAGTGATGAAGTGACCAACTTAAATTGATGCATATTAAACAAGAAATACCTCAACCAAGTTTGGGAGTAATCAATATGACTTTGTGGGTAAAGAGTGATCTCAAAAAAAGTCTAGTCATTCTCTGAAATACAGAGGAAAAAAAAAAATAAACAAGCCCTATATTCATTGAAACTTGATAACAATGACTTTGCACTACTACAGAGCAAAAACAGGCAGTAGTATGTCTGATTATAACAGCAAATCCCTCCACTCCTATAACTTAAATGGTTTTGTTCCAGTCAGCATTCAACAATAGTACATGTAACTTTATCATTACAATGAAAAGTGTCCTGTGTATAAAATCTGAGTGATCTGAAGCTGATGTCTGCTATGATGACTTCCAAATTTACATGAAAGAAAAGACATAATGTGGGGTTATATGTATATTTATGGAGTTAACTGAGATAAGACAAAAAAAAAGGGGGGGGGGGGGGGGTAGATGATTGTGGCAATGACCAAATCTGCTCCTGACAATTCAAGTGATAGACTTATTTCAACAATGGCATTATTTGGTACATAGGTGTGTATGACGGTTGATTGAGAAGGCATTGGTGGTGTAGTGTTTACCTTAATTAGGTAGGTAAATTAATTGATTTATAAATTTGAGTGAGAATTGTTTGGTGCTTGGTTGTGTATAGCAGATGACTGAGGAAGCATCTGCTGGCTATTGTTTACCCTGGATTGAGCAACAATTTGTACACAGGATTATTTGAAGACAAACACAAAGAAGACTTAATGGCTTTATTGCGATGGTTCTATGATAATTAGATTAATAATTATCAGCTTTCTAAGGGGATAATGCCTTTCAAAAATAAGCAAGAAGCATTTATAAGATATCTTTTTCTTGAAGAATACAAAACATCTTGCCAAATTATGAAATCAAACTCTTATTAATTTTAGCACTTAAGTTTTGTACTTCAAGAAATTATTGAAATTATTGTAAAATTTCAAAAGCTATGCCACAACTGTGCTATATCCTAATTCATGTTCTAACGAAGCATGTTACAGCAGGCTTTCACTGTACGATATACCTACCTATGTTATCTATGCTGTCCCATCCCATACTTGGTTGTTTACAAGAGGATAAATGTGTTTTTCTCTTTTTATATGATAATTACAAAACATTTAGACTTATACATGTAAATTAGCATTCCATTAAGTATGTTTTGACTGTTCACAAATTAAAAAGAGGCCCAAGTGTACCCGAGATCACTCACCCGGCTGATATCTGCCTAACAGCAAAATATTGAAGCAGTTGGCCAATCTGGGTTAGGATGTTGCTTTCCATCTTCTTTTGGTTGCTCATGAAAGAGAGCTGTTTGATTTTTTTCTATTTTAAGGTTTATGAGAAGTCATTTAAACAAATTTTGATTTGTAGTAACAACAGAAAAATTGGATGGCAGATCTGCATCACTAAGCTGTCCCAAGCATAAAGGTATTTACCAAAGAAAATATACAAATTTTATTTTCTGATAATTATAATATACCTTGCTCAAACTATGACTTTTCAAGCCATTTTCATCTATTCCATTCTATGTTTTCATTATTTGTTATTTATTAGCTCATTATGTCCTAAGCATGATACAAACTTTATGCATCTGTAAAATTTGAAAGGCATTATGCCACAGTGCCTTCTGTAAAATTTCACCAAATGCTGTTGAGTGCTTTCTGAGATGATGTTAAAGGTTTTTCTACTATTTTTAGTAATTGTGGCCATATTGGATAATGGACTGATGTCATCTGAACAAACCTAAAAGGCCTTCAAGCCAAAATAGTTTCTGTCAAATTTGGTGAAATTCTAAAGAGTTAATTTTTGAGAAGTTTTTGAAAAATGTTTTTATGTATAATAACAGTGGCTATAATGAATGGCAGATGAGTATTGGTAGTATAAAATTGACAGGTCTTCATGTCAGGATGCTTTCTGTCAAATTTAATCAAATTCTGTTCAAGCTGGTTTTTCTCTGTATTGAAACAGCAGTGATTTCTCCAGGATTTTCAAACAGCATTTTTGCAAGGTGGAATTTTCAATTTTAAGGGGACAGTATGAGAACTGTATCTATGAATAGACAAACCTGACTGCTAGATAACCAAATAGTACTAATTATTAGCTGTATTAAGTGGATTAACTTAAATGAGACTTGCCTGTGTTTGCAATATGGAGCTCCTTGGTTCAGCAAGATGCTTGAATACAGAATTAGTGAACTGTTTTAATTTCATAAATGGAAGATAAAAAATAGTACTAATTATTAGCTGTATTAGGTGGATTAACTTAAATGAGACTTGCCTGTGTTTGCACATGGAGCTCCTTGGCTCAGCAAGATGCTTGAATACAGAATTAGTGAACTGTTTTCATGTCATAAATAGAAGCTATCAAAGAGAACATTTGGAAAATGAGAGGGAAAATTGTAATAGCCATACCTTGGCTTTGTCCTTTTGGTCTTTACTGTCATTTGTACTTGTTTTATCTTTATTTGCATCTTTATTTATTGTGTCCCCTATAGGTTTCTCAACTTTCTCTTGTGGAGATTTTGTTGAGAGCTGTCGAAACAAGCATCTTGGTACAAGCCCGAGAGATTTACTTCCAAAAATCTGTAAAAGAAATTAAATGTATCATGAGACCAGTGATTATCTAATGATCCTTGAAATATAAATGGGAAGCATGACCTATTAGTCTTAAAGAAATTTCAATTACCTCAGTCCTGTATATAGCTGTCAAGTATATCAGATGAAGGAAAGTTAGAGATTGTAAAGATCAAATTTCAAAAGACTTTTGACCTAGTAGATGATTAAATGTTTATTGAAAAGTTAGAAATCTATCAATGTAGTAAAGATACTCTGATGTTGTTTTACATCCTACTTGAGCAATAAGTCTCATCAGGTAATATTAAATGGACACCTATTGGAAAATAAAACCATAAGCTGTGGAGTACCACATTTCTGTTCATATATGACTTACCCCTGACAACAGGAGCTGCAGACTCCTCAACTGATATGTATGTTGATGACACTACCTTGTCTCATACTGAATGTAATCAAGCTGAACTTGAGATAAACCTTCAAATTGCTCCCAATAGACGAATATGGTGCACAGAAAACAAGTCAATACAGAGCAAAATTTCTCAACTTCATGAAAGGGAATCTAAAATAACACTTGATCAGCAAATAGATAATGTTCAGAATCCAATGCTTACAATCAACATAGCACGAAAGAATATTCTTGAGAAAAGATAGCATGGTGTATAAGGTGTTAAAAAAATCTACCCCTATTTACCTGCACAACATTTTCCAGCAAAGAGAATATATTGATACCCCAAATCTAAGATCATTAACAGGTAAAAATTTTAAAGTACACAAGCCAAACAGGGAGCTATTCAAAAATAGTTTTAAATATTCAGATGTTCTTGTTTGGAATAGCATCAATGAGGTATACTATCATATACTTCAATATATGGCAGTCTCAGTATAAAGTGGTATACTCTAAAGCTCCCATGTAATCTGCATTATAACGAGTGAGTACTGCAACTGTCACCCTCTGAAAATATATAAACATTATAATAATAATACTAATAATAATAATTATTACGATTTTCTTCCATTCATTATTCATACATCATATGAACACCATGCTCTTTGTACACAGGCTTGTAAGTTCACTTTGTTTTATTATAACAAAGGATAAAAATGTGTAACCACTGTGAACTTCAACCCAAACAGGGTGCAACAATCCTCTAGTCAAACTAGGCTTGACAACAACTCAGATTACTGCTGGGCAAGTGAAATTCCTTGACAAGTAGCCCAATTTTTTATTTTGGAAACTTGGCAACTTTGCTCTTGTCTTGGCAGATTGATTGTTTGAAATGAGCCAAGTATGAAGTTGGTGAATCTGTGGGCTGTTGTGTAATGGAGAGTGCCTGTGCTGGCACAGTGTGGCAGAATGTCCCTCCTCTGGGGCAATGTCTTAGGCTGGTCTACCAGCAGGTAAGAAGATTGCTGAACTACAATCATTGAGGCCACAAAGGGACTATCAAAAAGTGCTGAGCAGTGGAGGTCTTTACTTTCTGAAGAACTTGTGGGATCATTCTGAAGGGTGGGAAGGTGTAAGCAAACAGACAATCCCACATCAGACTGAAAATGTCCACTACTCAGGCTCTCTGGTCTGGGACTGGGGAAACAATAAAGAGGAGCTCTTTGTTTAGCCTTGTCACAAACAAGTTGGTAAAGGGTATCCCCTAAAGTCTGAACAGAGAATCTGCTATGGATTGTAGCAGAGACCATTCCATGAGAACTATTTTTCCCCTCCTGGACAGACAGTCTGCCAAAATATTCTGTTTGCCAGGAATGTGGCAAACTCAGAGGGTAATCCTTTCTGAGGTTGCCCAGAGAAGGAGGTTCCAAACCTCCACACAGAGAGAAGGAGCCTGGGTGCCTCCTTTTCGCATGAGGTATGCTACCACTGACGTGCTGTCAAAGGAGACAATCATGCAGTGACTTATTTTGTTGACACACCACTGAAGGGCTAAGAACACTGCCCTCATTTCCAAATTGTTGATGTGGAGGGGGATTCTTCCCACGACCACGAACAAGCCTTTCTGCCTCCAGATGAGCACTCCACCCAAAATTTGACGTGTCTGTGAACCGACAGGGGTGGGGTTCAGGGACATGCATGGGGACTCAAGCCCAAAACCAGTCCCGATTTGTTCACCAAATCAGATAATGGTGGAAATCTGGTTCAAGAGAAATCTGAGCTGTCAGATGATCCCTGTGCAGTTTCCAGTTCACCAGAAGGAAAAATACGAGGCGCCACAAATGCAATCTGCCAAGGGGAACCAGGTCCACCATGTAGTTCAAGGTTTCCAGAAGAGATAGATATATAGACATGCCAACAATGAGGTCTGGGCTCTCAGTGCCTCCAACAGGTCCAGGATTCTGTCTACTCTGTCCCCAGACTAATCCCCATGTATACGAAATCTTGAGATGGAACCAGCATTGATTTCTCATATACTAATATAGATGGCCTGATATCTCACAGAAGGATACTTAAAAATTAACTAAATTGCAAGTTGATAAATCAAAGTGGTATTAAAATGCAGAATGTTGTAGACCTAGTGAATATCAGCTGAAAATCAATATGTAGCATTCCTCCGTTTAAAAAACATAATCATAAATATTTTTGGAGAACCAACTCTATGCCGGTTTTAACATTTTAACACTTGCCTCTGCTTGCTCATTTACAAACTGCAATATTGCTTGAAATAATAGTCAGAATCATTAAGAAAATATCGCAAAATTCGGACTTCCAAAATGTACACCCTAGAAGTCATGACTTTCTGTGATGAAAAATTAGTGGAAACCCCTGTGCAATATGAAAAGTTGAATGAGGAATTTGTCAAGAATTTTGTCTATTTGACCCACATCCCTTGGGCCTATCCAGACTGGCTTAACAGGCTAACTCACAGATTTTATCTTTCTATTCATAAATGACTGATCTAGTGAATAATATCCAACTCTTGACTGAGACCATTATAGAGAGATGTCAGATTTTGGGGACAGTCATGTATTATATCACCTATTATTACTGTTATGATTTATTTATTTACTTATTTATTTATTAAATGTTATGTTTATTTTTCTAATGTTATATGTTATTATTAAAATATAGTGTTCAGAGATTTGAGATAGGAAAAAAAGTCAAATTTGTAATAAAGTATTAAAACATTTTTCAATAGGATATATCAAAAGTATACAAATTGGTTTTAACAGTAACATACAACTTCAACTTGTGCACGACTCAAGAATTTTATATTTCATGCAAAAAAATGTTAGGGGACACTTTATAAATGCACTGAAAGGCTTCAGAAGTACATGCAACACAAAAAATCAATTCAATCTTAGAGCTGAATGTTCACAAAACATTTCTATATAACCATATGTAAGAAATCTGCAAATTTCAGCTCGAAATAACACGAGGTCAAGAATTTATAAAAGTGGCAAAAGACCAATATTAAAAATGGCGGACGGTGCACGCGTTTGAATGATTCCTGTGAATTTATTTCAAAAGATATCATAAAGAGTCGGTCATTCTTTTTAAAAAATACTGCATATTCAAATAATGCAGAAAACGTTCTACTTTGATATATTTCATCATTCGGGAAAAATCAGGTCCTGCTGATCTTGGCGGAGATTATACCAAACTGTTCTTCTCCGCCTTTTTATTTTTTATTTTCCTCTAACATGACTGAAAAAAAAAAAAAATGCGGAGAAACACTTGTTGGTCTAAGCAGAGATGGACCCTCTATTACAAACAGTCATACGCAAATTACATCAACATTCCGTAAAGACACGCTGTACTTCGAATGCATTCGGCACGCGTAACATATTCTTCGTGCAACAAATGCAGCCATCTTATTTCGTTATTGAATCACAGATACTGCATAACCGAACAATTTTTGATTGACTTTTACATGGACGCAGACATGTTGGTTGACTGGTCTACGATGACTCTTGTTATTACCATCAGGATCCGGCAGTTGATAGCCGAATGAAAACTAGGCCTCACCAGGAACAGTCGGAATATCCTCTGCCTTTCCGTTAAGTCGAGAAAGAAACCTCATCGCCATTGAGAACCATATTCGGAACTACTTTTGTCGACATGCCAGAATATGGCGATGGGAGGAAACAAAGTCACAATCAACACATTGTCGGCCTTTTCTGTTGAAACATATGTAGTGCTCTCCGCCAGAGGCGAATCACCAAACCCATTAAATTTACGTGTATTCATACAACTACATTTTAAGAAAAAACAAACTCTTAAAATATTGCCTATTTTCATCTGTTCCCATAAAATCAGAATACATGAATCACATAATAATAATAATAATAATAATAATAATAATAATAATAATATTATTATTATTATTATTATAATAACAATAATATTAATAATAATAATAAGTCTTTCAAACCACGCGAATATTTGTATACAAATCTGAAATTTTTCATGAAAATAAGGGACTAAAGAGAAAGAAGGCAGCAAGAATCGTTCTCCGGTACTTCCTTTTGCCGTTACAAAAAAGCAGGGACTAATTAAAATACGTCCAAGTCAGCAGAAACATTAACGGGATTTGTTGGCTCACATACATGTAGTTATACATCCGCAAGGCTACGGTGAACGTTAGTTCATAGCAGAGAAGACCTCACGGCTGACTATGAGTTCCACAAAATTGCTCTTACCTCCACCAATGCTGATTAGCACAAGAAAATCTATTCTAAAAAAACAAAATGTGTGAATCATTCGAGACATATTGTTTTATGTGGATGAATACGAAAGTACATATTTAAGCTCAAAAACCCAGTAACTGATTATAATTTGTTAAAATTATTATTTCTTTCTTAGTTTTAAGCTGGGACCTATAACTTACAGCTTGGGACTAGCACGCTAAATCATCACCCTTGGATGATAATGATAGTACTCTGGAAAATATATCCAGTTTATAACAACAGGATAAATTCATTTCCAGAATACGCTTATTATTATTACTATTATTGTTATTATTATATTAGATGTTTCAATCCGTGAATTCATCGTTTCGCGAGATGCTTCATCAGTGAGTTGTCATTCGTGCAATCAAAATATTAATATGTTATCTGTATGTGATTTCACATATGCGCGAGAGCGCGCTCGCGTGTGTGTGCGCGCGAAGAGAGAGGTGGAGAAAATAAGAAAGAGAGAATGAGAGAGGAATATAAATAATTGCTTCTTTTTTGTGTGAGAGTGTCGTCGGGTGAAAACGTCTTTTATGACTCTGTGTGTGTGTGTGTGTGTGTGTGTGTGTGTGTGTGTGTGTGTGTGTGTGTGAAGAGTGACAGGCAGATAGAAAAAACATTGAGAGTGAAACAAAGGTAAAAGTAAGTAGATATTGTATCTTTGTGCTCAAGTGTGTCCGTGTGTGTGAAGAGAGACAGAGGCAGATAATCAGAAAAGCCCAAAGAGTGAAAAATAAATATTGTAAGATATGTGCTTGGATAAAATGTGATTTTATTATGTGTGTGTGTGCGCGCGCATGTGTGTGAACATACAAAGATAGACCGAGTTTAACGCCATTTTTCAGCACATGATAGGCTTATACATGGCGGCCAGAATATTTGGTGGAGGAAGAACCCTGGAAGAACCATCGACCCACGGGAAGCTACTAGCAAGCTTTCTCACATACCCATGTTCAGTGCTGGATTACCAATAGGCAGGTTAAGCACGTGCTTAGGGTCCCAGCAAAGCAGGGACACACACCTTTTTATATATATATAAATTACGGTTTAGTGTTTTTATTTTAAATTACATGGGGGGGGGGAGAGACCGGGGGGGATGGACCATAATCTTTTCAGTGCTTTAGGCCTCTAAAGGTCTTAATCCTGCCCTGCCCATGTTGGTCGATCTGAGAATGGAACTGACGCGGACAGAGGTGAGATGTGATATGTAAATGCGAGCGCATGAGACCACTCGACCACCCGGGACCCTTTGAGAGAGAGAGAGAGAGAGAGAGAGAGAGAGAGAGAAAGAGAAAGAGAGAAGAAATGAAATTATATTTGTATCTGTTGGCTTAGAGGTTGTGTGCAAATACAAGTATTTGCCTGTCAGCTACTTGTTCATATATGTTCATTTATGTTGGCATTCAGACTTTTGGAGAATTAAGAGAAAATATTATATTTTCATTTTCAAAATATATATTTTATATATATATATATACACACACACACACACACAATCATATGGCAAATAACAGTCCTTTCAAGAACACTGGATCCAGCAAGCGATCGCGTGTGTCAGGCATAGATATCTTAAACAGAGACAAACAAGACTAGCAATAAACACACACACACACACACATACACACACACTGATTTTAAGAAACCTTTTAAAAAAATTATGGATCTAGTAGAAGTATTATTTCAAAATTGTTGGTTTTAACTCTGGTGATAAAATGGCAACCTAGTGGGTATTGACCTACAAAACGAGGAGCAAGAGCGCCATCTTTTTCTTAATATAAAGTGATATAGCCGTAGATTATATCCAAGATAATGCATTGTCTCTTTATTAACATTAACCACAACAACAATAATAATAGCAACAAGAACTATAAAAAGTAGTAACTTATAGGTAAGTGAATGAATAATGAACCAAATTAACGAATTATTTTATTAAAACACACGGACTCTAAACAGATAACGATTTTATTTTATTTGAGTGTGGGTGCCCATTTGGAGTCTTCTCGATTTAAGCCACTTGGTTTCAATGTTCTTAGGCGGTATATCCAGTAATTCCTTTTCTTTCCTGGTTTCTGAATTCTAGTTGGGATTGTTTGCAACTGCTGTTAGTGTCATGTCACTAAAAGTATGGCCAGTGGAAGAGAAGTGTTCTGCTATCGGACTTTTGTCTAACTTTTTTGGTCATCCAATCATATCTGTGAAGATTGATACGTCTGTGTAGTTTTTCGGTTTCTCCGACACACGAAAGGCCGCAAATCGTACATATAATGAGATAAATTACATTCTTTATTCTGCATGTTTTGTTTGGGCCATGTATGTTTAATTTTATGCTCGTCACTGTGCTAGAGAATGTGCTATAAAATAAAGGAAATAACTTCTACAAAATACTTATTATATGATCTTTCTTATCTCTTTTTTCCAAAAGATGATAAATATGTAAACTTTTCTTTTTGGCAGTTGTAGGTCAGTCATTTCACGTAGACAAGTGAAAATCTGTTGTAGAGTCCTTAGATATATACCAAGTATCCAAATACCGTTCTCTTAAATCGTTATATTGTGGACAAAAAATAATACGTGTTATTCATCTCCTAATATGGAGATATTTTCGTTATTTACACAATAAAGTCTAGCAGATTAGACCAACATTTTTTTAAAGGTTCACCCCGAAGGCTAGAAACTTTCTAATGGTGCCATGCATTTCTATGACCCTTGTGGGAAACCCTTTGGGTAGATGTGGACTTATGAAGTGGTGCATTTGTTTTCTGCAGAGGGATTTGTTGCGAAGCTTAGTACCCCAAAACGGTCACCTATAAATAATGGTTGTTTCAATAGTGTATTGTCTCATATACTATCCAATGATAATAAATTTTAAAAAAATTGTTTGGCAAATGTTAAGCTTCCACAAGGTGCAAGAAACCATATAAACCTCCCCCAGTTTGAATCTGCCCAGTATTTTGCAAATTATAGCATCTGATTCATGGTGACTGATAATAAAATGTACAGTTGTTTAGTTCAATATAACATTCATGCTTTACTGTTGTTACTGTTATAATTGTAAACAAAACACAAAAAAACATAAAATGTAAGTCCTAAGGACTATTAAATATTTTACATCACAGAATGATTGATAAGTAATATCATGACTAAATATCAAGAAGATTATTACATCATATTTTGTTTTTCACCCTACTTCAGATGGATTCCAGTCCTTCAAATCTTACTCTTCCATCCAAGAAACAAAGACTATCTTACTCTTCCATCCAAGAAACAAAGACTATCATTTAACCCAAGCAGATGTCTTATCTACCAGAAAGAATGGAATGAGGACCACAGGAAGGCATCAGATCCGGGTAAAAGAAGTTTTCTCAAGGCCCTCAAATTAAGAATGGAAGCAGGTAACAGCAAAGTGTATGAGAGAATTCAAAATATACTTGATGAACAGAGAGAGTGGACATTTGCTGGTGAGCAACTCATCCAGTGGCATAAAAACTGTTATTTATCATTCACAAGCATCACCAACCTCACGCATGTAGCATATCCAAAGAAGGATTAGTCGGCATCTACCTCCCAAGAACGGCCACAAAGGACTGAATTCTGTTGGAAGGTGGTCTGCATGTTTTGTGGACAAAAGTCACAAAACAAATACAGAACTCTCATAAGGGTGGCTACATTTGAGTTCTGCAAGACATTGGAAAGAAGGGTACAGGAGAAGGATGACCATGTCCTTCAATGCAGGATAGATGACTTCTCAAAACTGATTGCAGTAGAGGCTCAGCATTACAAGGCTTGACATAGTCGATACATTTTGTAGAAGAAGATATCCACTGTTGAGTCATCATAAAATACATATGATAGGCATTTGATAACTTACTGGTCCTCATTGTGCCAACTTTGGAAAGTGGGAAAGTAGTTGACATGAAGTAAATGTCTAAATATAAAGAGTGTTTGACAAAGTACGTGAGTGAGAAGGATGCGCGGTACTTTACAAAGCATAAGCTCAAGATAAATTTGAAAAAAAAAACGCTGTGGAGACAGCAAACGGGTTTATCCTGTTTCTCAGACCAAGCCAGAAATTGTGGTTAGCAAGAATCTTCATATTTAAGATGTAAGCAACTCTGCAGCAAAGGAAACCCAATGAAACATTCAGATTAAATTAGATGTTTCCTTTGATATCATGGAGCAGGAATCATTCCTTATGTTGATTTTATTCAACGCAGCGCAGCACTCATCCTTCGGTTTATGATTAAATCATGTGACGAAATCTAGCATCAATCACTTTGACCCTTGGACTTATCAATAGAGATCTGTGAGTATCAAGTTCCTGATGAACTCTACACCTTTTCCTACTGGATCATGTGCAGGCAAACGGCAAATTCTGTGGATATTGTTGAACGGATACATGAGAAGGACCCGGTGCTTCACAGATACATCCTTTCCCTGGGACAGGATCTAGCCTACATGCAGTCCCGGGGCAATTCCAGAATGCCGAAGAGGTTGTGACATTGCGCAACAAGCTTGGCCATGGCATAAATTATGACGAAGTGCAGCGCATTGACACTTGCTGGTCAAATATTCAGATGTCCTCAGAAAGTTCAGGTTTACCACAAAATACGGTTTATGGTAGGATCACACGTGGGGCTGGTCAGGGCCGTCGTAAGGGGCCGGCGATACGGGCGAACGCCCGAGGCGCCAAGTCGGGGGGGGGGGGGGCGCCGTTACGCGGAGTTTGCGGTATTTTTTTTCAGAATGGGGTTTCGCAAAAAGGCGACGCTCGCCAGGGGCGCCGTTTCGTCCTGCGGAAACTTGTGACGGACCTGGGGCTGGTGACAATTTCAGTAAAGCCACAGAATTAGTACAAGGTATGCACCATAATGTTGTGAACATGGTGCTATATCAAACCAAAGAGGGACATGCCGGGACACCAGGGTCATGTTCTCAATCTGAACCTGTACCCAAAAGCTCATTAAGGACAGTGAAAATACAGGTTCTGATTCATCATACATACGTTTGTATACTAACATGGGTGGCAAAAAGATTGTTCTACAAAATTTGTTAGAGAGACTGAAGATGGAATGGTTTCTTTAATATACATCTCATCATAAAGATATGAAAGCCATTGATCAAGCACTCATTGTGCTCAGAATGATTCCCATGAAGATGGTTGACTTACACATACAACAATATTCCAAACATAGTCTACCAGGATGGACTGTGTATCATGCAGTCCTCAGCAACAAAGCAGTGATCAGCAAAACAAATATTGGATATTGTCCAATGGTGCCAGCATCAGTGGTGGACTTAAACAGTCTTTATACAATGATGAAACAGTTTAAAATGATCTTCTATACGTTGGGCCAAGATTGGACCCTTGTCACCTACAATGAAGCAATTTACAGCAAAGCACATACCATTAAGTGGAGAAACCATGAAGAGTTCAAGAGGGATGAGCTGGAAATGGATAGCATGCACAGAGTGATGAACTTCATGGGTGACATTGAACATGTGATAGAGAAAAGTGGTTTTTAGGACATACCTGCTGAGAGTGACATATATTGCTCATCTGCTGTGTTTCATGCAATGAAACGAATGAGACCCATTCAGAGGCTGCAAGTGGATGGCCATCGATGACTAGCTTGCAAAGGAAGATGCACAAGTAAATGAAGAGAAGCGAGCTGAGATTTTAAAGCATGCAACAAGATGTATTCAACTTCTTGTTGACATTGCTAACGTGTATCATGAGAATGAAAGAGACGTTCATGATGAAATCAGAAAGTTCATCCGGGTTTTCCATCCAATACATGCTATCATGTATAACTTTACGGAGCATGGGTGTCAATGTTCTGAAACGTTTGCTGTGGACAACTATGTGACAAACTTGTCTCAGTTGCTGTTAGATGACGTTGCAGCAAAGCGGGATGATAAACGCAAAATAGAACTTGAAACATTTGCTGAATGATTTCACTTGATTTACCAGGTGGGACACAATCAATTTCATTGAGGGGAAACTCCAAGAAAAGAACCAGCCTGAGATTTACCAAGAATTCTGATGGAAACTGGTCTGTTCATCACACAGCAAGATTTTTCAGTGGAGTCTGGCATGATATGGGGGATTGAATAGTTAATCAATAAAGATCGTGGTGAATATCGACACTTGTGTACCAGAGAGGAGGCACTTCAGAAGTATTACCAGACTTCCCACCTAAAGGGAGAATGCACATCAGTTTTCAAGTCAAGTTTGTGGGATGCATAAATATACTCTACAAATACAGATATGTACCGAAGTTTTGAAAACTTCGCGTGAATACCACGTGACCAATTATTTACTTAAATGGATTTTAACCAACCAATTTTTCTTGTATCGCACCATTTTTGCGAAGTTTGTTATATCTTTAAAACTTCTACGCTACTGATATATTTTTGCTATTTGATTATCAATATTATAATAATGTTTTATTGATTCCGCCAAAATTTTACACAGATGTAGCGTACAAAATCTAACGAGATTTCAACACTGGTACATGTCGGCATTTGTATTTGTGTACACATTAAAACCACCTGAGTAAGAAAACCACCCAGAACCGAATCTTTTGATCTTTATTTTGAATGGCCTTTAATTGACTATTAAGACCAGCCCTCTATTCTAAATAAGAGCACTTTATTTCAGTCCCAATTGATACAATATAAACTGAACCCCACAGTTCAAACCACCTGACATGGTCACATTAGTTACAAGTGCCTCAATAAACAAAAACGTGGTTTATTGGTGTCCAAAAGGCGTGATATCAACATTTTTAAAGATTATTGTTGATCTATTGATCAAGTACAAATTGAAGGAATTTTTTTTATATAAAAACTGGCTTCTTATTTTAAGTCGAAATCAAAGTTAATTATTGAAAACTTCACGCAAGAAATGACGTTTAAATTTAAAAAAAAAAAATGTAATGGTGAAAAAAATAAGAACGATAATATTTTCACAACTTTCATTGTGCAATCCTGATATATTATATGAAAATGATGAGCCATGGAAGCATTGAAACTATGAACTAGCGTTTAGTATCGTTTGGGGGAGGGGGGTAAACAAGTTGGCGAGGAGTCTTTGGGACAGAACTGCCGGTGGAGGCCAAGGGGCCGAAGCCCCTGGAAGCTCGGCATTTTAAGCGTTTGCAGGGCATATTTTAACCATCTAAGAACAACAAGCCTGTAAAATACTAGAATTATTGCTTGAAGCACTATCATTAATGAAACACTACGTATATACACTAATTACAGCAGAGTATTAAAGCTCACACTTCACTGATTTTCGGACAAAGCCACTGTATCAACTTCGTGTCAATCAAGTCTCAATGTACACACAAATGCTTGTTAGGTAAATAATCCCCAAATTGCAGAATTAAACAAGTCCAGCTTTCTCCAAACCACGGATAATTAGGTCACATCTTTCACTCATTGTCGCGTGTGCTGCAATTATCCATTCAGCCCGAATTGGCTTGATTAATGAGGTTGCAATCAGTGATCGTCACCAGTAGCATCTTCGGGAGCATGTTTTGTTCCCTTTATTGATAGTTGTTTAAGTTAGAGATCATGCAGGTTACTTTAATAACCGATTGACTTAGTGTTGTAGTCTGCGTCAGCTTCCTTTGATGTTGAGCACTCAGACGAAAACACAGTGTAAGTGATTGGCCTTGACATGTGTGTTATTTGTGATCATAGAGGCGGTAGTATTGTTTTAGTGTTGTTGGCTGCGTCGGCTTCCATTGATGTTATTCACTTGGACAAAACACGGTGTCAGTATTGAACTTATCAGGTTTTTGATTTGTGCTCATACATGTGAAAGTATTGTTATAAACATTCAAGTGACCGCCGTTTGCGTCGGCAGAGTTTTATTCTTTGTATTCTTTATTTTGGGTATTTGTAGCGGTTAAACCACGAAATTAAACACTTAGTAATATGCAAACTTTGACAGGCAAAACCACGAATTTAAGTACCCACGAAAATGTCTTTTTTTACAAAACCACGAAAATTGAGCCCCACGAAAATAAATGATACTACAGTAGATTGTGGTTCCTTTTGTGCGAAGAAATTGTTGGCAAACAAAATGTATGAATTTTCTGTAAATTACCGCGCCAACATACATCTGGGGCATATTTTTGTCTCGCGGAAATAGCCCAGGTGGTCCGAATGTATGGCGGCGGAAGGAAACAAAGTCACAATTGGAACATTGTCGGCCCTTTCTATCGCGACATATGTGGTGCACATCGCCAGAGGAGAATCAGCAAACCCATCAATTTTATGTGTAATCCTACAAATACTTCCGAGGTTATTTCGCGACTTGATAGAAATGGTCGCACGATGTTCCAATCGAAAGTTATACCTACCAAAAAATCAGGGAAATAATCAACGAAGGGAGCTAACAACGTTTCCGAAAGGGTCTATACTCTAAAGCCACCAAGGGTAATCAGCCGCTCATTGTGCATGTGCCACCAATCGCGTACCCGTCTGTACAAAATTTAGATAATTATATTATAAGGACTCTTACAAAAAACTTTTTATAACAAATTCATTCATAAATGTACGAATAATATATTGCTATATTCATACAATCTATTATCTATATTTGTATGATTATTCTGGTACCTACAATAATGTTCCCCGATGAATTGAAGTTTGTACCTATTTCATATTACAATTTATCCCGAACAAGAAATTTTCTTCTCCATATCCTTTTTTTAAAAAGCGTCAGGGGTATTGTGATCGCCTCCGTTTATTCGTCCGTCCGTCCCTTACGCTATCTCCTCCTACACGTTTAGGTGAATATTAACGAAACCTGATGGCTACGATTCCACGTGATGTCAAGTGGCGCGAGATGTAATTTGCTTCAGGCTCCGCCGCCTGAAGATGGGAATAATGATAAGGGTAGGAGTGCTTTTGCAGAAAAGTTTAATAACATGCAAAGTATATGATGTAGCCATGGTATGTGTAATCATTGCACTCATGTATAAAACATATAATACCGGTTTTGCACTTGTGCTACGTGGTCATGCTCCAGGTTGTGGGGACCAAGCTCTGGGTCACAGCTTTGGAACTATTGAGATCCCACACTATAACTACATATACACTTACCTGTCATGAATAGACGACTCCATTTGCACATCCACATTTAACCCTGAGTCTTGTCTAACACTCAGGAGATTATCTGGATGTGGCCCCTAGGTCACAACCTGAAACCTGTTCCCCCCCCCCCCCCCCGGATTAATATGTGCGTGGTCCTTGGGTCGCTTAATGTTCGAACTCCTGCAATCAATTTCGGTCTCGGTCTTTTCACAAACCAAGCGTGGGGATATGCTAAGGCGGGCCGTCGACTTTTTTCTAGTTCCAAATTTTGAAAATCTAAAACACATATTTGCTTTTATTTGTAACAAATTACCTTGATAATTTGAGATTTCATGAGGAAAACGCAATTGAATAGATAAATCAATTTTGAATATGTTAGCGCAATTTCACTCCAATTGAAAAAAACAAACAAAAGTGCTATGACAAAACAAACGTATATTGATTAAGAAGAACTAGCCACTTTACCTATTTTATTTATTTATTTATTTACAATCAAACCTGGGCTAACGATCACCTCTTGAACGAAACCACCCGTTTTAAGAGACTACAAAATTCCATTCAAACAGTTGACCTTTACCTATATTAAGAGACACCTGTGTTCAAAGACCACATTTTCTTTGGGTCCTTAGGTTGTCCCTTAAAAAGTAGGTTTCACTGTATTTGCTTATTTCTTTTATTTATTTATTTATTTATTTATTTATTTATTTGTTGTCAATGATGATTGTGGGTAAACGTGATTTTCTTTATCAAATATATATTATATAACCATCGTCATCATCAGTATTATTAAATATAATGAAAATATACCATTAATGTTATTTTTGCGAACATTATATTTTATATTGGATATTTATCACCATGCTTTACCAAGTTTGTTCAAACGATGCCTATGCTGTCACAAAAGGTCCCTACCCAGGAGTCACATGATTCCTGTAGTGTTCTTTATAGGCACATTTAAAAAATCGTCCACGCCGAAAGTATGAAGCCCAAATCTTTGATATTTTGTATGTGGCTTCCGATCGTCATGTTTAAACAAAATTTTTAAATGGTGGTCCTAAGCTCCTCACACACACACACACACACTTTTATCCCCACCTTATTGCAACTACGACCCATTTGAGTCACAGGTTTGACACTGCAAGATACATGTACATATAGTGAAATTGAATTACAAGAAAATTGATGTACATTGTATTTTTACACATTGATTTGCGAGAGTCAGAGACCTACATTGACTTCTCAAACCCCGCAGTCACGAGAATGTCAAAATCGCACGACTTAAATTGATTGCCATTCTTATTTCATTGCGGCAAACCGATACATCCTGGTGTTTATAGAGTATCTTACAAAATGGGTGGATGCTGAAGCAATCTAATACAAGAATGCGCACACTGCGGTGAAGTGCTTAATAAGATACGTCTGTAACCATGGAACCCCTGAGGTATTAATTACAGACCAAGTGAGAGAATTTTGCAATGACGTTAACCCGTTTTTTTGCAGCCATATGGGTATAGAGCACTGGATTGCATCCCTTTATATGCGCAAACAGGAAGTCTGACAAAAAGATTTAATCGACGCTTTGTTCCATTCTGACTCATTATTTTCGTGAACGAAAAATGCAGTGACTGGGATGCAATGCTTCCCTATCTTTGATTAGCTTACCGAACTTCGAAGAATAAATCTACAAAGAAAGATCCATTTTCTCTTGTGTATGGAAGAAAGACGAGGTTACCGGTCGAGCTCCATATTCCATCCTCTGAAGGCCATGCCCTTACAAATACTGAAGCAATGGAAGTGAGGGGTGGATTAATTTCTGAATTTGTCTCTGTCGCTCAAAAGAGCTGCAGAGAATATACGTAATGTACAGAAAAAACAGCTTTACCACGATGCCAAAGTGAAAAATATTGCTTTCAAGGAAGGGGATGAAGTGTTACTTCACAATACAAGAAAAACAACCAGAAAAGGAGGAAAACTCAGCACCTTGTGGACTGGACCATACACTGTCGAAGCAGTGCTGGAAAAGGATCTTACCGTTTACTGGGATACACGAGTGTTGTTAATGGTAACAGACTGAAAACTTACAAGAGTAAAGCGGCTGAGATTGCATCAAAACCGGAGGAAGAAAACACTAAACGTAACAGCAAAGACAGAGAAACAAATGAAAATGGGAGTAGATTTGAGCCCGTTTGCCTTAAAAAAAAAAAAAAAAAAAAAAAAAAACGCCAATGAGCGAGATATTATTAACTACAGTACACAAATCTAGACACGTCTAGCCAACAGGACCATGCTGACATAGAATATTTGCGTACGGATACGGTTAATACATTATTCTACGAACCCGTTGACAACGAATGACAAAAGACAAGTCACACATGTTTGGAATAAAAGTGAAAAATTATAGGCAGACTGTGCATGGCATGAAATAAAGATATCTTCTCGTCCAAAAGCGACAGCGCCTATGAGGGGCAATGGTAACTGTTTTTGAGAACATTTCAGCTACTTGCTGTTCGGTGTTCTGTCATTCCACATGTTAGTAAGGGACTATATCATAAATTTCATGCACAAAAGCAAGGAAGTGTTCGAAATAATAGAATTACGGCCAGTAAATACATATATCAGTGAATCGGGGATGTCTGATACTGGCACCTGGGGTACAGAGATGGAAATAATGGCTTTATCAACTATGCTTGAAACAAAGGTGCATGTTTATTATGAACATGGAGAAAAAGATGTCAAAACCAATTTCGCCTGGTTCACTTATTCTCCTCTACGTACAAATAGTTCAATATCGGATACCTGCCCGTACATCAAAACCTCCATGAGCATTATAAACCGATGTTTGATGTATAGGACACCAGCTTGGCAGGTGGTGTCAATAATAGACCTCTCTTGAAAAGTAACCCATACTTGAATATTAGAAACTACATGCCCCGTAAATACTGGAGATTTGTGTCTGAAACCACTTTGGATGCGGCACTTATATATAACTACGAAGACAAAGCTATTCTACAATCGTCATTCAGAGATCACTATGACATTATGTTCCTTAAAAAATTCCAAGATGTCCATTATAACATTAAAGGAATTGAGAAAGATGCACAAAAAATTGATCCGACTGTTTTTAACTTACTGGTCGATGAAGAGAACTTTGCTGAACATCTATTGCCAAAATCGAAATATGCCTGATTGTATTACTGAGAGGTTTCATTTATTCCATTCTTATATTTTGTTGCCGAAAAGAAATGCAAGCACTGTCTTTATAATTACCTTTGGTATGGAATTGAACATACATGTCAATCGTTAGTATTGAAGGCCGTTTTAACATGCATTCATTTTTAAAAAAAAAAGCTCCTCAAAGCGCTCTATAATTTATTTTATGAGCTCTCGGGGCGCGGGGCGCTACCATTGGAATACGGAGGAATGGTGGCTGATACCTGTCATGTCGCATTATCACATTGTCGCGGCGACTAAGAGACAACCAAGCAAAATAAAGCGACAAAGCGTCCACGTGACAACGCGACAAAATAGTGCGAGAACCTTGGAAAACAAGGGCAACAAAACGACAGTACTATTTTGTCACCTTGGCGGCCTATTTTGTCGCGTTGACGCCTTGATTTCGTAGGTTTGACGCTTTGCGCGTTGTTGCATTTACGCTTTGTTGTGTTCCCGCTTTTATCGCTTTGGGGCCTTGATTTTGTTGGGATGTCGCTTTGTCGCGTTGGCGCTTTATCGTCTTGACGCATTTTCGCTTTATTGCATTGGAGCTATGTCACGTCGTCTTTTGTTGACATATGCATTTCATACCATCCATGATGGTTAAACAACTCAATATTACACTGTATTTCCCTATAGGAATAACCGGCAAAAGTAGTCCCGTATCAAATAATTTCTTGGTTAATAGTTAATAGAAACATTCTTTGTATTGTTTTTGCGTCTTGAAAGTGCATGAAATATTTTATATGAAAAAAATGAATGAAGAATAGTTATATTATTAGGTTGATAGACTCATCTTCTCTCCCTGCTCAAGCCAAAGCAGAGTACGCAGAGAGCATAAAAGCGAATTGCAAATGGCAATCCAAAATTACTTACATTACGCATGCCAACCAGAAGATGACAACGCGACGAAGCAACAATGTAACAACCAAACAAAATCCAGGCGCCAACTCGACAAAATAGGGCGACAAAGCGACAAAATAACTCTGCTGCTTTGTCGCCCTAGTTTTATCGGGTTTTCGCTTTGTCTCGGTATTTAGTCGGGTCACTTTGTCGTGTTGGCACTTTGTTGCTTTGTCACCGCGACAATGCGACTACACAACATGTCAGAAATCGGGCCAGCATACCGAGGCGCCTACAATGTACATTGAACTTACGTGCTAACCATCTTGACAGACTGGGCAAATCGGGCAATATTGTGTAGCAAAATTATGGGATTGAAGCTATGCTTGTAATGGGCCAAGGCCATTAGGTCATGTTACACAAAGTCTAATTCAACATCAGTCGATATCTAAGTTTGCCTATTGTAGGCCTATATATGATAATAAAAGCTGTCTCGAATTATATTAAATAAATAAAATTTAAAAGAATTTAAATTAGGTTGCAGCAGCTGTACCTATTTGCTTCTTATAGATATAGATCTAATGCATTAAGGGGTAGAATCCCATTATGTAACTCTGAGACCATGGGTGCTTCGAAATCTCGCATTATCGAAGATAAAGCGATCAGGCGTATCACAATTGTTACTGGTAACCACGAGTCGCAGTCGTGTCTCAGTTACAGCATCATAAGGAAACGATGGTATACTATGTGTCGTTTTGTGACTTTTTTAAGTTCATTGAAACTTAGACACAGGGGATACTCTTTTATTGCATCGTATACGATCACAAAAAGCATAACAACAGCGTAAAAAATTCAATTTTAGCAATGCATAATGTATAAAACACGTTCTTTCGTGCCTAGTGTGCGACACGCTCCAATTGACACAGGTACTCCACGCGGGACACAGCCAAATACGCGAGGTTGGATCATTGGAGGTAGTCGTCGACAATCAGTACCATCCGCAGGTTTTTTATGATAAATCCATGGGAGCTGTGCACAGTAACTGAATAGTCAAAACGCCAGTCTGTACTCTGTCGGAAAATCATGCATGACAGCACTCTTGGGGGCTGTAACCGTCACCTTGAACATGTTGTTTAGCACAAACTCCTGCTGCTAGTTTGTCCCTGGAACAGTAACAAAGATATTTTGGCGCCGGCTGTCCTGTGGGTGGTACAAGAGAGAGAGAGAGACCTCTGTGGGTGGTACAAGAGAGAGACCTACGTATCTGGAAAGTGCTTTTTGTGTCGGTCAAATAAGAGTTGCTAGGCCCTATAAACTACAAGCGTGTCAGCGGGCTTCACTGCTCCAGAAAGGAACTTCAGCCGCGAACTTCTTCTAGCACTGGACACTGTCAGATTTGAGGTCCATGCTCTTTTATAGGTTTTTAAGGGCTTCGTCCTTGGTGCAATAGTCTTCCTCGGCCTGTTCATAGTGGTAGACATACTCGCGCAGCCAGTCATGCAGCAGATCTCCAGCTATGGGTGGCGGTTGATCTTGATTATCACAGCAGACAACTTGAATGCCCCGCAGCTCTAGCCACTCGAGAATGTGGCGGGGGACTGTGCAAATCTCGTCGCAAAAAATAACCCACGCAATGTATTTCTGGCCCATACGTTCTGGAGTCCATTCTTTTTGGCCATTCCAGAGAAAGAAACTATGGTAGGTTTATGCGCGGATATCGCCACCGTACTGACCGTAACTTCCTCCACCCTTGAGTTAAGGAAAGGCGATGCGTTGCCAGCAGATCATCGGCCCTGGGAGCCGTTGAGTCTGGCACTGCGTGGAACCGTGGAAAGCGACATCAAGTATGTAGGCTGCGCTATCATTGGGGCATGTAGGCTGTCCATTGGGGGCCAGGAGCTTTTCATCTTTAACGCGCCACTGCCCCAGGAGCAAACTGTTATATTGCTCTGCTATGCAAGCAGAGCATGACATTTGTAATTTCATATAAAGGCAGCGCATTCGCAGCAGATGGGCTCTTCCTTTGCATAGGCATGAACTCCATCTAATCGGACCAAGTGCTCCGGCTTGATGTAAATAGAGTCAGTTCCAACCCGTATAGCCTCAATAGGAAACCTTTGTAGCATGTTGATAAAGTTAATGCCCACGTAGTCAAGCATGGAGGCCCGGAGGAGCATATATTGCGGCTGTGAGCCGTCGTAGTACATATTGACGTTCCCGAGGGGAGCCCTGTCATAACCAACCAGAGAGTTGGTCTTGTGGCATGAGAAAGTCCAGCTCGCCCCGGTTGGTAACCAGTTGATCGTCATGCACTTTCAGCCGTTTAAACAACCCATTTCCTTGTCCTCCAGCAGCCAGACTTTGGTCTGTTTCTTGTAAGAAATAATAGCCTCTGTTACCTCGAGGTGTGTGAGCACACCTGCCTCGACCATAAACCGAAACAGTACGATTGGACCCCAGCCGCGGTTGTTTCGGGCAGCCTCGTTTTATTTAGGCTTGCTAAAGTGACAGCCAAACCAAGCAGGTATAACTGGGTGGCAGTCGGTAGCAAAGGTTCAAGAGCGCAACTATGCAAATCCAGTGAGGTCCTGAGTAAGTGGTCTGTTAAGACCACCTGGGTTATCCAGTCGCCTGCCCGCTGGATGTCCTCCAGCATAGCCACGGGAGTTGGCTTCCAACCGTGTCGTTCTGGGTAACATTAGCAGCGGCCGAGGCTTCACTAAAGTCTTTAGGAGCAAACGCGTCACACTTGTCTGTGTACTTGCTGCAGGTCCCAACAATCTGCAGGTGCTTCTCCTGTGTTCTAAATCACCGACCATCGGCCAGCACAAACTGCTCCACAAGCTTGGGGTCCAGTTTTTGTCGTTTCCGCCTCCAATAATCCAAACTGCCTTTGGCTCCCCTTCCGTAATCTGCCGAATAGCGTCCCAGGCGTTGACCTCATAGTACTCAACGCTGCATCGCTCACAGAAGAGCAAAAGCTTTATTGTTGTCCCCCCACAACACACAAACTTAAGCAATACTTTCCGCTGTTGTCAATGTCGCTGTCGGCTCCCTTCTTTAGGAGAAGTGCACGCTTGAGAACTTGTTGCAGAGTTTCCACATCGTAGATGATTGCACCTGTCTCCTGAACTTGTCTTTCCTGCAAATCTAGCTTTTCACGGTGAGTCTCTGTCAGGCCTTGTATTCTGGAAGAATTTGTAAAATGGTCATACAGGCGCAGAACTACGCAGTTCAGGTCACAATCCCTTAAATGGGCTAGGTTCTCGTGTTCGGACTCTCAAATGGGGTAGAGACCGTACATCACTGCCATCACATGGTAATCAATTTCATATTAAGGTTCATCAATACCAGTAAGGAGTCCACGTTTCGTATCACTCTAAATCTCAACCACCTTTCCACCCTTACGGTGTTTTCTGTCTTCACTGGGTCATGCTTGTCTACTACCGTCCATTCATCCTTCTTCTCATCATAGTAGAGAAATGTATTGCAAATGAAAAACTCCTCACCTGTCGGAACGACGGGAAGAGCAGTAAGAAAAATGTGCTAAAAGGTTTTATGCTAAATTCATTTAATTTCTAGTAAAAGTCATGAATTGCATATCAGCCACTCTCAAATAACAATAATGTACAATGTATTTGCATTAACTTGAGGTAAATCCATACATATGTGTTAAAAGTAATATACAATGTATTTGTATCACCTTGAGGTAAATCCATACCTATGTCTTAAAAGTAATGCACAATGTATTTTTATAAATTTTTAGGTAAATCCACACCTTTGTGTTAAAAGTAATGAACAATGTATTTGTATTAACTTGAGGTAAATCCATAACCTTGTGTTAAAAGTAATGCACAATGCATTTGTATTAACTTGATGTAAATCCATACCTATATGTTAAAAGTAATGCATAATGTATTTGTATTTATTTTAGGTAAATCCATACCTATGTGTTAAAAGTAATGCACAATGTATTTGTATTAACTTGAGGTAAATCCATACCTATGTGTTAAAAGTAATGCACAATGTATTTGTATTAACTTGATGTAAATCCATACTTATGTGTTAAAAGTAATGCACAATGTATTTGTATTAACTTGATGTAAATCCATACCTATGTGTTAAAAGTAATGCACAATGTATTTGTATTAATTTTAGGTAAATCCATACCTATGTGTTAAAAGTAATGCACAATGTATTTGTATTAACTTGATGTAAATCCATACCTATGTGTTAAAAGTAAAAGTTGTTCATTGGACAATTAGGTCTATCATAATACATATTCAGATTTTATAAAATATTACCATATACACCAATGGGTAGGTAAAGGTAAATCCCTAAACAACAATAAATATTACTTAACTAACTATAATTGAAATTTATCTTCAGAGTCAAAAGCTGGCAGCATCCTTCATGGAGCCTTTGACAGGTGGTGACATTGAAGGCTTTGTGAATGATGTTAGAAGCTTGTGAGAAAATAGAACTCATTGTTTTCAATGGTATCAATTGCAGTTAAGTGTCATAATGACAACCAGATAACAATGTACTATCATAATGACAACCAGATAACAATGTACTATCATAATGACAACCAGATAACAATGTACTATCATAATGACAACCAGATAACAATGTACTATCATAATGACAACCAGATAACAATGTACTATCATAATGACAAATAGATAACAATGTATTATCATAATGACAACCAGATAACAATGTACTATCATAATGACAACCAGATAACAATGTACTATCATAATGACAACCAGATAACAATGTACTATCATAATGACAACCAGATATCAATGTACTATCATAATGACAACCAGATAACAACCGCTATCATAATGACAACCAATTGTAATCTCTGTGATATTAACCTATATTTATTAAATAACAATCAGTGTGGAAATTTAAAATTGCCAAAGAAACTGGTAACATTGATCCTGATAATCAAGATTGCTATGATTCAGTAGATCCTATAGTCAATTTACTGCCCACTGAATGATGTGGTCCTACATGTGGGTATATATGATTCAGTAGATCCTATTCAATTCGCTGCCCACTAAACCAGGTGGTCCTACCATGTGGTCCTACTTTTGGGTATATATGATTCAGTAGATCCTGGTCAATCCATTGCCCACTAAACCATGTGGGTATATATGATTCAGTAGATCCTAGTCAATCCATTGCCCACTAAACCATGTGGTCCTACATGTGGGTATATATGATTCAGTAGATCCTAGTCAATTTGCTGCCCACTAAACCAGGTGGTCCTACCATGTGGTCCTACATGTGGGTATATATGACTCAGTAGATCCTAGTCAATTCACTGCCCACTGAACCATGTGGTCCTATGATGGTATATATGATTAAGTAGATCCTATTCAATTCACTGACCACTGAACCATGTGGTCTCCTATATGTGGGTATATATGACACTACTTCTCCAATTTCAGTTATACTCTTTATTTTAGCATTGTAAGTTTTGTAGACAAGAATGCATTTGCTTTGTTCTACTTTCAGTTGGCTGAGCAATCTACATTTCATTGTAAGATTACCAAGCAAACAATAAAAAGATGGATTTGTCAGCACTGTGGAACTTTACGTAAGTCAATAGCTCTTGTTGCTTTCTATTCATGATTTATTGACAACAGCAGTGCTTGCCTGTGCTTTAGTATTGTTATTATTTATATGCTAAGTCAATATTACAATATGCTTTCCCTCACTGAGCACAACCTATTCATCTCTATAAGTTATCAAGTTCGTTATTTGTATGCAAGGACTTTCATGGGACTTGTACTGTGGTCAGTGTGCATAAAGCCCAGATCTACATTGAAAGACAGGAAGAAGATGGGAAATACAGATTGTTGATCATTATTCATTCATTGATGGATTTTTCATAATGCAATAATTGAGACAATATTACATGTGTTTAACATGTGAAATTTAGTGCCAAATGGCCTGAAATCATGTATCAGTCAACTTTAGAAAACATTTTTTTGGAAATAATTCTGAAGCCAGGGTGTATAAACTAATGACTTCATTATTTATGATTGTGACAGAAATTCATTTATTTATTCATAGAGCAATACTCAGAGCTTTGAAGAGTTGCTTCATCGACTGAAATGGTAGAAATTTTGGGCAGATAAAAGGAAAACTTGTTCACCTGTCATCAGCTTTTGTCATATTCTAGCTTTAAGAAATCAAGATACAATCTAAAGATCAATGGTACAAGTTTTGAATGGTATGAGTGATGACTTTGTAAATAATAAATGATAGACCATTTGCTGACATTAGGTAATGGATGAAATATATTTGCAATTGTTGAGAGAATTTTCTGAAGTTTTGAGAGAGAAAAGTAACCGGAACTAAAGGTTATGTGTTTATGCAAGACCAGCTTTGTGCACCATTCATAGGGATATCATTATTTCAGATTTATCGCTAAATAAATTGTAAGGTTTTCTCATGAATACCAAATAACAATTGTGCATACTGCAACATACCAAGAAGATTTGTAGGATCAGTAGTATCTACATGACTGGTGTAAGACAAGTGTGTGGATATTTTTCACTGGTGTAAGACAAGTGTGTGGATACTTTTCACTGGTGTAAGACAAGTGTGTGGATATTTTTCACTGGTGTAAGACAAGTGTGTGGATATTTTTCACTGGTGTAAAACAAGTGTGTGGATATTTTTCACTGGTGTAAGACAAATGTGTGGATATTTTTCACTGGTGTAAGACAAGTGTGTGGATATTTTTCACTGGTGTAAGACAAGTGTGTGGATATTTTACCCAGAGCACATTACTAGAAAGTTTCCAAGGTAAATCCTGTTATATTTTGATGACACACAGTTCAAACAAAGATATCTGAAGAAAGAAAAGTTACAGGCAAAGTTTTAAAGATCCAAGCATATTTCAAGTTGTACAGAAAATCCCTTGTGTTTGGAGAAGGTTGTATTCACAGATAGTTGCCTTTGTGTACACAATTAAATATTGAACTAATGGTATGTTTTCCCACTGTTATCCAACTGTGTTTGTTTTGGAAGGAAGGAAGATAGTTTTAATCTATAGGAAAATAGTATTATGTGTTTGAATTCATTCATTGCATGGAGACCTGCAAGAGATCTGTATGAAGCAAAGAAATACAATTTTTAAAAGTGCTAAAACTCTACGTGGAAAATTCGCCCTTTTTTTAACATCTGACATGCTTTTAGATTTATGGCTTGGTACTGATTTCATAGATAAAGAATGAGAATTCTTGAAAGCTGTTTTAGGAAGGTAAAAGTGCTGTGATATACTGTGTATTATTTGAAACCTTGGCATTTATTGCTTTATAAACACTTGTACTTTTGTTGAAACATACTTCAATATTCATACTATGAAACTTTAAAAACAAAGCAAAGGCTGGCATAGTTGCACATCTACTAGTGGCAAACTCTAATTAGTTACAATCTAAAGCCTGCTTGGAGAGGGAAGCTTTCCTTTTAATAGAGAGTACTGAGTTCCATCAGCCTAATTTAGTTAAAAAGATATTTCATCTAAAGAGACAAGATTTGTGTGTGATTATCAACAACCATGAGTTTCACATATTGGAGTAGTACCCCAGATTCTTTCATTGATGTAGAAGTACAGGTAAGTATTCACAGTTAAATTGAGTGCAGTAGTTCTTTGATAAGTGTTATAATTTTTATGCTCAACCATCTAGTGTTACCCTTGTATGTATGTCTCTCTGTCACACCTTCATATATGTGATTCTAGTGTTATCCTTATGTATGTATGTCTCTCTGTCACACGTTCATATATGTGATTCTAGTGTTACCCTTGTATGTATGTCTCTCTGTCACACCTTCATATATGTGATTCTACCTGTGGTAAGACAAAAATACTGTTTTAAAGACCGTCTACTTCACATACACTGCTTTTGAAAATTTAAAGATTTTTTTTTAAATTTGAAAACAAAATGCATTCTACCAACACATATACAGAAACCAGTCATAACCAGTCTACTAGGGACCAGAACTGTTCCACCAGTGCAACAACTGGTGCAATTATGCATGCTGAGAAGATTACTAATCTGATTAAGAATTGTTACATGACGGCTGACATGTGTACACAAGAAGCTGTAAATTGATTACCTTATTGTTGTAATTTGGAGAGTTTAGGGCCAAATGTGGGATATTTATTGTGGTGCTATAAGTAATAAAGGGATCAAAGGTGGTCCATCATGGCTTGCGAGTCTTTGATTAAAAATCTGTGAACCTTTGGCAACGGTGAAATAAAAACGAGAGACCGACCACAAATGTTTTCGGCAGAAACACTTGCATAAGCATTTTGATATTTTGTCATGTTTAATTATTATTGTGTTATTTAAGATGTTTTAAGAGGAATATTTAAGAGCAGCTTATATCCTTTTTTTGGTCAGTTCATGTCAAAATGACGAAACTTGTGCATTCTCCCAATGCTAATAAAACCATCAGCTAACAAATATTACAAGTTTAACAATGTTTGGAAATCAGAGTTTAAGTCAGTAGCAAAGGTCATGAGTTTGCTTTGTGTGTTTCATGCAAAGTGGATTTTAAGATAGTATATGAGGGAAGAAATGATATCACCAGATATAAGCAGACACCATCACATAGGCGTAATCTGGACCTGAAAACTATTGACAGCCTGTTAAAACTTAATCACAATGAATGTCATTAGTGGACAACTTGTGAAGGAAACTAAAAATGCTTGTGAATTTTATATAAAATCTTTGCAGTAAACTATGAGATATACAACTCTTCCTTTTTTGCCTTAATTGACAATACCCTGACTCATATTAATTAATTATTATTGTAACATTTGCCATCAAATTCTGATTCAATTCAAAACTTGCTGTTTTATTATAAGATGAAGAGAGTGCATATTATGGCAAAACATGCACTTCTTTTGTTTTCAATTGCCTTAAAACACATAAAATTTATGTCATTAAGAAATTCTACTGATTTAGAAGCCAATCAAACAATCAAAATTTATAAATCTACTGATCTGATGTCCTGGTTCTGTCTCATGTATGCACCTTGGTTAAGTTTAGCATTTAGGACAGTTCTCACTTCTCAGGCACTATGGTGGGGTATCCATTTTTGATAAACACATTTGTAGTATATCTTCTCCTTGTCTTTTATTAACTTTGAAGAAAAAAATGGAGATTATTACATAAAGGTCATCCATGTGTAAATTAGTTATGTTGTATACTTTCCCATCACCACAAATGATAAATACAGTCTAGGCATGGTCATCAATCCTATATTTATCTATTATAAGATTTAATATTAAGTAACGTGAAATTATAGGTACAAACTACAGTCATATCTGTGTATGAAGATCACTCAGGGAACCACTTTAAAGTAGTCTTTATAACCATGTGGTCTTTATATACATGTACAAATCCATTGGTTTATTATTTTACAGAAAATTGAATCACTGGATCTAGATACAGAGGTGGTTGCTTGAGCAGGTTTGATTGTATTTATTCTATTCACTCAAAATTAAATTCTATCATTTAACAACACCGCAATCAACACATTCTCTGAGGTAACATAAGAGTTATGTCCCATTGCAATAGGTCAGAGGTCACTGGGGAAAATAATACATTACTCACAATAGGGTGTTCATTTGCATGCATGAGAAAAATTAGAAATATACTAATATGCAAGAATTTGGTCCCATTTTACATTAAAAAACAGAAACTTTTAAATTATATATAGAATTCTGCTTATTTTCCCATGTATTCACTGAAATTGCTTCTAGCTGTTAATCATTTTTCCCCCCAAGCTGTTACCTCTGAGACAATTGTAAAGTGACGTCACTGCTCTTACATCTCATGGAATGAGTAGATTAGTCTATTGGACTTGTTCAGCCCAATGTTTTAAATGGCAACAATTTATGTTGGAATAATGGGACTAGACTGTACTTGACAGTTTTGAAATTATTTCAGTTTAATTGCACTGTATTTCCATGTGTATGATAAGCCACATCCAGCTGTCAACAACACAGACCCACACCTGCCATATGTCACATGACTCACTAGGAGATCAGGGTCTATGCAGCTTGCTTGAATCATAAGTGGAATTAGTAGTAGATCCAGGTGTGACAATGCATTAAGTGATTGCAAATCTGGGTCTATAATGCACACACTTTAAAGTAATGTATGTGTTTTATACACAAGCACATATGATACATTTGTATTAAAAGTAATGTATGTGTTTTATACACAAGCATATATGATACATTTGTATTAAAAGTAATGTATGTGTTTTATACACAAGCATATATGATACATTTGTATTAAAAGTAATGTATGTGTTTTATACACAAGCACATATGATACATTTGTATTTAAAGTAATGTATGTGTTTTATACACAAGCATATATGATACATTTGTATTAAAAGTAATGTATGTGTTTTATACACAAGCATATATGATACATTTGTATTAAAAGTAATGTTTGTGTTTTATACACAAGCATATATGATACATTTGTATTAAAAGTAATGTATGTGTTTTATACACAAGCATATATGATACATTTGTATTAAAAGTAATGTATGTGTTTTATACACAAGCATATATGATACGTTTGTATTAAAAGTAATGTATGTGTTTTATACACAAGCATATATGATACATTTGTATTAAAAGTAATGTATGTGTTTTATACACAAGCATATATGATACATTTGTATTAAAAGTAATGTATGTGTTTTATACACAAGCATATATGATACATTTGTATTTAAAGTAATGTATGTGTTTTATACACAAGCATATATGATACATTTGTATTAAAAGTAATGTATGTGTTTTATACACAAGCATATATAATACATTGCAAAGAGAGGGAGTTTTGCCACTGATTTAAGTGATGTAGATTTTTTTCATTCATGTGGCTATTAAAGACCATGAACGTGTTTACCATAGTGTATCAATATTTGCTGAGCGACACAGGGTCTATTCTAGAACTAAAAATGTACAGGGGCAATTCCCCTTCCCCCTATTTGACTAAAGCATGCATGTGAAACTCCCGGACAGGAGGGTTTTCATCCTGAGATGAGGGGTGTCTCCTGTCCCTCCCATCACTTGCTGAAATCCCCCATGTATGTATAATTATTATTTAAAAATTTTACTTTTTCCATTTTTTTCACACCTTGCTTCCAGTATAGTATATTTACGGTAATACTGCCTGTGATCACATGACTGTGAACTGGCTTAAGCAGGGCACAATGATTTAGTTGCTAATTTCAAGCAGCATAAAACAATTGACACCCCTTTGATTCTGTCGGCAGGGATGGTTGACTTCAGTGTTTGAATGTTGTCAACATGGATTATAGTTTATACTGTGTGTGGTCAGAAGTAATTCTGAAAGGATTAAAGAGTCTCAGATTAATGGTAGGAATTACTAAAGAGCTCAGTCAGCATAGAATAGGGTTGGTTTGGCTTCGGTGTATAAAGTATGTGGAGATGTCTAAGCATGCGTTATCTCCCAATTCTAAAATGTCAAAATCTAAGCAACTGAAATATCACATGATATTCATTGATAGAAGAATGACATTATGTATCATGCAGCATGTTTAAGCATATCAAACGTGACAACAAATACGCCATCATTGAAAACTATGTTTTGTGGAATTTGCATCAAATGTGGATAAAGATATACATACCATTTAGACAGTCTGTTTGCCAACTTTATAGCGAACATAATCTCTTGTTTATGGTAGCAGATCATTTTTCAGATTTGGTCAAAGTAATGTTCCCTGACTTGGAAATCCCACAAAAGTTCTCATACAAACAGATGAAAACTACTCACATAGTGACCCAAGCTTTGGGTCCTCACTGCGATAAGAAAGTCGAAGACGTGCTGCAATGAAAATTTCGCCATTCTCATTGAAAATCCTCCCTCTTTTGAAGTAAAAACTCCCGACTTTTGCAAATTTCCCGATTTGTGCTAAGGTGACTGCTCTGTTCTGTCACATGTATGCTAAAGGGGGAAATTTTCAAAATATAGTAGGTATTTAATGAAGAAATAAATGTATGGCTTGAAAGTACACTGTATAATGCATGATTTTTGTGTATATGGTTGATTTTTCGATGTGCTTTTTAGAAATTACTACAAATCTGCAATTTCACATTCAAGAGACCCTGGTCGCATAATTAGTCTCAGTTTATCATGCTTGTTTACAATGCATCCTGTTTTGCAGACACACATACAAAAATGAATAAATCACTACTCCAGTATATGTGTCTGCAGAATTAATTTTTGGTTATTTCTAGTCAGAGTTTTAGTACAAAGACTGCATGTAGACTGCATATTTTGTAACATATAGGTTGTTATGATGATGTGTGATAGAAAGAAAGGATTGCAAGTAATATAGATAAATATGATAAAAGTGAGACTCAAGCAAAATGAAATTATTCATTCTGTGGAAATTAACAGCTGAAGACTTGTAAGAAGAAAGAAATGAATGAAATCAAAAACAAATGAAATTAACAATGAATTGTTGATGCAGGTCACACAAGATGACATAATTATTGAAAAACAATATTGTGAATATGACAAAAAATGAAGACTAGTTGTTCGAGTGACTTCGGTTAAAAAGTATGTTTATTAACTACTTCACTTACCTTTGTCATGAAATATTGTGTCAACTCTAGATGATTATATTCTACAAAAGGGCCATGATATTTATGTAGACATTTCTACTATAAATACCTCAACAAGCCATTTGGAAGCAGAGAACACCATAAAATAGGTCAACCTTGCAAACCACCAACTTTACATGGTTCTTGTGCAGCCCCAAATTATATATTTTGTAACATATAGGGTACATTTTATATACACCTTTGATTTAGAATAAAAGAATATTGCAGTTATTAGAAAAGATTGATTTTAAGAATAAAGAAAAGAATATTAAAGAAAGAAGGATAAAAAAATTGAGGTAAAGGAGCCTGAATATATTCAGAGACAGTGCATGTTAGTCCCAGATACAAGTGTAATTGTAGTACAAGATGGTCTTCTCCAAATGGGAGGGTGGGGGTAAGAGAGAGTGCAGGGGGGGGGGGGAGGAATGTGGTTATCCACCATTATATTTAAATTGAATTGAACTAGTTCTATGCACCCAACACATTAGCAGATCTACGGCCATTATTAGACTGTGTCACCCTATTGCCTGACAGTCAATTTGGTTATTGTGGATGGTTAATAGGATTACCAGTCTTAAATGATTCATTTAAGAAATATAGCCAATACACATACTTTCATTCACTGATGCTATACACATCCATGTTCAAAAAGAATTCATTTATGGAAGATATAATGGGAAGATCTTTATTTGAATAAATAAAAGAAAGAAAAGGAAGGAAGCAAAGATTTTATGAACAAATGGGCCATTTTTCACCATTATATAAATAAAATGTCGTATGTGTAATACTAGCTACACATATATAAATTGTTTATTATATATTTGAGATTTAATTTCTACCTAAATTATATATTTATGAAGAATAATAGAATCCATCATATGCATTTGCATCATGGGATAGGGAAATCCAGAGGGTCAGAATTTTGTGAGGAATAAGGGTTTACTGAGCTCCTCTCACTCACCATATTACAAATTCTGACATCATCTACAGTGCTAATGAGTGCACTCATTTGGGATACGCATATCCCACATGGCTTTCTCACATGGGTAAACTGTATGACATATATAGGAAGGAGATAAATTGTATTTCTCAAAAGAAGTGGCATACCTGTACATATTACACATTTAGCTGTGAGAAGTATAGACCCAGATCTGCCATATTGAATATTGTCCTCCTGTACATTTGTACTGTATACTTGTTTTACAGTACACTGTTTGCTTGATATCACTAAGTGGAATGAACAACGTAGACCTGGCCCCCCCCCCCCCCCATCCCCCAGGGAGGCCCTTGGTATCTGACAGTGCATTTTGCATGGGCAGATCTGGCCTACAGGAAGACATAATACTCTTGAGATTTTTGTTTCAACCAATCACAAAAAAAATGTTACTTTTGAAAGCTTGTTGCTGATTGGTTGTAATTGATAATTCAGTCCCTAAGATCAGAGTTTTATGGTCTCTAAGCCTGCACAGATGTACTGTGTTTACACTTTAGTGGATGTACACTTAAGCAAGTATTTTATTTCTCTAAGTGAGAGAAAAACTCCAGAAATATCTCAGTCAAATCTTCATTGAGGAAGAAACATTTCATTTTATCACAATTGTCAGTTTGGCAAAAGGCTAATAAACTGGTGCATACATAAATTTGTATGACAATGACCTTTAAACTTTACTGTATGATATTACTTTTTTTTTTCATTTATTGAATTAAATCAGACCCTATCTAACTCGTATCAATGGATTCACTCTTAATATATTTTTTACCCCATGTGAGGCACATTATCTACATACAAAAACAACGTGTGATATGCACCCCACTCTGAGCTAGCTAAATATGTAGTACCAGCCACTGCATGGTTTTTCTAAGGCTTATGTATTTCTTTTTGAACAGCTATTTAAAATAATAATAATAATACCAGCCAAGAAAAGACCAGTCACAAATATCATGGGGGCTTTTTGCACTTTTGTTGGGCAATAATTTTCTTATTTGTTATCAGATAGAAAAGTACCAGTGATGTTTTTTTTCAGGATAACTTAACGACCAACTTTTCAAAAGGCCCTATCTCAGTACAACAAAATAAACTTACATCACTGATAGATAACAATAGTGCAAATTTTGACATTTTCTCAGAAAACCAAGTCTGTAAACCATGCCTAACACTTAATCATATGGAATATAGTAATGTGCTCTTTTATATTGATTTGTATTCATTTTGATAACATTGCATGTGAGAACATTATCATAAGTAAGAAATCACAAAGCAAGGCCCTACTGACTTGAATATCACATGATGTGTTGTGTTTATTGATGGTTTCTAATGAGCAAAAATTAGAAGAATAAAGATTTTATAGAGAAATATTACAGAGCATAAACAACTTTTCTTCTCGTTGCAGTGTTGCAAATTATGAATTGTGTATTACTTATTATTTCAAAAAAGAATTAAGTTGTATATCACAACTAAAGCAAGTCATACATGTGATAATTCCCAATTTCCCTGGAAATTCCCAGGTTTTAATCATGATTCCTGATGTGCCATTTTTTCCATAAATTCCTCCTTTTTAACCCTCCAAAAAATGTGCATTTTTTAAATACAAAGGCTGACCCAATACTGCATGCAGAAAACCAGTGTCCTGTGATTGAGCATGTGATCAGGTCTCAAAACAAACTAAAAAAGATGATTAATTACCTCTTACATTAGAAAGAGGGAGCCACAGTAGCTCAGTTGGTTGAGTGTCAGATTCATAATCCAGGGGTTGTGGATTTGAGCCAGCCTGGGTCAGGTGTCTCATTGTGTCCTTAGGAAATACACTTAGCTCCCATTCCTCCATTGTAATGCTGACCAGTTACTACACTATTCTACTGAAGGAAGATTTTGTAAATTAGTTAAGTAGCTTAGACAAAATAACATCCTAAATAGTTATTTTCTCATTTCTGCACTATATTCATGACATAAGATCACAGTTTGATCGTTCTTTAACGGCAGTCATTTTCCTGCTTTTTTAGGTGCTGTGGGTTAGCTCCCCTTAGGAGTGTAATAGCAAGTTGCGTTAACTCACCTTAGGAGTACATTCGAATATGTAAAAATTAGTCAGCAATGGAAGCATGCTAGAGTACATGCAGATATAATTCTAACCTAATATACAGAACTTTCCTAATAAAGAATGTAATTAGAAATTTCAGGTGTTCCAAAGTATTTGTTTGTATATTATGATGACATCACTATCAGTTGATGATAGAGATATCAGTTGATGTTAGAGATACTTGTTGATGTTATAGCTATCAGTTAGAGCAGATGATAGTATCAGTCAATGTTAGCGCTATCAGTTGATGATAAAGATATCAGTTGATGTTAGAGATATCAGTTAATTATAGAGATATCAGATAGAACTATCAGGGGATGTTAGAGTTATAAGTTAGAGCTATTAGTCAATGTTAGAGCTATCAGTTGATGATAGAGCTATCAGTTGATGACAATGGATCTGTCAGTTGATGTTACAGCTATCAGTTGATATTAGAGCTATCAGGTGATGTTAGAGCTATCAGTTAGAGCTGTCAGTTGATGATAGAGTTATCAGTTGATATAAGAGCTATCAGTTGATGTTACAGCTATCAGTAAGAGCTATCCATTGATGACAGAGCTATCAGTTGATATTAGAGCTATAAGTTGATGCTAGAACTATCAGTTGATATTAGAGTTATCAGTTGATATTAGAGCTATTAGTTGATGCTAGAACTATCAGTTGATGTTCAAGAGCTATCAGTTGATGCTAGTGTTATCAGTTGATATTAGAGTAATCAATTGATGTTAATTAAGGCTGTCAGGTCTATGTTGTTTGCAGTTGGACTTGACTTAAAAGCGAGTATATACAGTAATTAGTGGTTACAAAAGTCATACTGAACAAACTTTGCCACTGACATTTTCCTATCAGATTACAAATACAAAAGTTAACTCCAAAAAAATGTGCAAAACATATTTGGATAGAGTTTACAGCAACAACAAACAGATGTGCACAATTCTTTTAGAATTCAGATCTACATGAAGATGTGGCAAGGAGGTGTCAGGGTGGGGAGAGAGTAACCAGTGAAGTCAACTGAATGACTTTATGAAAACCTGAAGATTTTACTGCATATTTCAAGGTTTTAATTGGTTATGATTACCCTATTATACATAGGCATACAAACTTATCAAGCTACTGTTAAAATGTCAGTTGATACTTTGGTACTACATGTTACAAAATTTAGAATTTCTTAGGTTTGAGGATGTCGATTACTCACTGTGGCCAGGTTTGAAATATTGTCCATGCATTTGATCACATTGAATGTCTTTTATTCCTGCTTGTGAATATTCCATTGATTTTGATTTTAAGTACATGTCATGCATTAATGCCTCCACTATTGTTGAGAGTATGGCAGGAATAAATCCATTAAAATTTGTATGAATTCCCATAGAAGGCTAGTTATTTCCCAGATATGTTGTATTTTCATCCAGTTCATTAATTAAAGAAATAAATATTAAATACAAAACTTAAATCAATATTTACATAAGGTATTCAATATGAATATAATAATAAGACATAGAAATTCCATAGCCCTATAGGTAATTGAAAGGCTTTTATGTAATGTCAGCATGCATGTAAAATGAACATGTTGAGGTGAACTGGTTAGTACAACACTACAGTGAAACTTCCACAGACTTAAACAAACAAATAAGGACAAAAACATAAATTGATTTAATATATATATTAGTTTGGCAGCATATGTTAAAGATATATACATGTACATAAAATGGCTTAGAGCTTGCAGATCATGTGATTTCTGAATGACCTAGCAAACATCCTTAGTAATTGACCATATTGAACTACTGAGCATACTCTGTACAGTATTTTGGTTCTAATTAAGGCTGTTCTAATATGAATCAAACTTCTGTCTATTAGCCACCTCTATGAAATAGCCACATTTTTTGTCCCAACAGTGTCCAGTTTAGGGGAGTTGTACTGTGTTAGTACCCATTCGCAGATCGAGTTGTTAAATTCCAAAATTTAAAGTTAACTTAAATTTTATAATTTCTATCAGTCCGTATGAACTTTTTATTTTATGCTAATTTTACAAGTTGTGAGCCATGGTGGCTGATTTGGTAGAGTTTTGGACTAGTAATCCAAAAGTCATGGGTTCAGTACCTGCCCAGACCAGACCATGTCAGCTGCTTTGGTGTGTCCATGGGAAAGTCACTAATAACTCCTATTTCATTTGCATGATATAGTCAATAGTAACATACTTTAAAAGTGTTTCTCTATTAAACCAATGCAATCGAATCAAAAGTGTTTCTCTATTAAACCAATCCAATCAAATCAAAAGTGTTTCTCTATTAAACCAATGCAATTAAAATCAAAAGTGTTTCTCTATTAAACCAATGCAATTAAAATCAAAAGTGTTTCTCTATTAAACCAATGCAATTAAAATCAAAAGTGTTTCTCTATTAAACCATAAACCAATGCAATTAAAATCAAAAGTGTTTCTCTATTAAACCAATGCAATCAAATCAAAAGTGTTTCTCTATTAAACCAATGCAATCAAAATCAAAAGTGTTTCTCTGTTAAACCAATGCAATCAAATCAAAAGTGTTTCTCTATTAAACCAATCAAATCAAAAGTGTTTCTCTATTAAACCAATCAAATCAAAAGTGTTCTCTATTAAACCAATGCAATCAAAATCAAAAGTGTTTCTCTATTAAACCAATGCAATCAAATCAAAAGTGTTTCTCTATTAAACCAATGCAATCAAATCAAAAGTGTTTCTCCATTAAACCAATCAAATCAAAAGTGTTTCTCTATTAAACCAATCGAATCAAAAGTGTTTCTCTATTAAACCAATCAAATCAAAAGTGTTTCTCTATTAAACCAATCAAATCAAACGTGTTTCTCTATTAAACCAATAAAATCAAAAGTGTTTATTAGAGTACTGACATAAGTTTCTTACCATACGAATCTCATGACAGCCTTCACTCATGACAGCCTTCACTCGTGAGAGCACACAATCTAGCTCTGTATGATTTACCTCCATCATGATAGCAAACACAACCATGAGAGAGAGGCTAATAGATGAGATGTGTTTTCAAGGTCTTACCAATTAAAATTATAACATACGTAGCCTTCATTTATATTGACTTCATAAGCATTCCAATGCATTCTTCCTACTCACCGATGTTTTGTTCATAGTAGATTACAATAATTTGGATTTGTGGTGTGTTTATGGACAAAATGTATAAATGACAACATATTGCACATCCATGCTTCTGATATCCATTGCATTTCTGAAAGAGAGAGAGAGAGCGAGAGTTAGAGAGAGAGGGCAACCACACAGGTTTGGCAAAAGTCATCACTTCTATCCTCAGTTAAGAAATGAAATATGCATTTAATTGAAATCACGTAGTAAATCAGTAGTAGTAGGGTAAAACGAAAATGCTGCTGCTATTATTTTCATAATTTTTTTCTGTAATTTATCCCACCAGCTTGCAATTATTTTCAAAATACATAGACATTTTGACCAGAAAATCAACCAGTAAATACAGGAATTCAAAAAGAAATTGCCAGTGTAAATATGTACTATGTCATTTTGATTATGAAAAAATCTGCAATTTGCATTATCAGTTCACATAGCCATTAACTATGATAACAAATCTGGATAATATGAAAAACATCTGTACATGTGGTCCCTCTTGTGAGAGTGAGAGAAAAAATGAAATTCCACCAATGATCAGTTAGAACATTTCCACACATTTTCAGGGACAATGGTTGTTTATCGAGGTAATCAACACAATAAACACTTTTGTAATCCCATGAGTGATGACCTCAGTGGTGTACTAAGGGTAAAGGACTTTTCAACAGTTTTACCCACTTGGTTATTAAACCAAAATTACAGTCTGCCTAGGAGTATCATCAAATCTAGGGGCTAGATCATTTCTGCTTCCTTTCAAGAAAAGTTTTTGAAATATTGGTGTCAGTCTTACATAAAATAGTATTATTAAACAACTTCTCAATTTGCTGTGTTTTTAATTGATTAAACTGCCAGAAACTGTCTTTGCTACTTTATTATATCACCCTTTTGTGTGTGTGTGGGGGGGGGGGGGTGCAATGTGAAGGGTTTCAGTGACACAGCTGACAACTTAAAATGATGCGTATTAATTTAACTAGAAGTAGTGAAAATACAGTGATTACATATTTTAGATTTAATTTTCTGCAGAGAACAATCCATTGGTACATACATTACATGTATAAGAATATTGGCAGCTGAAGGAATAGTTAAAGTAAATGTATACTCACTAACGATGATGTTAAAGCCTCATCTGACATTTGGATAGCCCACTGACAAAGGAGGTAGACCCAGCGGTACTAATATTAGTACTAGTTGTTTCATTGATAAATATAGGATCAGTTTAGTACCCCGCCAACAAAGGAGGTAGGGGGTACTAATGGTAAGCAAAAATCATGTATCTGAAATTCAATGTTAAAAATTAAGAATAACATAAGGAAAGATTAATAGCACAATTACATTCAATATGTGTGTACATATATGCATATTTCAAGGTCACTAAAGCAGTGTCTTTTTTAAAACCTCAAGAATTTTCTATACAAATTTCCATTTAAATCTAAATACATTATTCCTTGCTAATAAACTCACACACACTCATGAAACACTATATTCATACACAAAATATGTCGTACCACTTATTAGGGGATAAACATCATGGTTAGAGTTTATTGTTTTCCAAAGATCTGATTGATTTTCAGCTGCCAATCAGTTGATCACATAATGATTGGCTGACAACATGGCCAAGCCACGTACTGTGCATGAATGCAGCTTTCAATTTTTATTTCTTTAAAGCTTGCTAAATAGAAACCTTTCAGTGTAACATTAACTTTGATGATTTGCATGTACTTAATTATGTAAAGTAATTGATTTATCAATTTGGGTGATAAACATTTTTCAGTAACAGCATTGTTTAGTTCATGGGTGTTTATTCCGGTTGATTGAGCAAGCACTGATGAACTATTGTTTGTCATGGATTGAACACCAGTGGTACATAGTGCAGTGAAGACAAACACAAAGAGGAGTTATTAGCTTTATTTCTGATGGTTCAATACAATTAACATCAGCTTTTTGCTAAGAGCTGACATATTTCACAAATAACGAGTTAAGAACAAAGTGCAGGAACTACTGACATATTTGAAATGAACATTGACAAATATAAACTTTTAAAATCTTTATTTATTTTAAGAAAGGCAAAGTGCTTAGATAATTTGTCCTTAAAGGATACAACACATATCACCAAATAACAACTGTAACTTTATTTTACAATAAAACTGTTTGAAATTAGTCAGGATAAATTGATGAAGAGGTTGTAAAAAATTCAGGAGCCATGTCACAACTGTGTTAATTTTGAAATTCCACTGACAGTGTTACCTTCACCTTAGTCCTGTGTAATTTTATGCTTTTTTTCTTTTCAACCTTTTTTTTTGGTACTAAACCTTGTGTGGGACCATTGAGATAGATTCATCTATCCATCTATCTATGAAGCATACTTGCATGCATAACTAGATACATACTTATTTATCTACATATATACCTTTTAGTAAAATTCATATAAAGCCTATGTCATAGTTTGTCAAAATCTAATATGAAAACGAATTATTCAAGGAGTGCTATGGGACATATTGTCCAGGTAGTCCTAGGGGACTTTTATTTTGTCCAGGTAGTCCTAGGGGACTTTTATTTTGTCCAGGGAGCCCTAGGGGACTTTTATTTTCTCCAGGGAACCCTAGGGGACATTTATTTTGAGCTTTTGCTATCCAATTTTATTTGATATGCACTTAAAAATTCATGATATGTTGTCTTTATACTTTTAAAGTGGAAACTAAAAACTGAAGGAAATTTAATGTCATGTAATGAAACAATTTCTATCTTTTGATTTTGGTTTATACAAGAATTTATTAACCTCAGAAATATTACATACACCATGGCCTATGGCTTTTGTAAATATCACTTTCCAGAGTTGATAAATTCTTGTATCAACCTCCTCAAAATTCAACAATTGTATATTGTTATCAATAGAACAGCACTTCATGGTTTTGTAAACGTCTCACCAACTTTACAAGAGTGTGATAAATCAATTTAGAACCTGTGCATGTAAATGCATGTTGTTACTATACTATAGCTTGTTTATTGATTAAATTGGTCCTTGATGTGACATAGAAATTTGGTCAGTTTTGTATCAGAATTATTTTCAAATAAATAGTAATATAGGAAGCTGAAAGTTTAGAACAAAAGATTTAGTATTAAAATTCTATACAGTTGATACACTAACCAATAATTTGTATTGACATTTCATATTGTAGGTGATATAATCACTTGTATTTTCACTTTTTCCACACCTTTTCAAGGTTGAGAAATTAGTGTGTGGAACTATTTGGGCTTACTTAGTCACTTGTCATGCTGCTCACTTTCACCTTTCAATCGAGTTTACACCCCACTTATGCTGAATAATATAAATTTGTTCATTTATCAGAAGTAGATGGTCTGCAACGGTCTGCGACATCAAAAATGGAGTGATTTACTGTGCTGTACAAACAACACATTGAAGTGTTGTGAGTACAGGACAGATTTTAAGAGGTTTTTAGATTAAGAAGTGAGTACGAATGTTTAATTATACATAAGATGATTAGAGTGAATATTTGCAAAGTTGGGAAGTAAACACAAGCTTTGTATATGATAATAAATTTAGATTTGTGCAAACTTGTTAAAGTTTTGTGCGCTAATCTATATGACTTTAGTGGGCTAATTTTAATATAGTAAATACTTTCTCATGCTTAAACATCCTTGTCTGATGGTCTTGGAGTAGGTGTCATTTTATTTTACTCAAGGTAAGTAAAAAATTAAAGTCAGGTAAATGTATTTTTTATTTGGTTGTCAGTTCATTTTTTTAATTCAAAATTGATTTAAAATGTAAATTGATTGTGTTAACATAGCAACTTTATAATGTAGATGATGTGAACAAATAATGTATCTTTGCATGCCATAGTTTCTATGGAGCTTATCACCTCTCACCCCCATAAATATGGAGGTGGTAAGCTCCATAGAAACTGGAGTAAGTTAAGCTCCATAGAAACTGGAGTTAATTAAGCTCTATAGAAGCTAGAGATGGTAAGCTCCATAGAAACTGGAGGTGGTAAGCTCCATAGAAACCTTGGTTAACAAAGATGAAGAAAATCGAGATCTTAAGACATTTCCCTTGAAAATTTCATAGAAATTAGATTTTGTAGAAGCCTAATAATCAATACTAATAATTCCAATCATAAGTTAAAATTTTTCCCTTGATTACTGCTTCCTCTCCAATATTTAATTTTTTTCATCACCATTGACTTAAATTATTAGAAAAGGGCAGATGTTATGACCTTTTTAATTTTAACAAAATAATAACTTGATTTATGTTTGTTAAAAGTTCATATCCCCACTGCAACCAACAAAAAAACTTAAAACATTATTTTAAAAACATACAACTTTCCAGATCATTTTTGTGGCAAGATATTTGAAAATTAGATTAAACTTCGTGAAATTAATTGACTTTTTTTCTTTCCATGAAATGTTAATTGTACACTTACATTACTATATGATATATTATCATCATCATAGCAGACTATTTCATCATACCGACATGGTCAGAGATAAAGACTGATGAATTCAGGTTATTGATAATCATACTGATATGGTCAGAGATGAAGACTAATGAATTCAGGTTATTGATAATCATACTGATATGGTCAGAGACAAAGACTGATGAATTCAGGTTATTATTAATCATACTGATATGGTCAGAGATGAAGACTAATAAATTCAGGTTATTGATAATCATAACAGTGAAATTTAATATATGAGGGTATAACTTATTGTTTGTGATTAAATCGTTTTTTTTAAAAAATACTAAGGTTTTCAATTATTAGATGAAACTTTGCTATGGATATTGTTTGCAAACAATAAGTGTAGAAGTGCACTTGAAAGATTGACAGAAATGGATCACAGTATTTTGTTTGGTAGAATACATCCCATGTGTATTTTATGCCAGGAAAGAAAACAATATTTAATATGTACCATTTTTCTTGGAATATTTCATTAGCTTGTATCAGATTTTGCATTGATCTGTTTATTCTCTTTCATTCTTAACGTCAGTCAGATTATCTACCATATATACCTGCTTTAAGTCAAGTTCAACTGCAAACTTCACACACACCGATCGGCAGTCGCATAATGTGCCAGCAGATCTGGGTGTATGCAGTTTGTTAAGTACTCGTAACAAACTGCATACACCCAGATCTTCTGGCACATTATGTGATGGCAGATCAGGGTCTATGTTGTTTGTTGTTGGATTTGACTTGTAAGCAAGTATATATGGTAAGTAAAGATTATTATTAATGAGGAGAGAGTTTGAAAGAAGCTTAAGCTTGTTGCTCAATCCTTTATGTCTCTTGTTGTAATATTTTATTGTTCTTTCTATGATGGGGTATTTTATGTACTTTCTATGATGGGGTATTTTATGTACTTTCTATGATGGGGTATGTTATGTACTTTCTATCATGGGGTATTTTATGTACTTTTCTATGACAGGGTATTTTATGTACTTTCTATGACAAGGTATTTTATGTACTTTCTATGACAGGGTATTTATGTACTTTCTATGACAGGGTATTTTATGTACTTTCTATGACAAGGTATTTTATGTACTTTCTATGATGGGGTATTTATGTACTTTCTATGATGGGGTATTTATGTACTTTCTATGATGGGGTATTTTATGTACTTTCTATGATGGGGTATTTATGTACTTTCTATGATGGGGTATTTATGTACTTTCTATGATGGGGTATTTTATGTACTTTCTATGATGGGGTATGTTATGTACTTTCTATGATGGGGTATTTTATGTACTTTCTATGACAGGGTATTTTATGTACTTTCTATGATGGGGTATTTTATGTACTTTCTATGATGGGGTATTTTATGTATTTTCTATAACAGGGTATTTTGTGTACTTTCTATGATGGGGTATTTTATGTACTTTCTATGACAGGGTATTTTATGTACTTTCTATGACAGGGTATTTTATGTACTTTCTATGACAGGGTATTTTATGTACTTTCTATGACAGGGTATTTTATGTACTTTCTATGACAGGGTATTTATGTACTTTCTATGACAAGATATTTTATGTACTTTCTATGATGGGGTATTTATGTACTTCTATGATGGGGTATTTATGTACTTTCTATGATGGGGTATTTTATGTACTTTCTATGATGGGGTATTTATGTACTTTCTATGATGGGGTATTTATGTACTTTCTATGACAGGGTATTTTATGTGCTTTCTATGACGGGGTATTTTATGTACTTTCTATGACGGGGTATTTTATGTACCTTCTGTGATGGTGTCTGCAAAATAAATACTGATTGAATCCAGAAAAAAGACACAAGTTAAACTTTACATTTAATGGGTGGCTGAGAGTATGTGCAGTAAATATTAAAATTTCAGGAAGGATGTTATTTGTTAAACAGTGTCATACTAAATGTTGCTTTTATGGCTTAGATGGCTATTTTTATATTTTATTTTATTAATGCTACATATAGATGTTACTATATCTGTATGTATTCAGTCGCATGTACATGTAAAGAACCAGATTCCTATTTTTGACTAGTTCAGTGATGATTTAAGTCAACCAATATTACCTTACTTAAATATATGAAAATCAGGGAGGTTTAGATTGATAACTGTGGTTATTAATCCCATCTTATTAAATAGTCATAATAATTCCTTTACGATTATTAAGTTTTCATGGGAACAAGGTTGAGTTGAAATTTTTCTTCTGGTGTAGTCTTTCTACCATGCATTGTTAAGTACAGATGAAGAGATCCAAATTACTTTAACACTCAACATTTGACAGTTGACAGCATTGCATATAGGTGCTGAAAAGGAAATTAAATGCTTCATTCTAAATGTTATTGCATGGTTTACTTAAATAACATATTGCTGGGAAACACTTGTACGACAAGGAATTCTTTTGTCAGTCTACTCAATAGGGTAGGAGTATTCAAATTTATCTTTTGTTGGCAATCAGTTTGAGGTAAACATTTTCTTTGTGAAGAAAATTTACTTTTGAAATAGAAGACAAATAAATCATTGTTAAATTTTGAACAGTTTTGATAATCTCTTGATAATATCTTTTTTTTTTTTTTATGGAGTTGAAATTAACAACCCACAATGGCAACCATTGACTCTGTTTATTTTTCTCATGTCCTGCATTCGATATATGATTATTTTGTTTGCTACATTACTCCGTGTACATGATGCAAAACCATAGCATTAGTTTTTTTAACTCGTACATTAACACTAAATGGTAAATATATATATAAAAAGTAACGTTATTTCAGTAGAATGTTGATAATCAATGCTGCAGAAGAATTTTAAAAACCTTGGTTTTGCTTCTCTGGTCGACTGAACATAGGGCTCTTTCCTGCTATTGTTAGCCTATAAAATCATTTGTTTCCCATAGTGGTATCAATTACTAACTAATTTAAAATATTTGACTAACATACTTTGGAGAATATATTACATGGCATTAAATTGGTCAACATATCTTTATACTCATATGCCATGACCTTCCAGTGCCATTATTGTTTCCAATTTTTTATTCCTATGCTCTTTCAGAAAATGCAGGATTGAACTTAACAATTCCACCTTTAATAGTTGTACATTTTTTTTCACAATCAAATATTTTGTCAGATACTCAGCAAGTACCAAATTGAGTTGTCCTGGTTAGTGGGTTGATGGGAACTTATAGGTCCATCTGCTTGAGGATTTATCAGGAAAATATGAACATACAGTATGTTGTGTAACAAAAATGGGTCACTATGACCTAGTTTTCAAGATTTTTTTACAGATATCTAAAAATATATCTTGGCTCAAATGCCAACAAATTTTTGTCTATTGCCACCAAACATACTCTAGAGATTCATCTTAAAATGAATACAATTGTGTCACTGTGATCTGCTTTGCATGATTTATGAAAAAGTGCTTATAAAAGAAATCTGTCCATGCAGTATGGGTTGTAACTGCTATATACCTTCATGCATTGACATCAAACAGCAGTGTGCATGCAACATAAATAAGCATGTTTCATGCAACAAAATTGGGTTACTGCTATCTACTTCCAAGGATTTATTGAATATTTCTTAACCCCCTCCAAAAATGCAAAAAACAATTGTCTGGACTTTAATTCCAGGACTTTTTCACCTATTCCATGATTAAAAATTGCATAAAAATTGAAAAATTTTGTATGGGCTTTAATTCCAATACCTTTTCCCATTGTTAACCTATTGCCACCAACCTTATTACAATGAGGGTGCATCTTTGGATGAAAGTGTGTCACATTTCAGTTCTGGGTCACTGTGACCTGCTTTCCATGATTTGTAATAGATTGCTTACAAATTAAGTATGGGATGTGTCTCACGCTAAATCTGGCTTGCTGTTATTACCTAGCTAGGTTTTATTTGTCACTGGTCTAAACTCTTTTCTAGGCACTTGATATTGCAAATACCCTTGTACCTCTTGTCACCAAACTTTTAGTAACAGATGAAAGTGTGTCATGTACCAAATTTGGATCACTGTGACCTACTTTCTGTTGTTTATTTCAAGCACAGTAATGATAGCCTTTTTTAACAATTGTAGTCATCAAGAAATACATTACATCCAAACAATCTGTATATAAACACAAGAGTAGATATTCTCATAATTCACATACATGTATGGTGCTCCAGAATCAATCTACACCTAATTTCATTGTGTCACTGTGATCTACTTTCCATGATTTCAGACAGCATTAAGACAACAAGCTTGCATAAGAATTGTACTTCCAGCTTGGTCTGATCAACTCCTACCCTGTGATAGATATGTTATTTGTTTCACAATCATTCTAAATTCAGTACAATCCAAAGGCCAAGACTGTGTTAAACTAAATTTATTACCCCTTAGACCTCCTTTTAAAAAAAAAAAAAAAAAAAAAAAAACCAATTAACCAGTCATTCTTGGCATTCTTTTACAAGTTAAAAAATTGTATCATAAAAACTATTAATTTTAGCTGTAAGTTCTGAATGATTAGTTTCATGTCTTTAAACTTTGTGAAGCAACATTGGCTATCATGAATTCTTCAGACACCCTTCAGGAGTGTGCACTTATTATACACCTGTTGAAGATGTAAAGTGATTTTTTTTCCCTACATGCCAGCAAAGTCTATACACCTGTAGATAGCTATAAATAACACAGTATGCATTGACTATTGACCAATTAGAGGTTTCTGTCATGAGGCAATTAGGATAGTTATAATATATCTTTCATAGGGTGGGACAGTCAGACAGAAGAGACTGACTGACCCATAGAAAGCTATAAATAACAGTATGCATTGGCTGTTGACCAATTAGAGGTTTCTGTCATGAGGCAATTAGGATAGTTATAATATATCTCTCATAGGGTGGGACAGTCAGACAGAAGAGACTGACTGACCCATAGAAAGCTATAAATAACAGTATGCATTGACTATTGACCAATTAGAGGTTTCTGTCATGAGTCAATTAGGATAGTTATAATATATCTTTCATAGGGTGGGACAGTCAGACAGAAGAGACTGACTGACCCATAGAAAGCTATAAATAACAGTATGCATTGGCTGTTGACCAATTAGAGGTTTCTGCCAAGAGGTAATTTAGGATAGGTTTTATGTATCTTATAGAGGATGAGACAGTCAGACAAAAGAGACAGACTGCAATCCTCCATAGCTACAGACATTACATGATTCTATTCAGAGCAGCATATTCATATATTTAAAATGAGAATCATTAGTGCAATAAATGAATTATTTCATTATGCCATATGTAGGAATTACACATATTAATTTCAATTAATAGTTTAACTTCATTAACTACTTGAGTGCCACAGATTATAAATAAATATTCAATATACATTATCAGGGGTCAGTTAAAGACACCACATAAAGTCCCAGATTTGACCCACTATTCATATTTTTGGCACATTAATAACTCTCTTTTGTCTTAAAATCATACTCGATTTTCTGGACAACATTCTACTTAATTGTTAATATAGATACTTTTGGGATAATAAAGAGTTACTCATGATAAAGATTAGTATAGATAATTTTTAAGATTGTTTTAAGTCCTCTTGTCTTTTTTAATTTTGGTATATAATGTAGCCATCATGTTTAATTTTGGTAATTTTGGTATATAATGTAGTCATCATTTTACATTCAGGTGTTTAGCCAATCCAAAGGATATATAATTTGACACTGGTAACAATAATTACACATTATGAAATGTAAAACAATTCCCATAGTCTCATAATTTAACACTCTGTCATTGTCGTCTGCAAATACTTTACATACAAAAATATATTTTCCAGGTAAGCGTCTTAGAAGACTTTGTGATAAAGCATAGCCATACACTATGGGCTTAACAGTAATCTTTACAAGACCATGTAATACAGTCTCTCATTATAAAGAGATAAAGCTACGATACTAATCTAAGTCAAAGAGTTTATCAGAAATAGTCTATTGAGATTAATGCTATTCATTATTGATTTGGTGAAATATGTCATTATTTGGTCCAGTAACTTGCTAAAAGTTTCATCTACTTGACCATTACCGGTAGATTTGATAGTCTGTACAATGTGTATTTCTGAAAACAAATTTTGGATTTTTTTTTTTTTTCAAACTATGAAAAAAGTTTGCAAGTTATCCAGAGATTTTTAGGAAAAAAATTCCTTTGAAATTTGTATTTCTTATATTTTTACATCTTGTTTTATAAAATTATACTAAAATTTTTAAAAAAATTTCCGAAAAGATTTTAAATCAAATTTTCAAAACATTCTTGAGAGGTATAAAATGAATATAGTTTAAATTCTTATCTCACACTCAAAGAATGAAAAAGCTTTCATTAGAATATATAATGGAATTCATTTTTAACTCACCTGGCCATAAGGCCAAGTAAACTTGTGGTGTTGCTCTACATATAGCATACATCATTTGTTTTCCGTCATCTGTTTTCATTCAAAGTTTGTTATTTTAAATTATTTCTCAAAAACAGCTGGACCAATTTCTACCAATTGTGGCACATAGCATTCTGGCATGGCTCAGGGCTTTCAAATTTGTACAAATTAATGTTGATCAACCAGCAAATATGGCTGCAATTACTAAAACCTTGTGGAGGGCTTGCACTTGGGGTAAGGAAAAAGACTATCAGTTTGGGGGAGAAAAGGTCAAAGGTCTAGGTCATTGTGACTGAAAGAGTAAAACTGGTTTTTGCACAGAACATTAGTTCTACATCATACCTGGACTAAACTTTGTAGATGGTTTGCATTTGGGCTAAGGAAGAAGCCTATGGATACTGGGGTCAAAAGGTTAAATGCCAAGGTCATTGACTGCAAGAAGAAAAATGGTTTGTGCACCAAAATTTGAGTTATTGACCATGTACCTCCACCAAAGTTTTTGGATGACTTACATGTTGTGTAAGAAAGAAGTCTATTGATTTGGGGGTCAAGATGTCAAAAGTCAAGGTCACTGTGAATCAAAGAAGAAAAATGGCTTCTGCATAATAATTTTAGTACTAAACTATATTCCTTGACCAAAGTTTGTGGGTGGCTTGCACTTGAGGTGTGGAGAGGCCTATTGATTTTGTGGTCATAAGGTCAAAGATCAAGGTCATTGTGCCTCAAAGATAAATGGGTTTTGTAGAATAACTTTTATTCTAGAGTAAGTTCCTTGATCAAACTTTGTGAATGACTTACACTTAGGGAAATAAAGAAATCTGTAGATTCTGGGGTCTAAAAGTCAGCAGACCTGGTCATGGTAAGTTTAATAAGAAATTAATGATTTCTGCACCTTAAGTTTAGTTCTAGACTGTATACCTTGACCAAAGGTACAGGCCATTAGGATCTGTTGGTCAGTAATCTCCAGAGTCAACCATACCCTACTACTGCCTCCACAGAGAACTATTAATCAATGGGCAGGTGTATAGTGTGCCATTTACAATAATTTTGTTCACAATTTATGATGATTTGCCATTCAATATGACCACCATTACTAGAAATTGAAAAACCTTTAAATAACTACTTGTCAAAAACTGCTGAACACAATTTAACAAAATCTGACAGAAAACATCCTGGCCTGGATCGAGGGCTTTCAATTAATACCATTTATGCTGATCTGCCATCAATAATGGGCACTTAAAAACTTTAAACAACTTCTTCTCAAAACCTGTTAAGTTAATTTGACTAAATTTGACAGAAAGCATTATAGCATTAAGGGCTTTCAATCTTTTACAATGATGCTGATTCACTATTAAATATGGCCACCATTACTAAAATAGGAAAACCCTCAAACAACTTTTCAAAAACTGCTGAACAGATTTTACCATTTGATAGAAAGCATCCTGCCATAAAGGGCTTTTAAATTTGTACAAACGATGCTCATCTACCATTAGATATGGTGGCTCTTACTGAAAATATAAAAACAGTAAAACAACTTTATCTAAAAAATAAATGTTTAAACAGAACTTTATGGAATTTGATATTAAGCATCCTGGCATTAACACCTGTAAATAATGAAGCTTGATGTACTTCCTATCAAATAGCAAAATCCAGAGAAACATTGAAAGAATTGTTTTCACAACATATGCAGTCAACAGTAATGGAAGGAATTTCTTCAGAAAGCATCCTACTGACCCACATTTCTTGGCCAACTGCTAGATCTTTCATTTGGTTATTAGATATATGTCAGCTCAGTGAGTGATCACATGCTCATTTAGGCCTCTTGTTATCCTTTTGGTGTTCAAGGCACAGTATCTAATGAGTTTCAAATGTAATTCATCATGATACTGTTAATATGTATGCAATACATCTCTTTGTAGACATTATGGCTTCACCTGTGACAAGTACCGGTATGTCACCTTTAGCTTAATTGCTTGATGTTACATTATGCAAGGAAGGGCAGATGGTGGTTGTTTTTATAGACCTATATGACATTACTACTTTTTTTCAATTATATTACCATTTCAAATGAATTTTGTAATCTGGAGATGCACTCATGAATGAAATGCGTGACTTTGATTATCACTGTATTTATTTAGTAACATATCCCTTTGTGGTCAGCATTATTTGTAATGGAGTGAGAGACAACTTTCTGATAGAGCATGTTAGGTTTATAAACATCTCTTCTTGAGGTCTTGCTTCAAATGAATCATATGTTTTAAATTTAGGCCCTTAATTGTTCAGCTCTAACAATTAAGCCACTCTGCATAATAGGTGAATGTTAATTGTACATTTGACTTATGTACAATACAATGGGGTTACTTCTGCCCTGTTTTTATGTACTGTACTTTAGCAGACTAAAATTGTTTTCCATAATTGAAGAGAAGCTCTCTGCAAAAGGTTGTAATTCCAAAGAAAAGATAAAGGAACAAGACTACATTCTTAAAGTATTCAGATTTTTAAAAAAATGTAATTAAACATTTTAAATAAATGCCTGTAATCTTATTCCTCATCTTTTAACTTTAAATTAACAGTAGATGTATTTTCTATGCAAATTTATTTTTTATCAAAGTTTTTTTATTGAGTTAAACTACATGTGGGCCAATTTTTCTTCTCCTTTGAATAGATGACCATTTAATACTGACTTCACATACCTGGATTAAGTGTGCAAGTCTGTAGAGGTATTACAGTACATCCTAGTAGCTTAGTCTGTGATACCATTATATGTGCACTTTAACACAGGTAAAAACCTCAGTAATCCACCACCAGTCAGTATGCTGAACTATTAACATGGAAATGATGGGGAAGTCACCCTTTGCATAGCAATGAGAAATTTCTTTCACCATGCTGATTAGTATTGGCATGGTTGTAAAAGGATATTAGAACGTGTTCCCATGGTGTGCATTTTCTCTTTGATGCATGTATTAACTGGTGATTGTCAATATGTTTTACTATGTAAATTCTTGAAGTGTCACACTATGGGAATTAGAGAGATATGAAGGATTAGCATTAAAATATGACAGTGGATATGTAGGTAAAAATGGAAAACCATGGAGTTGGAATTAGACAGTTCATATCTACTGCATCGTGACTATCAGGTACAGCTGATAGATGTAACATCACGTGTGGAATACAATCATCAGGTATACACTGTACGAAGTATGCTATTATTCTGACTGTCTGTTAATCTGACTGTCTTGTCTCTTTTTTATGTTTCTTGCTCATTTTCAACAGGATCAAGTAATTTTGATTGGCTAATTTAACTATATGAGAGGTACCTGCAGATGCAATAATTTTTTTCATGTTTCATATCAATTTTAGATTAATTGTTTTCTTCATTCTTATTTTAATGGTCAAAAAATTCCTTTACAAATAATAGACAATTAGCATCTTCATCAATTTTAGCTAAAACTAATCAAACCTAAATTATCTCATTGGAAGAAAGAAAACGTAAAAAGAGTATGACTAAATTTATAATCATACCAATAAAAAACTTTAGTGTTTTGACATAATGCAGTTGTCCCTCATTATAAAGCCACTCAATATTATGCTACTTCTCTTAAAATGCCAGTAAGGTTCTGGATCCCATCAAATTATTTGAAATTTGTTTTATCATCGCTACTTGAAAATTTTCACATAAATTTTGTACTTGACTAATGAATACTAATTATAATGTGATTCCACAGCAGTAATTACACTATGGTGACAGTTTTGTTGGAACATTCCTCAGTATAAGGTTACCTCACTTATAATGCACGTTACTTTATGGCTTCCATGAACAGCATTATAAAAAGGGAGCACTGTATTAACTAAGTAATGGACATGTGGAGCACCAAGAAATAGAAAAATTAGGCATCTATTAAGGGCACAAAAAAGATTGGACATTTTCACATAAAATTAAATGAGGTATATAATAATTTTTAATTTTTGTTTTATCTCATCTGGCCATAAGGCCAAGTGGACTTTTGGTATTGTACTGTCTATGGCGTTCATTGTGCATCATGCGCCATCTGTCAACATTGATATTTTCAACTTCTCAAAAACCACTAGGAGAATTTCAATGAAACTTGGTAGTAATGTTCCTCATGACATGCTCTACCACAATTGTGTTTGGAGTGGCTCCCTTAGCAATGGTGTGGCTTCCATAGCAATCAAAAGGGAAAACCTATTTTTGACTTCTCCAGAGCAGCTTAGTCAGTTTTGATCAAACATGGTAGGAATGTCTTTTATCACATGATGTATAAAAATATTGTCTAGAATGGCTGTTCCGATTTCAGTCAGCTTTGGTAGAATTGTCTCTTAAGATCTGTTTTATCTAAATTTTTCCAGGTTGGCTCCTCTTGCAATGTTGTGCTTTCTTTTGCAACTGGTTGGAAAGCAAATTTTTTTACTTCTTTTCCAGAATTGCAAAGCCAGTTTTGATCAGACTTGATGGGAATGTTTATTATGACATGCACCATCAAAATTTTGTCTAGGGTGGTTTCCCTAGTAATGGTGTGGCTTCCATAGCAACCATATGGAAAACTTTGTTTCAACTTCTTCTCCAGAACAGCTAAGCCGATTTCAATCAGGCTTGACAAGAATGTTTCTTAGAATATACTCTTTCAAATTTTGTCTGGTCAGTATTTCCTAGCAATGTTGTAGCCTCATTAACAGCTGGATGAAAAACCTGTTTTCGACATCTACTTCTCTCGAATGACTGAGTTAGTTTTGATTAAACTTGTTAGAAATGTTTGTTAGGACATGTTCTATCAAACTGTACCAGGATTGGCTTTCCTAGCAATGGTGTGGCTTAAATAGCAACCATTTGGAAACCTATTTTCAATTTCTCTACAATGGTTCAGCCAATTTTGACCAAACTTGGTAGAAATACTTCTTAGAATATGTTCTATCAAATTGTGTTCATGGTGGGCCTCTAGTAATGTCATGGCCACTTTACTAACCGGGTGGTAAAACTATTATTGGCTTCTTCTTTAGCATGGCTTAGCCAGTTTTTATCAAACTTGGTAGGAGTGGTTCTTAGGATATGCTTGGTCAAAGTTGTTGATGTGATTCCCATAGCAATGGTGTGGCTTCCATAGTAAACAAATGGAAAACCGATTTTCAACTTATTCAGAATGGCCTAGTCAATTTTGATGAAACTTGATATAACTGTTTCTTAGGATATGCTCTGTCAAAGTTGTGTTTAGGTTTTTTCCCCTAGCAACAATGTTGCTTCCATTGTAACCTGGTGGAAAACCTACAAATGATACTTATCTCCAATTGAGTGTGGCTATTGTTACTAATACAGAATGGCATTGTATCCAAAACCATGGTTACAATAACCTTGAGAAATCCCTAAATTTGAACAGTTGCCTTCAAAGCTCCTTGAATTTATACAAAGTTTGCTTTATCCTTGAAAATCCTTGAATTTGTTGAAAACTCCATGATTTTTTTCAAAACTCCTTGAATTTAGTTGAGAGAATGCAAAACTTTAAAACTGAATAAAATATGTCACTTTTTTAATTCAGAGTTTTTATTAGAGATGTGAATCATAAATAAAATGGGATACAATTAGGTGGATTAAATGACATATGACATGGATAGTTAACATATGGAGTAGTGTTCCTTGGCTGTAGTGGCATGCTAATTCGTTATATGTGCCATTGCTGTAGTGGCATGCTAATTAGTCCTGTGTGCTATTGCTGTGGTGGCATGCTAATTAGTTATGTGTGGTATTGCTGTAGTGGCATGCTAATTAGTTAAATGTGCCATTGCTGTAGTGGCATGCTAATTAGTTATGAGTTTTTTTCTTCTACTTTTGTACCTATTTATGCAGTCATAAGCAAAGTAACATGGAGAAAATTCAATTTCTGTAAAAAAAATACTCCTTTAAAAGTTTTGGTACTCCTTCAAGACTGTTTGAAAAGTCCTTGAAAACTACTCTCCAGAGCTGTACAAACCATGAAAACTGCCTTACCATATTGGACTAAATGTAATTGGTAGAGGCCTAGCATGAAAACCTCTCACATTTATGCAAAAGATGTTAGTGCACCATCTAGTCCAGCTGAAATTATTTAAAGTAGAAACACAGTTAAACAGCATGTTAGATGCCACCAATTTCTACCAAGTAGCAGGAAATTATCCTGACGTGGGCATCTTTAAGCCCAAGACACCTGCCTTATTACTACATTTGCATTTTGTACCAGGTGAGCAATGTCAGTTCCACTTGAGCCTCTTGTTAATAGTCATATAGAGGTATCATGATCACATATAGTATGTCTTAACAGTCACTGTACATTCAGATGTAGGTACAGTATATGTTAATGCATAGTATGTGCAAGCCAAGCAGAAACATATATGGGCACACCGCCAAGTATCAGCAATAATCAATTACTTTTTTGGCCATCATTTTGATTTTATTTCTGAATTCTTAATTTTATTGTGCAAATGAGTTTAACACCAAAGAAAAGTAGGCAAAACTCCAATGTCCATCAGACAATATTGTTGAACAATAAACTTATTACTTACATTTAACCTTCTGCTATATCACATTATGATACAGGACATGTAACATATGTCATTATAGCTTGTACATAATTTTGTTTGATTGTGTTGTCTGGTGTGGTTGCAATATGAATTATATTATCAACTCAAAACAGTGTGCATTCAATATTACAGACATGGCATTGATAATAGACAAATACATGTACTGTCAATAGCCTTGTTAGTAATTTATGATAGCTAGGTAGACCTGAGCATGTTGTGAATGGTGGATAGAATAGTTAGCCAGCCAATATAATAATAATCAATTTCTATTTATCAGAGAAAGCTAATAAATAACGAACAGAACACAAAAATGCCACGTGAAACACTTTATTTACCATATATGCCCACATAATCGAACCACTATGAGTATGCGTAATGAACATCATATATTGGAGGAACAGAAAATGGTGATAACGATATAAAAAAACGGATGTTGTGGATGAAATTGGATACATTATAACTGGTTTCTAAATGCAGGTGGTCACTATACACAGATGTAGTGTGTTACTAAAGTAGGTTTGACATTTGTTTGACTTATTCTTCCCATTTGCTTTGCAGTTATTTAAGCCATATTGTTTTGTTACCACTTTGATTTGATAAAATATTGCAGACAGGCTAGGCACTAAGATTTTTGACAAAATATTGCAGTAGGTTAGGCACTAAGACATTTGACAAAATATTGCAGTAGGTTAGGCAATAAGACATTTGACAAAATATTGCAGTAGGTTAGGCAATAAGACATTTGACACAATATTGCAATAGGCTAGGCAATAAGACATTTGACAAAATATTGCAGTAGGTTAGGCACTAAGACATTTGACAAAATATTGCAATAGGCTAGGCAAAAAGACATTTGACTAGTTAAAAATGTAATATCAAGATTTGCATGTTGTAACAAATTGCAAGGCTTGCTGGTTTAGAGGGTTACCTTATATACTTGCATATATGTCAAATCTAACTGCAAACAACATAGACCCTGATCTGCTGTCGCATAATGTGCCAGCAGATCAGGGTCTATGTTGTTTGTTCTACTGATTACTTTTAACAAACTGCATAGACTCAGATCTGCCAGTGCATTATGTGATTGCAGATCTGGGTCTGCAGTTTGCAGTTGGACTCGACTTATAAGTGAGTATATGTGGTACTAATATATAACATGCTTATCAAAGGGAGTTATAACAGGGTTTGGTATCTTATGGCACAGCAACACAAATAGGTTATTTAGTGTCAAGGTAATTGGAGTAAAGTGCCTTGCCCAAGGACACACCTTGGTAGCTGACCTGAGCTGATCCGATTGTAGAATTTGAACTCGTACCCTTTCGGTCACGAGTCTGACATGCTTACTACTAGCAGAATTCTTCCCCTGTGTGTGTGTGTGGGTGTGGGTCTGGGTGTGAGTGCATTCATGTGCATGTGTAATGTTTAATTATTTCTACTTCATTTATTTTTTAACTTCAGATTTACTAATTTTGAGAAAACTTGCATGCATGCACTCATGTATTATTCACAGATGTTTATAGCAAGTAGGTGACAAGTTTATTAGGTGCATAATATCAAGTACATGTATAATCAAGTAAATTTTATTTTAAGTCAGGTATATTATTACATAACAAGCTCTACAGAGCTATTGTACCGACTCTAACCAATACACATGCAATGAAAACATATAGAGCATGCAGTCATAGGATGAAAGTCCATCTCTAATACACATGCAATTAAAACATATACAGCATGTAATCATAGGATAATAGTCCAACTCTAATACACATAAAATTAAAACATATACAGCATGCAATCATAAGATAATAGTCCAACTCTAATACACATAAAATTAAAACATATACAGCATGCAATTATAAGATGATAGTCCAAGTCTAATACACATAAAATTAAAACATATACAGCATGCAATTATAAGATGATAGTCCAACTCTAATACACATAAAATTAAAACATATACAGTAATGCAGTCATGCAATGATAGTTAACAGGATGTTTACACTTTAGACCTAAATCTGCTAAGATAGTTCATAAGACTAAATATGGGTATTAAATAATAGTAATGATACATATTAAATAATAGTAATGATACATATTAAATAATAGTAATGATACATATTACTGGATTATCTTAATCTGATTGTAACAAGTCTTTAGGATAAAAATACACAGACATAGGGAATACATAGTACTCACAGAATATATAAACCACAACATTTTTCAGGTTTTGGCTTTCCAGTGTCCTTGATACAATATGCAGTGTATATGGTTTTGTTTGTTTGGTTGGTGTTTAATAGCAATGCATGAAAGGGCATATAGTGCTGAGGCAGTGAGAGTTAAATATCAATACATGAAAGGGCATATAGTGCTGAGGCAGTGAGAGTTAAATATCAATACATGAAAGGGCATATAGTGCCGAGGCTGTGGGAGTTAAATAGCAATACATGAAAGGGCATATAGTGCTGAGGCAGTGGGAGTTAAATAGCAATACATGAAAGGGCATATAAAGCTGAGGCTGTAGGAGTTGAATAGCAATACATGAAAGGCCATATAATGCTGAGGCTGTGGGAGTTGAATAGTAATGCATGAAAGGGCATATAGTGCTGAGGCTGTGGGAGTTAAATAGCAATACATGAAAGGGCATATAGTGCTGAGGCTGTGGGAGTTGAATAGTAATGCATGAAAGGGCATATAGTGCTGAGGCTGTGGGAGTTGAATAGTAATGCATGAAAGGGCATATAGTGCTGAGGCTGTGGGAGTTGAATAGTAATGCATGAAAGGGCATATAGTGCTGAGGCTGTGGGAGTTGAATAGCAATACATGAAAGGGCATATAGTGCTGAGGCTGTGGGAGTTAAATAGCAATACATGAAAGGGCATATAGTGCTGAGGCAGTGAGAGTTAAATATCAATACATGAAAGTGCATATAGTGGCAAGGCAGTGGGAATTAAATAGCAATACATGAAAGGGCATATAGTGCTGAGGCAGTGAGAGTTAAATATCAATACATGAAAGGGCATATAGTGGCAAGGCAGTGGGAATTAAATAGCAATACATGAAAGGGCATATAGTGCCAAGGCAGTGAGAGTTAAATATCAATACATGAAAGGGCATATAGTGGTGAGGCAGTGGGAATTAAATAGCAATACATGAAAGGACATATAGTGTCCAAGGCTGTGGGAGTTAAATAGCAATAGATGAAAGGGCATATAGTGCTGAGGCTGTGGGAGTTAAATAGCAATAGATGAAAGGGCATATAGTGCTGAGTCAGTGGGAGTTAAATAGCAATACATGAAAGGGCATATAGTGCTGAGGCAGTGAGAGTTAAATATCAATACATGAAAGGGCATATAGTGGCGAGGCAGTGGGAATTAAATAGCAATACATGAAAGGGCATATAGTGCCAAGGCAGTGGGAGTTAAATAGCAATACATGAAAGGGAATATAGTGCCGAGGCAGTGGGAGTTAAATATCAATAGATGAAAGGGCATATAGTGCTGAGTCAGTGGGAGTTAAATAGCAATAGATGAAAGGGCATATAGTGCTGAGGCAGTGAGAGTTAAATATCAATACATGAAAGGGCATATAGTGGCGAGGCAGTGGGAATTAAATAGCAATACATAAAAGGGCATAGAGTGCCGAGGCAGTGGGAGTTAAATAGCAATACATGAAAGGGCATATAGTGCCGAGGCAGTGGGAGTTAAATAGCAATACATGAAAGGGCATATAGTGCCAAGGCAGTGGGAGTTAAATAGCAATAGATGAAAGGGCATATAGTGCTGAGGCAGTGGGAATTAAAAAGCAATACATGAAAGGGCATATATTGCCGAGGCAGTGGGAGTTAAATAGCAATAGATGAAAGGGCATATAGTGCCAAGGCAGTGGGAGTTAAATAGCAATACATGAAAGGGCATATAGTGCTGAGGCAGTGGGAGTTAAGTACTTTGCCCAGAGACACATCACAGCAGCCAATCAATTACTGATCTGGGCATGATTGCTTTTTTTGGGTTGCAAGTCCATCATGCTAACCACTGAGTCTCCCATAAGGAATATGGTACCTGGGGACTAAAATAAATGTCCTCTGTCTATATTAGACAGGTATCCATTACATAAAGGACAGTAGTATAGGAATATCCATTGAGGGTTTCTGATAGTGTCCTTTACAGACAAGTGTACTCTATATGTAGGTATTCATTATTACAGGTTTTTATTTAGCTCTTTTTCTTGCAGGGCTTCAGGACACACACCAACAGCCCTGTCAAGCCCAAAGTTGCAGAACACAAGTTCCGGAGATCTACAAGTTTGCCATCAAGTCCCCTCAAGTTCAAGATGGATGTTGATAATGATCTGCAATGCCCCATTTGTCTGGAACTTTATACCCATCCCATAATTCTTCCATGTTCACATGTTCTCTGTCGACGACCATGTGCTGAACAGCTCTTTGATTACAATTTCATTAAATGCCCTGTGTGCCGAGACAACTGTTATGTGAGTGGTGGGATTTCCAGTCTACCAAGAGTTATAGCCCTTGAAAATATAATTGAACGTTACAAAGCAGAGAGAATAAAAACTCACAACAATTCTGCAAGTGTGGAAAATTCTCTTGATATGTCCACAGAACAGATCAAAGAACCAGAATCTATCGGTAATGTAATTTATTGCCAAAGTTGTGACTCATCACCTCCGAAAAAGGCTAAAAAGTCCTGTCTGGACTGTTATCAATCTTTTTGCGGGCCATGTTTACGATCATCTCACCCAATTAAGGCACCTTACATTAGTCATGAGCTTATAGAACCTGTTCCTTTAGTAAGTCGAGAACAGTACCTAGTAGGGATGTGTTCAGAGCACTCAAAATCTCTGTTATCATACTGCTTGCTCTGCAAACAGCCGATGTGCACATCTTGTGAAGATCAGGAGGTACATCAGGGACATGCAGCTATACAAGTTGATGAAGCATACAGGGACTTAAAGGTAATATATTTACTATATTTATCCAATGATAAGCCCATGGTTGATGATAAGCCCACCCCAAGTTTTACAGATTTTTGGCAAGTATTTATCTGAGATATCTTTGTCTGATAATAAGACCTCCCCCAACTGCAGAATTTATTAGGCTGGTGACTCCCATGGGCTTATCATAGGAGTCATCTAATTTAGAAAGTAAACTTCTTATGCAGTATTTTGAAAAGACATTTTATTTTCTCACCTGTGTTAGTAGATAGCAAGCTGTATATATAGGTATCTCTCTCTGGCAAAGTCAACATTGAGGTTTGTCTTAGTCATATGCTGTAAAGTCTGGATGATAAATACATGTGAAAATAAGCTATGAAAATAAGCTTGCATCAAAAATAAGGGCACCCTGACTTTCTGGTAGTTTTCTAGCAAAAATAAGTGCATATATGTCTGACCTGCCAACCCTTACGATTTGACCGTAGTCTGACCTGCCAACCCTTACGATTTGACCTTAGTCTGACCTGCCAATCTTACAATTTGACCGTAAGTCCTACCGTAATTACCCTTAAATTATGGACTTAGCATAAAATATGAAAATATGATTGTTGCAGTCAAATATGGATATTGGCTTGTCTAGGTTTAGTCTGGATCTGGGTTTTCATATTAGATTCAGTGGAGTTAGTCAGGGAACCAGACTAACTTTACAGGTGTACCTCGGATGCTTTAATCTGCTGATGTTTTTCATGCAAAATGCCAGCATGATGAAGCTTTTGCTTTTACATTATAGGACTATCTAGAAATATCATCTGACAAGCAAAAACACATTTAAGTCACGTTTATAGCTCCCAAGAACAGTATTATACAGTGATCCCTCATTACAACGTTGTCCATGCTAGCCATAAAAATGTACCATGTCAAAGGCAGGGCTGCCTTACATTGTGGTACAAGCAAGGCTATATAATAATGCAAAAACACATTATATAGCTGTCCAGGAGCTACAATTAGTGACATAAATTAAGTAGTAGTTGCAAAATTAAAATTCATCCTGAATAATAATATTGGATCCATGACCATGGTTGTGTTATATCCGTTACCGTATTATACCAAGTTATCTTATAGTGACGGAAGACTGTAAGTGGAAAGGATTTAATAAATATCAATTATATTCTGTTTATCAGAAAGTCAGGAATATGAAACATTTTGAGAAGCATCATGGTTACAAGATTTTTCTAGGGCACACAATTGTGGGATCATGGGAAAGCTTTAACCAAATGTGCAAAAATCACACATAATGTTTGCAAGACTGAAGCCCTATCTTTGTTTAATTCAGTAAATCCCCCCTCCCCCAATATTTAGAAAATCCAACCTTTTTTCATAAAGTGGAAATTTTTCCCCTACATTTTCAGTTTTAGAATTACTAAGACCCTGTGGTTTGAATAACATCAATTATACTACCATGTAATGTTTTTTAAAAATGCATCCATTTTTTTTTTTATTCACATTTTCTCCATTTCTATAAGTTTGAAAGAAGCCTGTTGCCATTTTTGTCTTGCCTGCCTGCATTAGCAATGGGAAGACATAGCTATCACTTTTCTGCAAGCAGTGGTGTGATGCCATTATTGTCAACATCATGATTCTGTGTTTAAGTTTTATATGGAAGTTTATGCATGTCAGATACAGTGTGGTTGCTGTACATCATTGGCACATGATACATAGGTCTGACACCCTGTTCTACAGACCAGACCTGGCCCCTGGATATGTATATCAGATACAATGAGTGTACATCATGGCATATAAGTCTGACACTCTGTTCTACATACCAGACCTGGCCCCTAGATATGCATGTCAGATACAGTGTGCTGTACTTTATGGCATGGTACATAGGTCTGACACTCTGTTCTACAGACCAGACCTGGCCCCTAGATATGCATGTCAGATACAGTGTGCTGTACAACATGGCATATATGTCTTACACCCTGTTCTACAGACCAGACCTGGCCGCGGGATATGCATGTCAGATACAATGTGCTTGTACACCATGGCATATAAGTCTGACACCCTGTTCTACAGACCAGACCAGGACCCTTGATATGATTGTCAGATACATTGTGCTGTTCATCATGGCATATAGGTGACAGGACTGACACCCTGTTCTACAGACTAGACCTGGCCCCTGGATATTCTCAAAACTGTTTGAGCATAAAACTTAAACTGAAGCTTAAAGTCCTAAAACTATCATTGAATATTTAGCTATTGTACCAATTATCAAAGTTGTGGTTAACCAGATAATCAAGATAGAGGTAGAAATTTATTTATCACAGGACCACGCCCTGTTGGCTCTATCCAGGTACCCTGTGACAAACTGTATTAAATCCCTTTTCCTTCCTGTGATGTTGTACCAGCACATCTCACTGGTGATTAAGGTTGAGATGTACACGTCTTTATTTGGGGCAACATTTCTCAGAATGCTTCTATATTTTTGTACTTACTATAGTTTTGCACACTGTGTTTTTTAAGATGGATATAAATTAAAATAAATAAGCATGTATACGAATTATATTTTATTAACCAGTAAATCAATTCTTCTTCACATATAATTTGTAGAAAATCCATACAGTGGGGAAAGATCTACTTTTTTCAAAGTCTTGTAAATATCAGTGACTGGTTTTTAAAAAAAAAAGAAATTTAGAAATAAATGTTTATTTATACATGAATAATACACTATTATTATCAATGCAATGTTTCGTGTTTTTTCTTTAATTAATTAGTGTGAGTAGTGTAGACCTGCAGCTTTGATGTTGAATTGTATTTCACAAACGCACTCAACAGATTGGTCAAGGATAGAACATGTCATCTGACATGATTAACTTGTCACATCATACATCCAACATAGCATAGTAGAGAGACTCTTGCTTAATTATAAACCATAGGCATCATAAATTAGATGGAATGTGTGTAGAACAGTTGTTCAATCTTTACATCATTTTTGTTATTTTATGATACATATCCAATAATTTACTACTGAAAAGGCTGCAAACTCACTTACTCACATTTGCTATTAGTGTACACGCATGCTCTCGCGCTCTCTCTCTCTCTCTCTCTCTCTCTCTCTCTCTCTCTCTCTCTCTCTTTTGAGAGAACACAAATGATGATCAAGTTTGAGTTCATTAGACTTGACAGTGATAACATGGCAACAACATGAAGTGCCAGTTACACATCACAAATGCAGTGCCCTCTACAAGAAAATGGCAAACCTCCTGTGTTGGGAATATTGGGAAATTAAAGGCTGATTTCTACTAAACTGAAGGGCCAAATGTTTTCAAAATGTTGAACTCTGTTGATTGAGTACATATTATACCTTAGCCCAGATTTTCCCTTTAATAAATATAAATTTAATTTATGTCTGTTTATATGAAAGTCAAGTTCATGTGACACTTTGATGGGTGTGGTTGAAGTGGTATCAATTAGACTAGTCCTTACCTAAACAAATTATATCAATTAAATCAGTATGTAACTAAATAAAGCATACAGTTTATATTGAAATCCAATTTATTTGCATCTCATTTTGTGCATTCATAAATAGCTTTAAAGAGACCTGTTGGCATTTTCTCAGCCGCTTTTTTATTCCTATGGCCATTTACTTGAGATTATTAAAACTCTCAAACTTTTTAAATTTGTGGTGATAAAAAAGTTACATCATATCATTAGGGCCTTTGCTTACAGAGAGTGTGTTAGATGTTTCTGTACTATATATACCTGTGTGTGCAAGTTGGATCCAACTGCGAACTGCAGAGACCCAGATCTGCCATCACATAATGCACCAGCAGATCTGGGTCTATGCAGTTTGTTAGGAGTAATCAGTAGAACAGACAACATAGATCCTGATCAGGGTCTGTGTTGGACCCAACTTATACACAAGTATATACGGTAGATAACATTCTTAGGATCAAGAAAGTGAATGTAAAGGATTGAGTTTTGCTTTCTGTAGGTTCTTTTTTAACCAAATTTAACACATATTTTCTGACTTACCTTAGCCCATTGTATAATGTATTCTTATGGCTGGTGATTGTTCTTTGTTACTAGTCGATTAAATTTTATTATAAATCATAAATTTGAGTCAGAGATTTGTTTTAAACTGGTCATATAAAATGAATATGTGATATAAAAGAATGTGGGCACAACAAAAGAAGTACATGTATGAACAGCATAACATGCAGAAAAGTACATGTATGAACAGCATAACATGCAGAAAAGCACATGTATGAACAGCATAACATGCAGAAAAGGAATATGTGTAGAATCAAGATAAATCTGTCAAAACTTGGCTTGTAGATTACATATGTTAAAAGCAATAAGAAAAAAAAAATCCATGATCCTTTATTTTAAAAATACATATATTTTGCAGAAAAGCCTGATAAAATCAGCTTATCTGTAGATGTATCTATGTACATTTGACCCAGTTTTGAAATGCTGTCATAAATATAACACTTGTATACCAAGAATCATCATGTCCCTGTATCTCAATGAATCTTTCTGGGAACAAATTTTCTCTGCTGTGTTTTGAATTAATTAATTAATCCTCATTCTTTATTAATCCAAATGAAAAGGAGTGGAAAACAATGACTGTCATTGGGTGACCTTTTTTGAGATTTGTGCCCAAATGTCAAGTACATGTTCTTGGATGTATTTCTTGGGTGTAAGCATTTGAAATCACCCTAACGACTAGAGCTAATATTGGAACAACAAACATGGCACATCACATTCAGCATGTTCTGCCATCTTTATTCGCACCCACTACCATTTGAGGGGTAGTTTACATTTTCAGTAAGAGAACAACCTTCATGAACAATGTTTTTCATGTTAAGGTGAGAAGAACAACAAGAACATTGTTATCGTGTCAAGAACTGTCTCGCCCAAAGATGCCCAAAATGTCTGGATCAGCAGTATTTCTTTATATTTCTTTGATAAGTAAATATAATATTTATGCTCTTGTGTGGAGTGCCTATATAAAATGTATATTGTATTTCAGATTCGTTTTAGTTTAGAAGATGAAGCCACCATGATGATCTTTTGATTTTAGTTTCTTGGATTTAGCAGTTTAATTATATCATAAACTCATATCTGTCACACCTTCAGATTACCAGAGCAGTTTTTGTCTGCGAGATTTTACAAAATACACATATTCTGTGAGATTTGAGTTTATCCATGTTCATCACTGTGAAATGCAAACAGATTATCCTCACCATATCATATGTGTCAGCAAGTTGTAGATTGTGTTGAAAATGAATATAAACATGAGTGAAAAGAAACTTGTTATATTCTATCAACAAATCACAGGCAACTAATTATTTTAAGAGCTACAGAACCAGTCCATATGTGGTGTTATATTAAATACCATTAAAATATGTCCATCCTCTTTCTCACTTGTTTATCAGCCATTTATAATAAATGTGTTTGTAATTTTAGTAATAAGTTGTTTCTTGTGTAAGTTTTTGACATATTTACTTACAGTACCAATTTTTACACATGCAGGATTTTAAAAATAGGTATACTGGGGTACATGTAGCATAACTGCTGTGTTACATTTTGTCAGTAGTGTTATTAATAACGTGTGTCCTCAGAAATCTGTCTGTCAAAAATTCAAGCACAGAAATGTATGATTAACAGTTCTCAACTTTTAAAAGTGGAACTGATTGGAAATATTAAAGTTAGGGGAGAAAAATGTTCATTTTTTACTAAAGTGTATCTAAAAATTTTGCATTTTTCTCAATTTTGTCAAACCAGGTACATCCACCTGAGCAAAAACAGATCACTAAATGAGGTTACATGATCACTCTTTGTTAGATTTTGTCATTTGCTTCTGTAACTTGTTAATTAATTTATGGCAATTTTTTTCTGATTTTTCCATAATTTTTATCCATTTTCTCAAATGTTAAACTGATTTTATTATGGGTAGATCCCTCTCTGCATGGAGTACAATGATGAAAATGGTAGAGGAAACATTTTCCATTGATAATTGATAAAATATTTAACTTGAGATTTCATTAATGCTGAAAGAGACTGCTTGATCTTGCAAAGATGGTGAAAATTGAAGTCTGTGCTAAACGAGACGTGGGTTCCAAGATTTACTTCCCTTTTATATGGCAATGCACAGTACATGCAAACCTTTCATATAAAAATTTGCAAGACATTCCCCTCTAAAGGAAGAAAGGCAAATGATACCAATTTTATATACGCCCCTCTAAAGGAAGAAAGGCAAATGATACCAATTTTATATATGCCCCTCTAAAAGAAGAAAGGCAAATGATACCAATTTTATATACGCCCCTCTAAAGGAAGAAAGGCAAATGATACCAATTTTATATATGCCCCTCTAAAGGAAGAAAGGCAAATGATACCAATTTTATATATGCCCCTCTAAAGGAAGAAAGGCAAATAATACCAATTTTATATATGCCCCTCTAAACGAAGAAAGGCAAATAATAACAATTTTATATATGCCCCTCTAAAAGAAGAAAGGCAAATAATACCAATTTTATATATGCCCCTCTAAAGGAAGAAAGGCAAATAATACCAGTTTTATATATGCCCCTCTAAAAGAATAGAGGCAAATGATACCAATTTTATATATGCCCTTCTAAAAGAAGAAAGGTAAATGATACCAATTTTATGTAAGCACATAGGAGCTATAGGAACTAAGTCATGAGTTGGCAAGATACCAAATACACATCCTTGGACTGTGAGATGCACTGGAAGAATTTCGGAGCGAGATCAACAGATGAAGGACACAGGATCTACTTCAGTGGACATGAGGTCAAGCATGAGCATGATTTATGGTACATAAGGACATTGTGAGTGCAGTCATGGGTTGTCGACCAGTGTCTAACAGGCTGATTACCATCCACTTGAGGGCATCTCTCTTCAACATCACCATCATAGAGGTTTATGTCCCAACATCTGACCATGATGACGAGGATGTTTTCTTTGACCAGCTTCAAATTATTATTGACCAGACAACCAAGAAGGATATTCAAGTTATTCAAGGAGACTGAAATGCCAAGGTAGGAGTAGATGCACAGGCAGACTGGCAAAAAGTCTGTGGTCCATACTGTAATGAACAGACCAATGAGAAAGGACTCAAGCTCCTGGACTTTGACACCTACAATAACCTAGTGCTAACGAACACCCTTGGCCCCCACAAATTTTCTAGAAGATGGACTTGGCACAGTCCGGACAGAAAACATCACAACCAAATTGACTACATCTTGGTGAGGAAGTGCTTCCGGTCTAGTGTTAACATTGCCAGAACACATAGCTTCCCAGGTGCGGACATAGGAAGCGACCATGACTTGTTGATGATGACTATCAAACTTCGTCTGAGGAAGACCAAGAAGCCAAGACAGGTTAGGACCAGGTTTGAACTTGAAAAACTTAAAGATCCAAGCATGGCACAAGCATTTGAAGCATCAATAGGCGGCAAATTTGCACCACTATCAGTTCTGCTGAAGAAATAAACCTAGACTCCTTGATCACCACCTTCAACATGGCAATAATAGGCACAGCCAACGAGCATTGTAGGATAAAGAATCCCTGGGTCACAACATATATCCTCGATGATGTGAGGAGAAACTGAGGAGTAAGCGAGGAGACCTTGAAGGATCAGAAAAATACAGGGAGGTTAACAACAGGGTTAAGAAGAGTTTAAAGAGAGCGAAGGAAAGCTGGTTTGAGGACCAATGTAATGAAGTCGAGAAAAGCCCGAACCAGAATAACAGTAAAAAGGCATGCCAGTTGGTGAAAGACCTGACAACAGAGAAACGGGAGATCTACCATGATCCAGGACAAGGCTGGTAAGAGTCTCACAGAAGATCAAGAGATTCTTAACAGATGGACAGAATACTATTCAGAGCTTTACAACCAGGAGACTTCTGGAGACCAAGCTGTACTAAACTTCCCACTGACTACAACAGAGGTTGACCACCCAATCCTCAGGGAAGAAGTAGAGGCTGCAGTAAAGGCACTAACTTGTTCAAGCAGGAGGAACTCCATGATAGATGTCCTCACAACAATCTGCAACCAAATCTGGCAAACAGGAGAATGACCCACCCCATGGACCCAGTCTCTGATCATCACCCTTCCTAAGAAAGGGAATATGTAGCTGTGCCAGAACTACCGAACAATCAGTCTCATCAGTCACCCAAGCAAGGTTATGCTTAAGATCATCCTCAACAGACTGAAACCCCAAGCAGAGTACATCATTGCTGAAGAACAGGCAGGTTTTAGATCAGGACGTAGCACTATAGAACAGATCTTCAATCTTAGAATCCTCAGTGAAAAGTATCTGCAGCATCAACAGGATCTCTGTCATGTCTTCATTGACTTCAAGAAGGCTTTTGACAAGGTATGACATGCAGCCTTGTGGGCCACCATGCGGAAATACAACATAAATGCAAAACTAATCAGCACCATCAAAAACCTGTATGACAAGGCCACTAGCGCAGTTCTCGTCAATGGCAACATTGGAGATTGGTTCAGAACCACAGTCGGAGTCAGACAGGGATGCCTTCTCTCACTAACTCTCTTCAACATCTACCTGGAAAGGATCATGTCCGATGCCTTGGAAGACCATGAGTGCAGTGTCAGTGTTGGAGGCAGAACAATCACCAACCTGCACTCGCTGATGATATCGATGGAGATGAACAAGAACTGGAAACCTTAGTGAACCGTCTCAGCCAAGCATCACTAAGGTATGGGATGGAGATCAGCACTGAAAAGACCAAGCTAATGACAAACAACCCGAGTGGTATAGAAAAGGAAATAAGAGTGAATGGACAGAAGCTGGGCACAGTGACAAGCTTCAAGTACCTAGGTGCTATCGGCTCTGATGAAGGTTCAAAACGTGAGGTTCTTTCCAGGATTGCACAGACAACAAATGCACTGGCTAAGCTGAAGCCTATTTGGAAGGACAGCAACATCACCATTGGGTCCAAGATCAAGCTTATGTGCTCCCTCGTCATGTCCATATTCCTGTATCCATGTGAAACATGGTCCCTGACTGCAGAACTAAAGAGAAGAATCCATGCCTTAGAGATGAGATGTTATCGAAGGATCCTGAAAATCTCATACTTAGACCATGTCTCTAATGAGGAGGTGCTCATTAGAATCCAAGGTGCAATTGGACCATATGAAGATCTGCTCACCACTGTAAAGAAACACAAACTAAGATGGTATGGTCACATCTCATGCTAATCTGGTCTGTCAAAGACAGTCTTACAGGGCACAGTGAGAGGAAAGAGACAACAAGGCAGACAGAAGAAGAGATGGTAAGATAATTATCAAAGAGTGGACAGGCATGGACTTTGTAAAGTCCAAAAGAGCAGTGGAGAACAGGGCAAAATGGAGAGAGATTGTCGCAAAGTCATCAGTGGCGCCCCTACGACCAGCCAGGTTACAGGAGGGATGAGATGAGGAGCCTATCTAATGATTCCAGATTACCTCCCTTTGTCAGATTCCTGCTGCAATATGTATCTGAATTTATTTAGCCATGGATATACACTACATATCCTCATGGGAACCAAAAATATTTCTTTTTGCACATATCAAGAAGTTTCAGCATACAACTTGTATTCTTTTGAGGCAAATGTTATTAATTTATCATTACAGTGGGCTGCCAATTGAAATAAATTCCTAATTATCTTTAAAATGGTAATTGCAAGACAACTGTGCTTTTGCAGGAGGTTTGAAGGAAAATGCTGTTGATTATGAATATTTATTATCAAAGTAAAATTTTATTTTAGGTTACAGACAGCTAATTGAATCATGAGCAATGGAACTCGACAATGTGTGGTAGTATATTAAATACCGTATTTAAAAGAATGAAGGTCACCAATTGGCTGAAAATAATTACATGTACCTGAAAAAATTCATGTAATGTTTCAGAACAAGCCTACATATGGGTAAATTTTACACAATAGTAGGCTTGAACCTAAGACAATTTTCATTTTATTGCTGACGTTGCACAGGTACTACTGGACATAAACGGGCAGATCTCTCTGGGCCATAATTTTATAGTGGACACATACAAGGGAATTTTTCTCAAAAACAAGCTATACAGCATATAATTTTCATCATTTTAAAAGTTTTCGTGGGTTGGTTAGATCATTCAGAGGATGTAAGCGTGATTTGCTGGTCTTACCACGAAGTATAGTAATTTGTCCAAACATTAACATTACGGTCTGTAGGAATTGAATTATTTGTCTAACAGGTTTACTCAAACATAAATCTTGTTATAAAAGCACATGCAAAGTATGCTCTTTTGGTTAAAAAATACCACAATAAAAAAATGTTAGCAACACAAATATCTTATTCTGTGAAATTGATCTCAAGGAGTGAGACAGTGAGATTGTCCAAATTTTTGTGAGATTTTCCCTTACACTGTGAGATATGACATGTATGATAATTAATTTATACATCATTTTTTGAGATAATTGCATACAAGTATTACATTTTGAGATAATTGCAAACAAGTATTACATTTTGAGATAATTGCATACAGGTATTACATTTTGAGATAATTGCATACAAGTATTACATTTTGAGATAATTGCATACAAGTGTTACATTTTGTTATTCAGATTACTCTAGAAAAAGGTGCTGACAACCTGGAGTCCAGTAGAGGAAAGTTGATGACAAACCTCAAACTGCAAAAAGATGCTCTCAAGGACATGCAGGTATGCATGGTCATCACCATAGTAACCAGTCATATTGCAAAAATAATTGAGATGGACTTAAGAATTGATTAAGTTCAGCACTTTCATTCTGGATCTTCTTTGCACTGTGAAAACTTTTCCTAATAATAATGAGATTGTGTTTAAATAAATCTATAAGTTGGATTAAGAAAAGACCTTTTCTTAATTTGATGTCTGGTTCATTTGAATTGACGGCATAATTTATATCAACTACCATCATTACTCATGTACTAGCTCATACCAACAGCAAACTGCATAGACCCAGATCTGCCATCGCATAATGTGCTGGCAGATCTGGGTCTATGCAGTTTGTAAGGACTAATCAGTAGAACAAACAACATAGACCCTGATCTTCCAGCGCATTATGTGACGCCAGATCAGGGTCTATGTTGTTTGCATTGGACCCTTCTTATACAAGAATATATTCGGTGATCATTTATTAAGTATTCCACATACTTAGGATCTTTTCATATTTCACTTGCATGACTATAATCTGTGTTTTCACATGTATTTGATTTTTTTCACAGCAATTTATTAATCGGCGCAGAGATGAGATCAACATGCAGTGTGATGCTCTACTAGCTGAGATTGAGAACAAACGCAACTTTTTCCTGTCTGATCTTGAGTACGAAGAGCGTGTGAGACAAAATGAGATGGAGGAGGTGATTAAGACACTGGAGAAATTACTGGGGTCAACACAAGGGCTGCATACTTATGTGCAGGAAGTCCTGAATAATAATCAAACTTCATTTCTTGAGGTATTCTATTTAGCTTTCATGTTTTTCACTCCTAATTTGAAGTTATTTTGTTGAAAAAAACTAATTTTTATGTAAAAATGCAGATTTTTTTGGAAATATTTTGTTGATCATGTTTAACTCTTCTCATCAAATAGAGTTCAAACAGTCAAGTGGTGGAGCAGAAAGTAAGATCTGGATATCATACATAAATTACAGTTGAGTCTTTTTTATATTAATTACTGTAGGTAATTAGCCAACACTTAATATACAAAATTTGTATTTACTTCAGTTAACAATTTATCAACACAAAAGGATAAATATATGTATTACATACAAATTTGGCAAAATTTATTGGAAATTCTCCAACTAGGGGAATTCCATTCATAAGCAAGACAGAACACTAAGGGTTATCTCCCTTTGCAGTTATGCATTAGATAATGACTTGAATTCTTTCAGTGCAAAGATCTTGTTTTAAAAAGAATATTGATAAAAGATATGAATAAGAAATTCTCAAATTTGTATGTTTTTTTCCCCATAAATAGCAAGAAAGGTACATATCTTTAATTGACAGGACACAAGATGATTTAAATTGCATGAAAACTATGTGCCAATTGGGTTCATTTTTGTACAGTATCAACACATACTGTAGCTAATTCATCACGTATTTTTTGTATCATGGGCCTCTGAAATTTCCTTTGATGATGAGACTGCTTTAAATTGCTTAATTCGGAATAACTTAGGAGGTGGAGCTTAAAAACCATCCAGGTTTTGGAAGTTCAAGTACAGCTAAGCTCCACCCCCTTTGCCAGTTATCTGATACAGTGCAAGTGTTCTTTCACCTCAGCAATGTCAACGACAATAAATACAGATGGGAGGGATGAAAGAGTCAAGATTAACACTGAAACAGTAATTAACCCAAAAGATATATCATAAGCACATTTCATTAATGAAAAGCAAATAACTATAATTTTTACATCATCCTTCAGGGCTGATCAAAGTTTGTTTTCATCCACTTGTTAAGGACAGTTGCATAAAATTCACTTGTTCCACTTATTTTTTCATTTTTTCCAAAATTTCAATCACTTGCCTAGATTTAATGAGATGTGTGCACTTTAATCCATAGAAAGAACAAAAGAAATAATGTACAACAAATTTATTTCTTCAAAGGTCTTAATTTTTCAGTTTTCCATTGTCAAGGTATCTTATATACATTTTTTCTTGCTTCAATATGGTAGCATCAGTACTTCCATCAGCAAGAATAGAAAGGAATTTACTGGAATTCAGACTTTTCCTAACTTCTCTTGACACTTGATCAATGAAAATCTCTTGCCCTGAGTCTGTTCTAATAATTAGAACCAAGCTCAACACCGTCCGTCTCCTTAGTCTGGAGTGCATACAGCATTTCCATATCAGAAAATGGTTTTCCATTAAGGGCTATGGATGTAGGCTGTATTAAATAGAGCTATCATGTTTTTCATTTCATTCTCATTTAGTTTTAAAATGGCATTTCCATGTGGAGTGTCATGTACTCTAACTTCAGGGATTTTCTTCTTATTGCTGGCTAGTGTCGTGCATATACTGTGCTGTACATGCTGGCTAGTGTCATGCATATACTGTGCTGTACATGCTGGCTAGTGTCATGCATATACTGTGCTGCACATGCTGGCTAGTGTCATGCATATACTGTGCTGTACATGCTGGCTAGTGTCATGCATATACTGTGCTGCACATGCTGGCTAGTGTCATGCATATACTGTGCTGTACATGCTGGCTAGTGTCATGCATATACTGTGCTGTACATGCTGGCTAGTGTCATGCATATACTGTGCTGTACATGCTGGCTAGTGTCATGCATATACTGTGCTGCACAGGGTTTATGAGGTTCAAAACTGTCGTGCGACTTGATTGGTTCAGTCCTGACATTTTTTTAGTTCCATTGACAAATACACTGGTTGAATTTCCATCCTGTGTCAGTTTGGGATATTGTTTGCAATAATTGCAAAACATCTTTCCTTCAGAGTCAGTAAATTCAAGCCATGCACAATTATCAACCCAAAGTGGCTGAAAATGTTGTGTCTCTTAATTAGTTGTGTCATATTTGATATTTTTTGCTGCCACAGAGTCTGGCTTAAATCCCTTTGGAGAAATAATTACCTCACACTCAGTGGCAACTGTACATTTTATCCCTCCACTTTCACATGAATTATCCTTCTCGAAATCTTCCTTGTTACCTTCTTTGTGAAAATAATTTACTAAAAACTCATTTGATCCACATAGTAAAGTTCACCTCATTTGACAACTACTTCTAAACTGATTATAACATACATTTTGTTGTTTAAATATAAACACAGACAGCTCCTTAATTAGCATAATTGTTTTGCTTCAAACACAATATCACACATGGAAGTTGATCCTCTGTATAATCAATTACAAATTAAAGAGTCATTACTGTCATTTAATTAATTCAAAAAGGAAACTGACTCTAAAGTACCTTTCATTAATTTAATTTAATTGACTTGCTGAATTGAAATCAAAGGGTCATGTTGTGAGTATCTGGATTGAGTAAAGACAGTAAATAAAGCATTGGGCTGTTTAAGACACTGCTAATTAATCATACCGGATTTGCTTTATTTGAAGTGTTTAGATTGGCTGATAATTTGGTTGCTTAGCACAATATGCAGTCAAGCAGTAATACACGCACATGCATTTATTAATGACTACTTATGGTAGATGTGATACATCACAGGATGTGAATGAATAAATGGAGAGGGGTAGATACAAGCATTCAGTACACCTGGAGGGCATGAATGGCCAGATAAAGGTAGATCAAGTGATTGAAGCATGAAACTTAGCCCTTGTCTGACTTGTTCAAAAATAGGAAAAAGTTCTTGGTCCGGACTAGTTCCTTAAAATTTTTTACTTGTCCACGTTCGAAAATTAATAGTCCAGGATGTCGGGCTATGGGATTTGATCAGCCCAGCCCATGTAATAAATGATTAAAATGAATACATTTTAGACATTGAGAGAGAAAGAGTGACAGAAGAAGAGAGAGACAGGTGCATTAATAATCAAAGACAATGATGAGAAACTACGACAGATTTGGTATCTTTTCACATAATAACATTGTCTTTTAAACAATTAGCATCAATTTGAAAATCACTAACTTTGAATTCGAAAGAGTGAAGAAAAAGAATTGTAAAACATGGTCTAGTCTTATAAAAAAATTATGTGATACTGCATTTACATTAATCATCTATTTAGAAAAATTTCTATAATATTTAGCAACAAACAGATAAGTTACAAGAGAGTTTCTGTGTGTGACAGTAAGAGTAAAATATTCATAAAAATCCATACAAAAATAAAAACTCCCACAAATTAACTTCAGTTATCACCAGCACAATTATTAAAACAAACACCATTATATTGAAAATGAATCCATTTATTCAACTGCAACTACTGTCTGCATGTCAGTTCTTGCATTTCCTTGTGGGTACATGTACATGTTCCATCATTCCTTGTGGGTACATGTGCATGTTCCAGCATTCCTTGTGGGTACATGTGCATGTTCCAGCATTCCTTGTGGGTACATGTGCATGTTCCAGCATTCCTTGTGGGTACATGTGCATGTTCCAGCATTCCTTGTGGGTACATGTGCATGTTCCAGCATTCCTTGTGGGTACATGTGCATGTTCCAGCATTCCTTGTGGGTACATGTACATGTTCCATCATTCCTTGTGGGTACATGTGCATGTTCCAGCATTCCTTGTGGGTACATGTGCATGTTCCAGCATTCCTTGTGGGTACATGTGCATGTTCCATCATTTCTTGTGGGTACATGTGCATGTTCCAGCATTCCTTGTGGGTACATGTGCATGTTCCATCATTTCTTGTGGGTACATGTGCATGTTCCAGCATTCCTTGTGGGTACATGTACATGTTCCATCATTCCTTGTGGGTACATGTGCATGTTCCAGCATTCCTTGTGGGTACATGTACATGTTCCATCATTCCTTGTGGGTACATGTGCATGTTCCATCATTCCTTTGTGGGTACATGTGCATGTTTCATCATTCCTTTGTGGGTACATGTGCATGTTCCATCATTCCTTGTGGGTACATGTGCATGTTCCATCATTCCTTGTGGGTACATGTGCATGTTCCATCATTCCTTTGTGGGTACATGTACATGTTCCATCATTCCTTTGTGGGTACATGTGCATGTTCCATCATTTCTTTGTGGGTACATGTGCATGTTCCATCATTCCTTTGTGGGTACATGTGCATGTTCCATCATTCCTTTGTGGGTACATGTACATGTTCCATCATTCCTTTAAATTTTTTGTAAATATGTAATCCGCATTTTGATGAATCAAAATATACATTTATGCACACTGCATTTTGTTATTTCTGTGTAGCTGATTTAATATGAATTAATTGTTGACTTGTTCATAAAGAAATTCTTTTTTTTTTCTTCAGATTGCTAGCACTCTAAATGACAGGTAAGTGAATAAAATCATCTACTTGAACTCTTATATAATTTTTAAATATACAGTTCTCTGACTTGAAAAAGAAGTTTAAAAAAAATTCTTGTTCTTGTGTTGCATTGTTACCATTAGAAATATAACCTTTTACTGTGCAATTCTGCCATTTGATGCATTTTATGACAAAGCTGATTAAGATGCCCTTAACTGCCAAAATAAAGCCTTTAAATCCATAACTGTAACATATAAGGTTGACAAAATACAACTGGAAAATAACTTTAAAGTAAATATTTAGTTTTGATGTAAATAGCATGCCCACCATTTGTAAATATCTACTCAGTATCCCACAGTTGCAATGTGAAGTCATTTGAAAATTTTAATATTGCAATTGAAAGATTATTTTGTAGTATAGACAAAATAATACCATTCTTTGAACAATTTGTGTTAATTATTATCAAGGTTTCACAGATGTAGCAGTAGATTTGAGCAAACTTAGAACTTTGGAATGAAACTCTACATAAAAAATATGGTACTGCTCCAGTAGATAACTTGTATGATATACAAATGAAAATAAGAGATCTGGTTAAGCTGTAAATAAAGAAGATAACATCAATTAAAGACATTTGTCACCATTATCTTCAGTATATGCAATGGTAAAGGGTTAGGTCTGTAATTAAATATGTTAATATATATAATAATATAATGTAATATATGTTCACTGCCTAAGTTTAAATTTCCATGATTTCAGCATGCAAATATGAGCAAGAACCATTGATCTCTCAAAAATTTGAATCTTTTATGTGTCAAAAACATTCAGTTGATAATTTAAGATCCAGCAGTACAAAAAAATATGCAAACAAAGTACTGTATATACTCTCGTATAATCGAAATAATTTTGAAAAAAAAACCTGGAAGAAGGGAGGTCTGCTTATCCGCAGGCCAAGATTTAGCAGTACTAACACAATATAAGCCATTAACCAGGTCATCTCAGTACATGAGGACCTGGGGTTCAGGTTAGAATGGTATATACATATATATATATATATATATGTATATATATATATATATATATATATATATATATATATATATATATATATATATATATTCATCTTGGACTTATGAATCGGCTTATGCGTGGGTCATGCACTTTTTTTATGTTTTACCTATTCAGTTGGGGGGGGGGGTCAGATTATACATGAACGAGCTTATATGTGAGTATATACGGTAGCTTCAATATTTGTCTATTTTAAGAAATGAGGAAAAACCTATAGTCACATGACATGGGAATTTTGTTCATCACCTCCATGATGAATTTTTTGTAGTTCATGGTTATCATCATATAAGAGAAGATTTGTTTTTTGAAAAATGTGTTTCCTTTCTTTTTAAATCTGTATATAATATCATATCTCATTTTTAAATATTGTTTATAATTTGTTGAATTTCTTAAGACAGTTGATGCACAATAGTCATAATCCCTCAATACTTAAAAACAGTTTAAAAAACATTCAGTCTTTACATGTACTCAGTCTATTGAGACCACTTTTATGCATCTTCAGGTTTCTTCAGAGATCTGCTAAAACTTATTTCTTAATAAGTAGTAATTTTAAATTAATGTTGCCAAGAACACATTTCAAGTTGGGATCTGTTATTATAAAGTGACAAATCTGTAAATTAATGGCAATTTTAAAAAAAATATTGATAAAAATAAAATTTATGTATATTAATATTGATAAAAATAAAATTAATGTATATTTGGCAGGAATTATATGAAATTGACAAATATATATGTATCCTATTGTACATGAAATAAAAATAAATGAAAATAAAAAGAAGCTATGCATGCAGTATAATATAACTTAACACAGAAAATTGCTTCTGATTTATGTTGCTTCAGTAATACACCCTACCTAACTTAAATCTCAGAAAAGTTTATACAATTTTTTGTTCAAATTGTTTTGACACTTTGTACATGTATTTTAAAATATTAAGACAGAATAAAATAAAGTGCCGCAGCCATATATTTATGGATGGCATCATCTAACTCTGTATGCAGGGACCATATATTTATGGTGAAATGGAACATATGAATTATTTATCATTTTTTTATATGAGCCATATTTGTTCCTTATCATTTTACGATAAATAATTGAATAGAGTCATATTTCATATGGAGACAATTTGTGGTTAAAGAAAAATTTAACTATCCATATACACGTTAAGGATAATTATATTTAATGGAAAAGTTTACATTATATTTTTATATTTATTTTTAAAATATTTTTCAACCAATTTCCCATTTTGAATGCTATGGTAATCATAAACACACATCAGTTTCTTGTATATATGCATCACTTTTTACAATTTCTCCCCAGCCTGAATATAAATACCATGTTTGCTAATTATATAAATTTGGCTCAAAACATGTCTTGTTCTGAAAACAATTCAGCCATACAGGGATGGAGCAGTTAGAAACAAATCAGCATAGGTAACAAGGTCATGCAAAAAATGACCCAGCACTACCAGGGTTAAGACATCAAAATACTGTGATAAAAAATAATTTTCCCCAAATTTATTTAAAGAAAAATAGTGATTTTTTTTCAGGGTGGTGAAGACAATTTTAGACAGTGAAGCCATTGCCATAAAGTCATTTGACAGGGAGCTGTTGAAGAGTAAAGTGGTGGACTGTAGAAAAGAAAAAAATATTTTAAGGGATATACATTATCTGAGTTGTGAGTATTTAATGACACCTTTATTATCCTTCAGTATACAGGGGAGATAATAGCTATTGCAGTGTCTGTCTGTCTGTCTGCTCATAAAAATTTCATTTCCAGAGCATAACTCCAACTGTTCAAGGTATTTCAAGCAAACTTGGTACTCATATCAAGCAAGTTGGGTTGAGGTGCCTTTTGATACTTACAGTTTTCTGCATTCAGTGTTTTTCATTGTTACCATGAAAACAAAGTGTAGCATAAGTTATATATATAAATTGCAAGCAATGCACAACAGTATACTAGTATAAGTACCATATATAGTCACTTTGTTTGTTCTACTGATTACTCCTAACAAACTGTACAGACCCAGATCTGCTTGTGCATTATTCAATTAATTTGACATTCAAAATCATACTCTCAGAATTAAATTGGCCATGAAATCTACATGTAATTTATTAAGGTAATTCATTTTTGAAAATTGTCTGCCTGTATTTTAGTGTTAAACCCAACTTAAAATCCCTGTGATCCACCATGTATGCATAATGAAATTCAAAGGTATATTTGACAAAGGCATAGATTTTAGAAAGAGAAAAAATAGGTCAAATCATTGAGCTCAATTCAGAGCAAAGAAATGAGGTATCAAAATTGGTCCATAGTGCCAGACATAGAACTTGATGGAAAATAGCAAATTTTTAATCAAACAAAATCAAGTGAATATTACACTGTTGTATAATGGTAACAGATTCTTAAATCAAACAAAATCAAGTGAATATTACACTGTTGTATAATGGTATCAGATTCTTAAATCAAACAAAATCAAGTGAATATTACACTGTTGTATAATGGTAACAGATTCTTAAATCAAACAAAATCAAGTGAATATTACACTGTTGTATAATGGTAACAGATTCTTAAATCAAACAAAATCAAGTGAATATTACACTGTTGTATAATGGTAACAGATTCTTAAATCAAACAAAATCAAGTGAATATTACACTGTTGTATAATGGTAACAGATTCTTAAATCAAACAAAATCAAGTGAATATTACACTGTTGTATAATGGTAACAGATTCTTAAATCAAACAAAATCAAGTGAATATTACACTGTTGTATAATGGTAACAGATTCTTAAATCAAACAAAATCAAGTGAATATTACACTGTTGTATAATGGTAACAGATTCTTAAATCAAACAAAATCAAGTGAATATTACACTGTTGTATAATGGTAACAGATTCTTAAATCAAACAAAATCAAGTGAATATTACACTGTTGTATAATGGTAACAGATTCTTAAATCAAACAAAATCAAGTGAATATTACACTGTTGTATAATGGTAACAGATTCTTAAATCAAACAAAATCAAGTGAATATTACACTGTTGTATAATGGTAACAGATTCTTTTTCTCTGTTGAAGAGAATTCACTGTTCTTTAACAATTATTTTTGTGAACAGTCAAATTTGGATGATAGTAACCTCAATACCAACCTTATATACCCCCCCCCCCCTTTTTAGGGCTGTAAAAAGCTAATTTCTCTTTTACCCTCCTATAAGTCGGGGTGTATTTTGCAAGTCAGATCCATCTGAAGGGGTGACTTGTCATCAGTGAGTCAGAGTTGCACTATGGAAAAATAAACAAGCCAAACTGGATGGATGGATGGATGGATGGATGGATGGATGGATGGATAGATGATGGATGGATGGATGGATGGATGGATAGATAGATAGATAGATGGATGGATGGATGGATGGATGGATGGATGGATGGATGGATGGATAGATAGATAGATAGATAGATAGATAGATAGATAGATAGATAGATAGATAGATAGGAAAAATAAAGACAAAACCAGTGTAAAATACAATTATATTATTGAGTGGAATATGTCACAAATAAATTTACAACTTATATTTTGTCCATCTTTGCATCATAAAATCCATAGAAATCCATAATGCTTGACATTTAAAATCCATTTATATGATAAATCCATAAATTCTATTATAGGTCACATACCGGTATGAAAATAGTAGCCAGAATTATCTGAATCATAATATCCTGTAATATGTCAATTTCATACCTCTTACAAATAAACAATGAAAGTAAAGTCCACACTTTTGTCATTCACAGTATCCTATAAATGATGCTGTCTAATGTCATCAGGTACAAAGCCCAAGAATTCATCCTCATTGCCCAAGTGACCAAATAAAGTTCTGACATCCTCCATCGTCCTCTAGTCACCGTATATATCGTCTGATTCTGATTTCTCGTCTTTACTGTCATGTGAAGGTGCTTATGTGGAGACTGAGCTTGGGCTCTATAAGTGACACTTTGATCATACAGTCTGTGAATCTCACTTTGATCATACAGTCTGTGAATCTCACTTTGATCATACAGTCTGTGAATCTCACTTTGATCATACAGTCTGTGAATCTCACTTTGATCATACAGTCTGTGAATCTCACTTTGATCATACAGTCTGTGAATCTCACTTTGATCATACAGTCTGTGAATCTATTAAAGGATGCAACTGAGCAGGTGTCAATTGTATGGCAAGATCACAGGGAGTTCAAATAACCACCCACTGTTACTTGGGACTGAACAAGTATCAAATTTACTGCTTGATCAAAAAGATTGTCAACTTGAAAACAATGCCAGTGCTGCCTTTACAAGCCAAGGGTTTATTGGCCCATATGCACTGGCAGATAATGTGGGAAATATCACTTGGGAATTAGATCTGGCTCATGGAAAAAGAAAATATAAATCAAATCAAAATTTGTATTGCATCAATTACAAACAGTGTTTATACAGCAAAACACAAAATATAATACAAATACAGGTTGTTCAGACTTGCACGAAAATGGAAGCAATATGCTTACTAGTGCAACACCCACAGTAAAAAACATTGAAGGACACTTCACTTGCATTGCGTGATATTTAATTTACCAGTAATATTTTCAAATTATTAAAATCCAAATAACTGTAAATACAGTTATTGTGTAGTGAATACCATCATGAAACGGTTAAACACAGTGCATACCATATATGCATTTTTTAATGGGAATAGTGGCATGAAAACGTAAAAATATTTGAATTGACAGTATTTGTATGTACTGCAAACATCAAGAGTTTCCAATATTACCCCTAGATTTATCAAATATTTTGTATGTCGTGCTTATAAGACGACCCCTACTCTGCATGAATAAAATATTTAGTAAAAAACGTCGATCTATAAGCGAGTATATATGGTAAAGTAAACATATATCCAGAAAATGTATTTGATGTTTTAAATAGTATGAATATATCCAAAGCATGTGGGCCTGATCACTTCCTGTATGAAATATTTAGGCAGATTCTGCCTGAACTTTAGGTGAATTCAGAGTGTATTCTGCGTAAAAACCAAAATTTTAAGATGGACTTTAGGTGGACTCAAAATACAGCTAAGGTGATAGACTGAATCTGTCTAAGAGTTAAGCATACTATTTTTCATATTCTTCCTAAAGGATAATTGTTAGATGGAAAAGCTCCAATTGTCCCATTCATTTTCATACAGCAACGTTAGGTGTAATTTTGAACTCTATCACAATAGAACTACAAACATTGACAGAGTTTTGAACTTTGTAAATTTATAGTTGTTAGGGGAATTATTCGTAGACAGAGATTTGAACTTTGTAAATTTATAGTTGTTAGGGGAATTATTCGTAGACAGAGATTTGAACTTTGTAAATTTATAGTTGTTAGGGGAATAATTCGTAGACAGAGATTTGAACTTTGTAACTTTATAGTTGTTAGGGGAATAATTCGTAGACAGAGATTTGAACTTTGTAAATTTATAGTTGTCAGGGGAATAATTCAACGAAAGAGATTTGAACTTTGTAAATTTTTGGTTGTTAGGGGAATAATTCTGATTTTACAATTTGTACTACGGTTAAGATCTGATGGAAAATTATGCAGGTCTTGAGGTGTGCAATTATTCTTATTAGTGAGGCCATTACCTGTCAGTGTACAGTTGAAGACAGAGCTGGAGTAAATGTTCAAAGTGTTTGTAACAAGCAGAGATATACTAGTAGCCATATAACAATTATACAGGGAGAAACAGAGATATATTAGTGGCCATATGGCAATTATACAGAGAGACAGAGATATACTAGTAGCCATATGGCAATTATACAGGGAGAGACAGAAATATACTAGTAGACATATTACAATTATACAGAGAGACAGAGATGTACTAGTAGCCATATTACAATTATATAAGGAGAGACAGAGATATACTAGTAGCCATATGGCAATTATACAGGGAGAGACAGAAATATACTAGTAGACATATTGCAATTATACAGAGAGAGACAGAGATATACTAGTAGCCATATTACAATTATACAAGGAGAGACAGAGATATAATAGTAACCATATTACAATTATACAAGGAGAGACAGATATAATAGTAACCATATTACAATTATACAAGGAGAGACAGAGATATAATAGTAACCATATTACAATTATACAAGGAGAGACAGAGATATACTAGTAGCCATATGACAATTATACATGGAGAAACAGAGATATAATAGTAACCATATTACAATTATACAAGGAGAGACAGAGATATACTAGTAGCCATATGGCAATTATACATGGAGAGACAGAGATATAATAGTAACCATATTACAATTATACAAGGAGAGACAGAGATATACTAGTAGCCATATTACAATTATACAGGGAGAGACAGAGATATAATAGTAACCATATTACAATTATACAAGGAGAGACAGAGATATACTAGTAACCATATTACAATTATACAAGGAGAGACAGAGATATACTAGTAGCCATATGGCAATTATACATGGAGAGACAAAGATATACTAGTAGCCATATTACAATTATACAAGGAGAGACAGAGATATACTAGTAGACATATGGCAATTATACAAGGAGAGACAGAGATATACTAGTAGACATATTACAATTATACAGGGAGAGACAGAGATATACTAGTAGCCATATTACAATTATACAAGGAGAGACAGAGATATACTAGTAGCCATATTACAATTAAACAGTTAGAGACAGAGATATACTAGTAGCCATATTACAATAATACAGGGAGAGACAGAGATATAATAGTAGCCATATTACAATTATACAAGGAGAGACAGAGATATACTAGTAATAATATTACAATTATACAGAGAGAGACAGAGATATACTAGTAGCCATATTACAATTATACAGGGAGAGACAGAGATATACTAGTAGCCATATTACAATTATACAGGGAGAGACAGAGATATACTAGTAGCCATATTACAATTAAACAGTTAGAGACAGACATACTAGTAGCCATATGGCAATTATACAGGGAGAGACAGAGATATACTAGTAGCCATATTACAATTATACAGGGAGAGACAGAGATATACTAGTAGCCATATGGCAATTATACAGGGAGAGACATATATATTACAAATATACAGGGACAGACAGAGACATGGATGCAGAAAGACATCACACAATCGCACACTCAGAATGGAAGTGTGATAAATCCATTCTACCACATGTATAGTGTTGATGACAGGGAGATAGAGTTAAGGAAAATGTCAAATATATAGATGTTATACTGTAGAATATTAAGAATGGAGAGATATATGGTTGCACTATATACAGCAAAGTCAAAAGTGGTAAATTGTGACTTTGTATTGTAGATTACATTATGCATTTTACTACAGAAGTAAAATGCTTTTTCACAATTTACAGCTTTCTTCCAGTAAATGTTGTACATGGTAATATTTTCATAATCTATTTGATTAAATATTAAGATAAATAGGTAATTATAGTATGAGCCTTACTTATTTCCTGTTGATTTTTTTGGGAATACAGTATTGTTCTTGTTAACAAATGTTTTCTTATACAATGGTACTAAGAGTATGTATTTAACTTGGGATAAAGGTCACACTTCACTCCAAGAATTTCTGTTTTTTAAACTTAAAAAAATTAAAGATTGTTGTTACTGTTAAATCTCTTCGAAATAGTCAATCACCTGCTGTCCTGCTGCCATTGACTTTTCTGTTGGGATGGTTACCTTTTCCACTTTGTATATCCTCTCTGGCTAGTTAATTATTGAGGGTCCAAAATTGTCATTTTTGTTTTATTTGTGGCTTTTAAACAAAAATCTGCTCTAAGTTTCAATGTTTTATATCTGGTGGGTACACATTGTGAATTTGTGACAGCGTCAAATCCTAGGCAACTTCTGAAAGAGTGATGTAAGCAGCAATATGATTGGTCAGTACAATGTATAATGAACCAATCAGCCACATTTTCTTTGGACTGCACTTCCTGTATGCAAGGTGGTTAACATGGATCTGTTGGCATTTGGTAAGTTCAGTTCAACATGATTTCAGCATGGGTCAGTCCAAAATTTATCAGCATTTTACAAAAGCTGAAAACTTCAAAAGCAAGAAGAAAACTCCTAGCAAAGAAGGTCAAAAAAAGAGAGAGAAATCTTTTGTACAATCAGAGAGTGAGATAAATTTTCAGTATATTTATCACATCATTAGTTGGGATGGTGGGTTTTAAGATGGATCAGTAACTTTTGTAAGTAGCTGACCTGCCTGGCTAGCAAAATTTCAGACATTATTATGAACTCCGGACAGATGCAATTAATCCTGAACTATTAGAGGAGGAAGCTGAAGAAATTGCAACCCCTCTTTCATTGCTTTTAAATTACCCCCTAGCCAACTCTTACTTCCCAACTGCATTGAAAAAAAGACAGGTAATTCCTCTTAATAAGAAGGGAGATAAATCTTGTGCATTTAATCATAGACCCTTCTCCTTACTTCATTGTCTTGGCATAGTATTTAAAAATGTGTTTTCAAATACTTTTTTTTAATTATGCCCCCACTGCATGCAGCAGGGACATTTTGATCTGATCAAATCCATCTGTTTGTACATTCATCTGCCCAGGACAGCCTGGGGCAGTTGCCATTTTGGATAGAGTTATGGCCCTTGACAATTAACTTCATATCATCACATGGAATGTTGCTTATAACCAGCATAGGTCAAGAACCATCCAACATATTCTGATGCAGTTTGGTATGAACATTGTCTTATAGACCCTCATATACCTCTTAGTGGTTTAATCATATTAGAAGAGTTAAGACTCCCTGATTGCTCATCTGACTTTGGTTTTTGCAAGATAACTTAACCAAAATATTTTGGATTTCAACCCGATTTAGCATGTGTTTTCAAATTCAGCACAACTTCACTAAGGAATATTGTATTTCAGTCAAAGTTGTCATGTGCCAATATATTGATGAGACTTCAAATGAGTTGGATTTTCAACATTCCATGTCATCATTTGGAAAAGTTATGGCCCCTGAATGCCTATCTACTCCAAACTTAGGTTTTCCAACATAAGTTCTTCTGTTCAAGGCTTATATGAGCATAGTGTACAGATTGGGGCCCTTTGCCATGCACCCATCACTACTAGCTCTAGTCAGGGCCCATTGCCATGCACCCATCACTACTAGCTCTAGTCAGAGCCCATTGCCATGTACCCATCACTACTAGCTCTAGTCAGGGCCCATTGCCATGCACCCATCACTACTAGCTCTAGTCAGGGCCCATTGCCATGTACCCATCACTACTAGCTCTAGTCAGGGCCTGTTGTCATGCACCCATCACTACTAGCTCTAGTCAGGGCCTGTTGTCATGCACCCATCACTACTAGCTCTAGTCAGGGCCTGTTGTCATGCACCCATCACTACTAGCTCTAGTCAGGGACCATTTCCATGTACCCATCACTACTAGCTCTAGTCAGGGCCCATTGCCATGTACCCATCACTACTAGCTCTAGTCAGGGCCTGTTGTCATGCACCCATCACTACTAGCTCTAGTCAGAGCCTGTTGTCATGCACCCATCACTACTAGCTCTAGTCAGTACCCATTGCCATGCACCCATAACTACTAGCTCTAGTCAGGGACCATTGCCATGCACCCATCATTACTAGCTCTAGTCAGGGACCATTGCCATGCACCCATCACTACTAGCTCTAGTCAGGGCCCATTGCCATGTACCCACCACTACTAGCTCTAGTCAGGGACCATTGCCATGTGCCCATCACTACTAGCTCTAGTCAGGGTCCATTGCCATGGACCCATCACTACTAGCTCTAGTCAGGGCCCATTGCCATGCACCCATCACTACTAGCTCTAGTCAGGGCCCATTGCCATGTACCCATCACTACTAGCTCTAGTCAGGGCCTGTTGTCATGCACCCATCACTACTAGCTCTAGTCAGAGCCTGTTGTCATGCACCCATCACTACTAGCTCTAGTCAGTACCCATTGCCATGCACCCATAACTACTAGCTCTAGTCAGGGCCCATTGCCATGCACCCATCACTACTAGCTCTAGTCAGGGCCCATTGCCATGTACCCACCACTACTAGCTCTAGTCAGGGACCATTGCCATGTGCCCATCACTACTAGCTCTAGTCAGGGTCCATTGCCATGGACCCATCACTACTAGCTCTAGTCAGGGCCCATTGCCATGCACCCATCACTACTAGCTCTAGTCAGGGCCTGTTGCCATGCACCCATCACTACTAGCTCTAGTCAGGGACCATTGCCATGCACCCATCACTACTAGCTCTAGTCAGGGCCTGTTGCCATGCACCCATCACTACTAGCTCTAGTCAGGGCCTGTTGCCATGCACCCATCACTACTAGCTCTAGTCAGGGCCTGTTGCCATGCACCCATCACTAATAGCTCTAGTCAGGGCCTGTTGCCATGCACCCATCACTACTAGCTCCTGTCAGGGCCTGTTGCCATGCACCCATCACTACTAGCTCTAGTCAGGGCCTGTTGCCATGCACCCATCACTACTAGCTCTAGTCAGGGACCGTTGCCATGCACCCATCACTACTAGCTCTAGTTTACTTTTGAGCTTTAAAATGGTGGGGTGAGCAAAAAGGGATTCTCTGGTTTAAAAATTCTGGTTATTTTTGGAGAGAAAAAAAATGTCTTAACATTTAGATCCATCTTTCTGTTTCAAAATAATTGTGAATTTCTGTAGACTTTTTTTGATTTTACAATATTTCTTTATTTGTATTCAGCCCCAGCCACCCCTATAGTGGATGTGAGCCATTGTTCACGTAGTGAGGATATCGTTGTCTTGGCACTGAGCATGTCGAACAGCAGTCATGATGTAGTGGATCAGTATGAGATACATTTCTGCTCAGAGGAACAGAAAAATCTGGAAATTGAGGTACAATCTAGAATGGCTATATGGTGTCAACTAAAAGTACAGTTCTGAAAATGTTATAAAAAGAATTGCACAAAAACTTTAGGAAGATAAATCCTCCAAATAAATGTAAAAATGAAGTACAACAAGATAACATGTAAAAGGTAACAAAAACATTCTGTAAAAGTTATATAAAATATAAAATAAAAGTAACACATGTAATGCTTGCAGTAGAGGCATCTTGATTTGGCCATGTCTGTCTGTCTGTCTGTCCCAAGAAGCTTTTTAGCAAGATTGCACAAAAACCATGCAATGTAGAAGAATGAAATATAGCTAGCATATTTGTATCCATATGTAGATGACCTGATTAGATTTTCAAGCCATTACAACAAGTTTTAAATTTTATATACATGTACATGCTTTTGAACTTTTTAGACTTGGACTATTTAAACAAAAAACTTGTTAGCACAATTTAAGCAAAAACCACTTGAGGTAGACAAATGAATTTTTGCTAGCATATTTGTATTTAGATGTAGATTGGATTTTCAGGCCATTACAGGAATTTTTAATTTTTTTGCACATTTTTAAACTTTGTGGCCTTAGACATTTTTGGTCTGCTGTTGGGACATATGTGTTTTACAAACAAAAATTGTTTTTTTTTTCATAAAGAAATTGTCAGTATTTGGTCATATCCATATCAATATATTCCAATTTTAAAAGAAAAATGTCCATATTTGGTAATATCAATATCAATATATTCCATTTTTTAAAAGGAAATTGTCAGTATTTGGTAATATCAATATCAATATATTCCATTATCGAAAGGAAATTGTTAGTATTTGGTAATATCAATATCAATATATTCCATTATCGAAAGGAAATTGTCTGTATTTGGTCACACAGTGGTTCCCCTCTTTAACGGCTCCCCTGACCAGCAGCCACCCACTTTATACAGCCAGAATCTCATGGCACCGATGAGTTTGCATTCAAAAGTAACCCTTAAGGATTGTCACCCCTCTAATGCAGCCAGTGGCCAATATATTAGTGCAAAAACTGTCAAATTTACCCCTCGCAAGTGGTCACATAATGGTTGTTTACTGATGGAAATCTCACTATAATATTTGTTGATTTTTGAACTCCAATCCATACCAAGAGGTAAGTAATCCAATTATCCTTACTGCTGTTTGTTCCTTAGATGTTAAGTTTTGCCACATTGATAATTAGTGGCTATTATTACAACTGATAATTATCAAGATGACAAAGCTAACCACTGAGAAGCACAGTATTGTTCAGCTAAGATAGATAGTAAAATGGTATGTTAGCTTTTGTGGCTTCCCGCTCATAGATTACGAAATGTACTTAACCGGGTACCAGACTAAAAAGAACAAATATGTCAATCACGTGACAAGCTCACTTCCTTTGTAAACACTAAGCATCTCATGTGATTACTACAAATTGCCAATGAAGGAATAAGTTGTTGCAAAAAGTGCAAAATGTCATCAGACATTCTCAGTTTGGAATGAAAAGGTGAAAGCAATTGAACTAAATGAAAAGAGAGAGAATCCTTTGATCCCTACTGAGAAATCTGATGTCATAAAGATTAAAATAAACATCATTGATATACATTCAACTGCATTGAGAGGGAAAACAGAATTGATGGACATACATGGACAGTGACAGCCAGATGTTTGTGCCCAGATTTTACTGACAAATTGGTTTTGCACCATGATTGATCCTTATTCATAATTTATTACAAAATAACATTGATATTAGTTTTATCACATTAAGTCCATAACCTGATAATATTCCTGTGATTTTAAAATGAAAATATTTTATATTTACAAATCAGTTACGCCTTTCATACTTTATATGTAGTTATAACTCACATCTGTGTGATCTTCCTCTAGAAAAGGCCACCCCTCTTATAAGGCCACTTTCCTGCTGCAAAAGGGGTGGCCTTGTAAGAGGGGGACCACTGTATCCATATCAGTTTATTCCATTTTTGAAAGAAAATTGTCAGTGTTTGGTCATATCCATAATTTTAAAGCACAGTAATAACTGAAAACTGTTAAGAATAAGCAGGGAACAGAAACGTTTTGCTAAGACCTTTTTTTGTACACCCAACGAGTAGATTATTATTACATTATTCAATACAGAATTGTACACCCAACGAGTAGATTATTACTACATTATTCAATACAGAATTGTACACCCAACCAGTAGATTATTACTACATTATTCAATACAGAATTGTACACCCAACGAGTAGATTATTATTACATTATTCAATACAGAATTGTACACCCAACCAGTAGATTATTACTACATTATTCAATACAGAATTGTACACCCAACCAGTAGATTATTACTACATTATTCAATACAGAATTGTACACCCAATCAGTAGATTATTATTACATTATTCAATACAGAATTGTACACCCAACCAGTAGATTATTATTACATTACCCAATACAGAGTTGTACACCCAACCAGTAGATTATTACTACATTATTCAATACAGAATTGTACGCCTAACCAGTAGATTATTATTACATTACCCAATACAGAATTGTACACCCAACCAGTAGATTATACTACATTATTCAATACAGAATTGTACACCCAACCAGTAGATTATTATTACATTACCCAATACAGAATTGTACACCCAACCAGTAGATTATTACTACATTACCCAATACAGAATTGTACACCCAACCAGTAGATTATTGCTACATTATTCAATACAGAATGGCAACAGATTCTTGAAGGCTATAATGCTGGGAGTCTTGAGTTTCTTTGACTCGAGAAAACGTTAAACAGATCAGTGAAATGCTATAAGGCTGATACCGATCATCCTTGTTAACAAATGCTTTCCATTTAAAGACACCAGCGGTCTCACACTATAAATCCCCTCAGGACATCACTGCCGCTCATATAATGTAGATATTGTTAGGAATCAATTAAACTTGTTCTGTTATTTCTATCTAATTTATGTCAGGTGATTTTAGTACTTGGCTGTTGAGAACCAATTTTAGTTTAGTTTGTTTGACATCAATAAATACCCTGAGTTGTGTGCATAGTATGCACTGTGCTGACACAGCCCCTATGTTGTGTGTATAATATGCATTGTGCTGTCACAGCCCCTGTGTTGTGTGTATAATATGCAATGTGCTGACACAGCCCTTGTGTTGTGTGTACAAGATGCACTGTGCTGACACAGCCCCTGTGTTGTGTGTATAATATGCACTGTGCTGACACAGGCCCTGTCTTGGGTGTATAATATGCACTGTGCTGACACAGGCCCTGTCTTGGGTGTATAATATGCACTGTGCTGACACAGGCCCTGTCTTGGGTGTATAATATGCACTGACAGAAACAAGTGTTTGAATAGACGACAATCAGACTGTGACACTGCTTTGATTATCCAGATTATTTTCTGGATTAATTGAAGGTGTTGTCAATAGGTAGCAATAAAAACAGCTGACTTGCTCCACAACTGGTGATTACTTAGTGTGATATACCCAAAGACTTCGGGGCCCAGGGTGGCCAAGTGGTCTAAGGTGCTTGCCTTTACAGATCACTGACATCTCACCTCTGTTCTCATGGGTTTGAGTCTCTGGCTCGGCCAATGTGGGTATGTGAGAAAGCTTGCCAATAGCTTCCCGTGGATCGGTGGTTCTTCCCGGGGTTTTCTCTGGTTCTTCCTCCACCAAATATACTGGCCACCATGTATATCCTATCATGTGCTGAAAAATGGCATCAAATCCATAACAACCAACCAACCCAAAGACTTCATTTAGACAAACCACTTTCTCAGGTTTATTATCTTTGCTTTTCCAGTAAGATAAACTGGGTTCACATTTATTTGTGATAAAGTGGTCAACATCTCCAACATATGAGTTTCATAAGTTCTTGTTGTCTCACTTTTAATCAATGGCAGATTACCCCTTGATTAATCTAATTTTTGACACAGTCAGTTTTGGTCTTTTTACCAAGAGTATCATTACATATATAGGGCTTCCATAATTAAATTCCTGAACCATTCTAAGTGATTTGGTTCATTGTCATATTTATGGCAATCAACACCATATTTGGAGTTGTAGTGTCGAGATCACTTAAGATAATTTTGAATGAAAATGTGGATTATCTTTCAGACGTAGGATAATACAAATAGATGTATATCATTTCAGTGATACATTCTGTTGTTAAAGACAGTCTTTATTTTATGAAACAATATTGATATTTGAACTGGTTCCAATCAGCAATTTGCATACATTATAATTTGGGTAATGTTAGTAAATAAGTTAGCAATGATTGAGACTTGTTGGGCTTTAAGTAATTGATTTTGTTAATTCTTTACTCAAAGAGATTAAGCAACATGATATCTTCCTTGGTTTGTGAACTTGCCCAGAGTTTACAGAAATTAAAGTACAGTAATTATATCATTTAGGGTCAGTTCACACTTATCATCAGCAGTAGTGCTTGTACTCGATAAACAGACTGACATAGTTTTACAAACAAAAATAAACATAAGTAATGCAACCAGAATTCTTTTTTTTTAAAAGGAAACACTGAGACATTATCTTGAAAGTGTACTTTATTGGCAAGCAAGGATTTAATGCAATTTAGTTTACCTAGACAACTTACCAGGTTTATCGATACACTGATAATAAATAAATCAATTGTCCAGACAAAATATTTGGGAAAATTTATCATTTTCATTAGTACACGAATTATCACTGCAGAGAGAAAACTAAGTATTTTTTTAATGTTTGGTTATTTAGGTAATTTATACAGTACTTCAGATATTTTGACATTATTAGTAATCTCAACTGAACTGGTATATTATTCTAACTTTGCTGACACATTTTTTGAGGTTTGTTGAACATATTGGTTATTATTCTTGTAGGAGACACTCATTATCAAGAATGCCCCTGAAGACCGAGTAAATGTGGGTAGGGGTTTTGTGAGCAGCGCTGGAATGTTGATGATTCTGATTGAAAACCTCTGTCGATCAACTACATATTACTTTTGTCTAAGTGGCAGTAACAGTGCCAGTAAAAGTGCCAGCTCTGAGGTTGTTCAGTGCACTACTTTACAACAAGAAGAAAATATGGTACCAGGTATGAAATAATGATTTATAGTTACTGTCTCGATATATATAGTGAAACCTTTGGAAATAACTAGAAAAAGCAGAGAAAAACACAAAAGGTGGTGGTATACATAAAATTTGAGTTCTTCAGTTATACATTTTTTATGAAAAGTTTTATGATATTTGCAGAGTGGATTGTAAAACATATTGCCTTCTTTGACATACTTTAAATCATTATCTGCCCTTTTCAGAGATTGTTACATATATCACATATATTTTCAGATATTTAAAATGGTCATACAATTTATGATGTGGGATAAAAGACCTGTTTATTTTATGCTACACTGTGATTTACTCCATAATTTTCCAAGAGAAATAATTTTAATAATTCACTGGACCAGAAATATTTTTCACTGCCCCATCAATATACATCGATACATTATGACCAAAAAATTTGAGCTAATTTTTGACACTTGTTTGTTCTTGTGATAAGTATGACTGCCTTGGATGCAGACAAACTAAGTTCAAATCTCACAATGTGCATATACTTTTTTTCTTTAAGTTTTTTTTATGTGCTGTTTTTTCTTGAATTAGGAAGGAGAATTATGTTACATGTACTACTGATATTTTCTGTGTGAATACAGCAGAACATACATGGTAAACCGATGACATTATCATGCGGGATACAGTAAGAAATCTGCTACTTTAGTCTGTTATATATATTGCTAGCCAATATGTTTGAGCATAAAAAAAGACAATTTGGTTGCTCTGAGTTCATAATGAATAAATTTCATCTTGGGGGTGAAAAACTCAATTATTTTTACTTGTGGCTTTGCCACTCATGAAAATACTGAGTTTTTCACCCACTTGATGAAATATATCCATTGTTCACTTGGTTTAAGCAAATATCCTCTATGTCGTTAGACTAAAGATTAGTGTAAAATGATAAACCATTAAAAGAAATATGGTCAACAAATGAATCATAAATTCAGGCTGAAAATAATAAAAATGTATACTTTAGATTTGTATGGTCGTGATGAATTATTTTATAAATTTGAAGGATTCAATCTGTTTCTTTTGCCTGTATGAATTATTTTATAAATTTGAAGGATTCAATCTGTTTCTTTTGCCTGTATGAATTATTTTATAAATTTGAAGGATTCAATCTGTTTCTTTTGCCTGTATGAATTATTTTATAAATCTGAAGGATTCAATCTGTTTCTTTTGCCTGTACTAGTTTATAATGTGACAAGTACATCATATTTTGCCATTAAGACAGAAAATTATAGCTAGGTGCCTTGTAGAATGTATAAATAATATTAAACACATATGTTGTGATTGTTGATGTAGTAAAAGATAATTTTGACTAAGAGCAGTAGGAATTATAACTGAAAATATGAGCAAAATATGTTTTTTTTTTTATAAAGGTGGGTATTTTCTATGATGCAGGTTTTAAAAAGGTGATAGCAACCATTATAGTCCAAAATGTAATAATTGTTTTGTTACTGACCTGAATTACCATAAAATCCTTTCTTGGGTCAGTAACAAAATACATTACAATTCATAGTATTAAAAGTTTTAAAATATTACAAACAGAATGAAAGTTTACAGTATTTCTTTTATGATAAACACATGGTGGTCTGCTTTGTAAACATTTGGAAAAATTGGGAATTACCTTATTATCATGAAATGTTTTCTTATGTAAATGCTTCTCTACAAAAAAAATTGTACAAGAATGTGATGAATCTATCATCAAGCATGGACTTATCACATGAGGCAAAATAGTGCATGAGGGGTAAATGTGAAGCACAGTACATACATGTACAATGTATAATTTTTTTCAGCACCATCCATTATTGAGGCCCTGTGCAAGCGCTATCCTACATCAGTACAGATCTACAGCTCCAGTCCACTAGATGTCACTCCAGAGCAGCAGATCTCTCACTTCCTGCTGTACCGACCTGCATCTCAAATACGTACATGGAGGAGCATTTCCATATATGGTCGGCAAGAGCACAGAGTGTTTGGCCTTGAACCAAATACAGAATACGAGTTTGCAATTCTGGCTTGGAATATACGAGGAGAATGCCAGCTGTCAAATAAAGCTATATTTCAAACTGAGCAGTGTGCTAACTTTGTGCAGGATTAATTGTGAACTTAAAATACACGTGATTATCTAAATATTAACTTTTGGCTAAATTAAGCTTTTGTGCAAAAGAAGCAAGTCGTCTGTTAAGCATTACATGAGTTTATTTTAACATATTAAAGTTCCTCTTACATCAGACTTCTGTCATCATCAAAGGGAGAAGTTTGATTCATCGAAAATATAATGGAATTTATATCTTTTGAAAATTAGGTCACTGACTCAATTTTTACATCGAGATTAAAATATGCAATACAACACTAAGTTGATAATTTCACTCTGCACGACTTTTATTTCATAAAATTACAGATAATTTGTTGTGCGTTTTGTACTAATTGGGAGCCAGAGACTTGAATCTTTTGAGCAAGAGGAAGATTTTGATAGCAAAATGTTATGTGTATACAGATTCTGATGTATATTGTGAGCTAAAATCTTGTCATAGATAAAGAACTTTCCCCCAAACTTTCCATGCTCCTCACAGCTGATACTGTTTCAGAATATATTGCTGCCACAAGGCTGTTTTGACCCAGGTCATCTAAACCTTAGTCCATCATCTCCATGAATTAGTACACAAGCACATTGACTGGATCCTACATACTTTCCCTAATCACAGATTGAAATCAAATAAAAAATTAGGGTTAAAAACCAGACTATGTATAGTGGCCCAGAAGCACATCATTGTGATGTTATAAGTATATTGTGATGTCTGCCTTGTGCTACCTTTTAATGTCATCAGCCCTGTGTCCTGTCACTGCTGGTAAAGAATTCCTGACTTTTTCTTCCTATGTGCTTGGTAAAATCTTCACATTCTGTGTTAAAGCCATTGTAGAGAAAAGATCACAGAAAAAAATGTAATATAAATTGAGTGTGGTGCAGTTATCAAAGCGTATTTTTCTCCAAGTGGCATTTTACTACCAAATTTACAGTATTGTGGCAGTGATATTATCCTTCCGAAGGGAGTTAACCCACTGTGAGGAGTATGCAAACTTTCATTTTCAAATAGAAAATTCATAAGTTATGCCTTTGTTCAAGTAGTTATCTTTTATTCATGATATGAGTATTAGTACAATTTTTGTCCATAGTTTTCAAACGGCATATTAGTCATTAATTATTCAATGACCAAACTAAGTCGAGTCCAGCTGCAAACAACATAGACCCTAATCTGCCATTGCATAATGCATCAACAGATCAGGGTCTGTGTTGTTTGCAGGTGGGCTCAACTTATAAGCGAGTATAGATGGTAATGTAGATTGTTGCCTTACCTTGCCTAGATTTTACTTTTGTAATCTGTAATTAATTTAAAGGCAATTTGTATTTATTTTCATTCAAATTATTGATAATATGTAATTGATAAATAAGATATGAAGCCATTGAAACATACTGATTGAAGATACAGATTCATAACTCTTCTTTTGTTGCTATGCCTACCAAAACTTTGACTGTCAAGGGAAAATTATGGTTCAAGCTCATATTGAAACATAACAATAAGGTTGTCTAATTGTCCAATTATAATCAATGAGCATTAAGGAAGAATTGTTGTACATTGGGGATAACAATCTTATGTTTGAGTATTTGACAATGTTAAATGTGGTTTTGCTGTTGCAGATTTAGTTTCACTTGCAATGCATCGGCAGAGCAGGTAAAACAGACTGTGATATTTTCAACAGTAACACCACCATTGACAACATCAAATCCTAAAAATCCAATAAAAGACGTATCCCAATTCTAATATGTTTTGGACATGTTTTTTAGCTGAAAATATAATTAAGCATGGAACTATGTCACTGGTAGAATTATGACATCACAGTAGCATCAAAACTTTTACAGTATATTGTGAATGTTACCACTGCAAAATTTGACATTCAGCCAGTCAGAAAGGGCATTACATTGGCATATGTGTTAGAAATAGACTGTATATCAGTTTTTACTTGCTGAGAAAAAAGAAAATGTGAATTGATATTTGGACTAAATTCTAAAACTAAATTATCACCATCATCATCATCATTATTGTATAAACTGGTTTTACTTTTTTCCTAATGGCTGTGATAGCTTATAGTTGTGATTTAAATATGATACAACACAATGGAGGAACCTGTCTCAATTTTGCTTCAGCTAGTGTGATAGATATTTTTTCACTTTTCTAAATAGATCTTGGTAAAGTCTTTACACTTGTTTAGCTCTTATTAGAGTTGTACTCTTTCTTGACAATTATATACCTTCTTCAAGACAATTTTGAGGTGCAAGCATCTAAAAAATACAGTCTAATATAGTTCATGTGACTTTATTTGACTACCTCACTCATGATACCAAGATAGAAATAACTTACTATAGTATGTTCAGAATTAGCTAATACTGGCATTTTTCCATTATAGTTTCATTTATATAGTAATGTTTGAGTAATAAACAACATATATTCCAGTATTAGCTAATCTCAAGCATAATCATAGTTGTTCAGAATCTTTACAGTTTTTCTGAGTCAGGTTATTCTAGAATTGCTCTATGTCATATATTCCTCATGACTTGAATTTTTTCTGTGTCAGAACCATAGGATACATTACCTGAATATATTTCATTATGACAGTTTACAATCTGTGTTAGAACCAGTATTACAATCTGATTCAGAATCAGAGGATACTGTACCTATTTTTAATATGACAAGTTACAATCTGTGTCAGAACCAGAGGATACTGTACCTATTTTTAATATGACAAGTTACAATCTGTGTCAGAACCAGAGGATACTGTTCCTATTTTTAATATGACAAGTTACAGTTTGTGTCAGAACCAGAGGATACTGTACCTATTTTTAATATGACAAGTTACAGTTTGTGTCAGAACCAGAGGATATTGTACCTAAATATATTTCATATGACATTTTACAATCTGTGTCAGAACTAGAGGATACTGTACCTAAATATATTTCATATGACATTTTACAATCTGTGTCAGAACCAGAGGATACTGTACCTAAATATATTTCATATGACATTTTACAATGTATGTCAGAACCAGAGGATATTGTACCTAAATATATTTCATATGACATTTTACAATCTCTGTCAGAACCAGAGGATACAGTACCTGAATATATTTCATATGACATTTTACAATCTGTGTCAGAACCAGAGGATACTGTACCTGAATATAGTTCATGCTAGATAAAACTGGTATATATTGTTTTTCATTTGTCATGCTTGTGGTGTTAGTATCCTGTTTTGTTAGCCAGAATAAAAAAAACCAGAGTAGAATGTTTATATTTTCATTTTTTTATTGCAATAGGAGTTAAATTGTTTGATATTTTCACTCATGTTCTATATAAAAAATAGAAATGCACTTAGATCTTTGATTGACATCTGCCATAACAAACCCGATATCTATGAAATCCTTCATTCTGAGCCCACAAGTCTTATGCATCAGGAAAGAATAGCTCATTATCATAAACACGTCAGTATAAGAAACAATTTAGATCATTAATTGTACATTTTACCCAGAATTACCACTGTAGTTCTATGTGTCTTTTGTATTAAACATGAAACTTTCCTTTCTTAATCAACTGGTATCAGTGATCTGCTATCAAAACTTTGTACTCACAATATCGACAAATGGTATTTTATCCTTTTATTGAAAATTTATGATACAGTAAAAATTTTCTAACCCCTTCCATCATAAACTTTCTTTGCAGACTGGCATATTTCAGTCCCACAATGGCTATTCTAATACTAGTCAGAGTTATTCCATTAGAAAGGGGATACTAGGGTTGGAGTTATTCCATTAGAAAGGGCATTCTAGGGTTGGAAGTCAGAGTTATTCCATTAGAAAGGGCATTCTAGGGTTGGAAGTCAGAGTTATTTTATTAGAAAGGGCATTCTAGGGTTGGAAGTCAGAGTTATTCCATTAGAAAGGGCATTCTAGGGTTGGAAGTCAGAGTTATTCCATTAGAAAGGGCTTACTAAGGTTGGAAGAAAAGTTTCATTGAGACTCAAAACCAACAGACATTATTTCCCCTTAATGCCATCACATAGAAGAATGCTTTCCGTGTAAGAACATCAACTCGCAGACATCAGTTTGACTTGCCTTCTGATTCTGGTACATCCTTTTAAATAGAATAGTCCTCAAACCTCTGTTTGCTGGCTACCCTTTTAAAATGGGCACAAATTTTTGTCCCATTGGTGTCCAGTTTTATATTATGTTATATTGTGTGATATTTTTTTGAGAACATTTGTAATCTGTAAACTCTTTACTGCATGGCTCTGTTACAATTCTATCCTGAATTACAATACCTTATTACAGGGAAATTATTGACACTTGTATGTATATCAATAATGTAGATGATTGGTTGGCTGGTTTTTAATCGCACTTCAACACATTACTGGCTACATCATGCCACGGAAATGGAACCTAAATGCCTTTCCAAGGCCCAGGGTTACACCGAGACAGTCAACCCAGACTGACCTGGGTGGGTATCTGACCCTCAGCCCTTGGATTAGAAGCATGCCTGAAACAGTATGCATTGACTTCTCATTTACCAGCCATAATTGGACCACATAAATGGGTGTTCTTACTTTACATTACTATACGAAGTACCTCATTTTATTTGTAAGTAATCATCCCATATAATTATATAATATTCAAGAAGTTTTTATTTGAGTATTGTAACTGTGATCTCTTTTAGGTTTATATTTCTCCTTATTTTTTCTTGCTGTTAATCCAGTGTCAAGTTTTTGATTTGTATAATTTATTACATCAAGTCATTATTGATCTGTATCAGATTCATTAGAAATATCTATCTTACTATGTGCATGTATGACAAGAAAAATATGTTCTCATGTACAATTTTGTTTGATATAACACTTATTGCCATGGTAACTGTTCTATTTGATTATATATGGAACCAAAAATGGAAATTTTCCCAAAAGTTGTTTGACCAGTGAGTAATGAAGGTTAAAGGAAATTTCTGTATGACTGATTCAAATAGTTATTATATATATTTCTCATGACAAAATTATATTCATACAGTATACATGTATTTGGTGCAAATAGTTGTGAAAAAAACATTGGTATTTGGTTACATTTTTTTAGGTACGCTGTGATAATAAATGTGTAGACAGATTTTTAACATTGGAATGAAATTGGTGGAGGGATGACATGCTTGGTCCTAACAAATCTCTTATTTTTATATACCTGCCATAAGGCAGAGCATAATAAGTTGTGATGTCCACCCCTCTGTTCCATAATTTATTTCTGCTCAATAACTCAAGTTCTCCACCATCTACCATTACCAGACTTTGTGGATGGCTTGCATTTGGGCTAAGGAAGAAACCCATCGGTTTTAGGGACAAAAGGTCAGTTGTTAAGATCACTGTGATTGGAAGAGGAAAAATGGTTTCTGCACATTAACATTAGTTCTACATCACATATGTGGACCAAACTATGTGGATGGCTTGCACTTTGGGTAAGGAAGAAGTCTGTTTATTTTGGGGTCAGAAGATAAGAGGGTAAGGTCACTATGATTGAAAGAAGAAAAATGGTTTACACACAATAACATTTGATCTGTATCACATACCTGGGCCAAACTTTGTTGATGATTTGAACTTGGGATAAGGAAGAAGTCTATTCAATTTGGCATTAAGTGATCAAAGGGCAAGGTCACTGTGACTGAAAGGAGAAAATGATTTTTGCACAATAACTTTAGTTCTACCTTCCATATGGCTTGAACTTAGGGTAAGAAAGAAGCCTATCAATTTTGTGGTCCAAAGAGCAAGGTCACTGTCTGAAAGAAGAAAAATGGTTTTTGAACAACAGCATTAGTTCTACCGCAAACACCTAGACCAAACTTTGTTGATGGCTTGCACTTGGAAAAGGGAAGAACAACATTTAATTAGGCATCAATAATCAACGGCAAGGTCATTGTGGGGTCTAAAGGTCAAAGGTCAGAGTCATGTTAAGTCTAATAAGAAAATAATGGTTTTGCACAATGAGTTTAGTTCAAAACCTCATACCTTGACCAAAGGTCCTGGTAAATGACACCCGTTGATCACACATCTCCAGAGTCAACCATGCCTTACAAGTGCCTACATAGAGGACTGTTAAACACAGGACAGGTGTATAATGTACCATTTATGGTACTCTTGTTTGAGAAATTTGTCTAATTATTGAATACATACAGTGCCATATCTTATTAATTTCTTTAAATTTCAGTCAAACTTAAGAAATCTGAAGCACTGTGGGCCCAAAATGTTCGAGTTTTGCTTGTTTCAACTTTGTAAGGTTGCAGACAAGAGATTGCTTTATATCCAAGATTGAGCAAGTTATTTGAGTGATTGATGTTTGAGTTAAGTTTTTATGTACTTCCTATTTCATTAAGTTACTTACACATAGCCAGGCACTTCAAATTTTTGTAAAGCAAGTGGAGACAGTAAACCATTGAAATATTGTTCATACCAAATGTTATCATGAAAAAATATATACAACTTCCATAACTCAAATACCGAACACCGATATACTTGGCTTCACTATAATGACTCCGTTATGATTTAAAGCATTCATTTGTCTGCATCTCTTGAAAATGTTAAAAAACTGAAAACACTAATAAAAATTTCATCCTGCAGTTTTTTAAATGTCTAAAGTTCTTCTGTTGGGTGAGTGCTTCACATATTTAAGTACAATTATAGTGAAGAGAGAATTTGAAAGAGATATTTTTACTCCAATGTTTTTTAGGAGTTTTTTTGTTGTGATATGCAAATGTTCATTTGTACAAACAGAGACTGTGATGAATTAAATTATACACTTAGTGTGCTTGATTTTATATAGTCTTCAATTTTCATTTTGCAGAGTGATCTCATTTTATTAAGTTATAGCATATAGTGCCATTTAAAAGTAATTAAAGCTTCTATCACTCAACAAATTGTTTGTTGGTATTTCTTTAACAGTGACCATTTGCATGCCAAACCTTGCAGTATAGCTACTAGTAGTTACTTCCAAAAGTCACTTTTTTTGCTGACAGCAATTTATTTAAGGATAACATTATTTTACATGCTCATTTAATATCTTGATTTGGTCACAAGTAGACTCCACCCTATCCAAGGGACCCTGGGTGGCTGAGTGGTCTAAGGCATTCGCCTTTTCAGATCACTCACACATCTCAACTCTGACTGCGCAAGTTTGAGTCTTGGCTCAACCAATGTGGGTATGTGAGAAAGTTTGCCAGTAGCTTCCTATGGGTGGTGGTTCTTCCCAGCGTCTTCCTCCACCAAATATACTGGCCACCATGTATTGCCTATCATGTGCTGAATAATGGCATTAAACCCCACAAAACCAAACAAATCACCCAATCCATCCATATAATTATAAAAACTAGTTAAAAACAACTTTCAAAATGTATAGATTTCTCTGCTACAGTGTGTATATGTTATGATGGCACAGCATTTCCATGCAAGAAAGAGTTCATTAAATGGAAATAGGGATGCTAACCTATTACACATGAAACACTGCATTCATAAGTACCTTCTTTGTTGAATATATCTGCTGTTGTACATTATGACTTTGGCTTAATATGGGAAATTGACAAATCTAGGATCAAGTCTGGCAGAATTTAATGAACCTTTCAGCATAATAAGCTTAGTCCATCTTATGCCATCATACCCTTCAATGACCCAAAGATGTGACCTTCACTTCTGATCTTGTCACCAGTGGTTAATTTGAAATCTTAAATGTCCCTGATAAATCAGTGTGTAAATTCTAATGATAATCCACAGAGGCTAACCAGTGTAGTAGTCATTTATAAACCAAAAGCTGACTGGGGAGGAAAAGATTTTAGGGAAAACACTTATACCTCGTGGCATATGATTTTAGGGAAAATGATAATACCTCATGGGATATATAGTAATCCTCATGTCCATCTGTCTATTCTGCCTTCCATTCAGCTCACAATCTCATTAGCACATCTAGTCCTGCAGTTTTTGATAGATTGCCATGAAACTTGGTAGATATTATGGTCATCACCTGATGATGCACATATTGATAAATCACTTTCCTTCTGCAATGTTTGTAAAATTTATTGCCCTTTTTGTCTTATAGCTTAATGCAGTGTATGACAGAATCTTGTTAGCACTCATCCTGCAGTATTTGATGAATTGCACTTAAACTTGAAAAATGCTAGTCATCATCTGAAGATGTGCATATTGACAAATCACTGTGCACTACCAAGTTATGTTAGAGTTACTGCCTTTTTCATCCTGCAGCTGAATGCACTATACGACCGAATCTTGTGAATGCATCTTCTCTTGCATTTTTTTTTTTTTATGGATTGCTGTGAAACTTGGTACATATTATTGTCATCATCTAAAGATGCACATATTGACAAATTTTGTTCTCTCATGATTTTTGTAAAAGTTATTGGCATTTTTGGCTTACAGAATGACAGAATTTTGTTTTTAGTGGATTGCTGTGAAACTTACATATTATGGTCATCATTAGAAGATATGAATGTTGACAAATCATTGTACTTGCACTATTTTCACAAGAGTCGTGCCTTTTTTGTACTATAAACTCATCTCCATCATGAGGTAGGGGTGGAATGCAAGAGAGGCAGGGATATTTATGTAAGGGAATTGCTCACCATTCCACAAGTTTTGTATTTGAAGACTTGAGGATGCTTTACAATTATTTTGTATTTATGGCTGTTAAAGGTGGTTTTACTGTTACCAAAAATTATAGTGTCTAAGATTTATGGATGACAATTAAAACATGATTTAATTTTGCAGATGTAATTAATTGCAAAATACAAAAATACATACACATAATACATAAAGTTAAAAATATCTTAACTAGAACTGCAGGTTTCCAAATGCATATACAGTATATTCAACTATCCATGACAATATCAGACTTTATAAATCCAAAAAAGATTCCACAGGAATATGTTTGCATATGTATCTTCATCAGTAGAAGCCCATTTCTTAAATTTCTATATTTCGAATAATGGATACATGATTTGCTAGCTACAGAATCAGCTGTACAGTGATACCTTTTTAACTAGGACTGCATTCAATAAGGTTATTGTTAGGTGACTTTAGGTTAACAGTCCTAATGTACAGGCCTGGTGGTAACAGTTAATAGTAAGAGACTCGGAACAATGCATGCAAAGTTTGTTCTACTCACAGAATAGCATGCCAATAGAGAAATGGAAACAGGCTTGGAGAATTTACCTATTAGTTACTTTACTTTGAATGATGTATGCATAATATATATTCAGACTTATTTATTCAATGATATAGATTAAATATACATTTTCTAAGGGCAAGTAATGTTTCTTCATCCTTGAAGAGCAAGATTAGAATAAATTGAAAATTCACTGCTATGCAAACTCCATGCAACCATTGCCCTCCATGCTGAACTTTCCCATAAGAATTCAGACCATTCAGTTGAGGCAAAGTGCCTTACACCCTAACAGTGGACAATGCTAGCCTTGCTAAAAGTAGCCCTGTACTCCTTTATTTAAATGTCTCAAAATATTGGGTACATATATTTTCCATAATTCTTTCAACCAATCTGTTAATCCAGACTCCTTGCTAATTTCTGGATTAGCAGCGTTTCAATGTATAATTAATTCTGAGTACCTACAATTTTCCACTAAGTCAAAGTCAAAGTCAAAGTTTTCAATCTGTTTATTACCATAAAAGTTTCCCCATCTGTTATAAACCTTACACACTTCAAACTTTTTATGCAACATTTCCTACAGGCAAGGTTATGACCCTGAGTCAGAGGGTCAAGGTCTTAATTATCTAATGAAGTAAAGTTATCTATGCCATATCCTCAGTTTAACATCACCTACATTAACCAAATTTTGAAAAAAAATTAAATTAATAAAATCCTTTAATTATAATACAGTGGAATCCATCTAGCATGAACTCAGATTTGATGAAATTTTGAATAAAAGTACATGATCCATTTTTTTAAAATCTCTTTTTTAATGAAAATCAGTATTAACAAAGAAGCTTCACAGATTCCCTAGAGTTCTTTACAAGCGAGTTCCATGGAATACTAGGATATTAATTTATTTGCAAATCTGGTAACTATGGCAAGTTAATGACATTAACTTTTTGGGAATGAATTATAGACTGTATATATTATATATTGCACCACAGTCTACATTAGGAAAAATATTTGTACAGATTTTGCGTCCTTGCCACATGTGCTAAATTTTATGCTTGTTACAATTTTGTGATGTACAACAGTTAAAAAAAAACAAAAACAAATGCAAACACTATCATAAGTATCAAAGACATGTCTAAAGTACATATAAAAATTAATCATTAATTCCCAGGTTTATATGAATAGCTTATTCTCAGTCATACAATGTCACTTGTTTGGGTCACATGCATTGACCAAGGGGGACACAAAACGCACTTTTTTAGTCTAAAAAAACCCCCTAACATATGGTGAATCCAAGTCCCTCCAACTTAGCAACTGATATATATATATATATATATATATATATATATGTAAAACACATGATCATACTGAAAAAACAAATAGGTTAACACATGATTTTAAACAAAGATATGTTTGTATCTCCCACGGTAAAAATGTTTTCCACAGAATGTGGTGTCTAGTCTGTGAAAGCAAATCCTAGCCAGCAGAAAAAAAAGGAATGTGAGAAAGGAAATTTTATAGTAAATTATGTTTCTCCAAGAATACTTACCCGATCATATTAACATTAGGGAATATAAGCCTGCTATCTCCCGAATCCAGCCCTACTAAAATACAAAAATTCATCTTTTCTGTCTATATAATACAAAAGGCAATAACTCTTGCCCATTTCCTCTTCTTGCTACCTCTAGGTGTCACCAGTTTTTAAGCTTTTAAGCTGAGCAAACTACCAACGAGCATGCTCGCATAGCGGGGTGGATGTGAGGGTCTTCAAGTAATGTGGTCAGGTAAAATTTGCTTTCTTCTTTGAATACATTCCCGGATCACATTAACATTAGAATAGGTAATAGGTAGACGGAATGCTAACCATCCTACCTATATCTTGGGTACCTTTTTAAGGAAGAAAGATTGGATACCTGTTCTCTTGCATAAAGCAACACAGACTATGGTCACGTGATCTGTGACCGCTCTATCAGATTAAGAAGATTATTGAAATCTTCTTACCCTCAAAATTCACTGGTGAACCCAGCAAAGCTAAGGGGCAGTGTTGGTTTAATTAGGTCTGGTGGTCATCTGGGTCACAGCCACAGGATCCACCAGATTCAGATTTTGTCTCTGCAAAAATAAATTCCCGAGATAAAAACTCCAGAAGGTTGACTCTGCATGCCAGCCAACAGCTTCTATGTCTCGGATCGAAACATTGCATTTTAACATGAGACTCGCAGAGATCATTCAAATTTCATGAGCTGAAATCCTCATGAGGCGACTTTGATCTTTTGTCAAGTCAGAATATGCTGAGTGTATAACCCACTTAAGCCACAAAAACGGCTTGAGAGGTGACATCCTGTTTTCCTGCCTTCACTGGGTGAAAGAGTCGTTTGCAATTGCCATGACTTGTCTCCATGCGGATCAAATAGTGCTTGTGGGTGCAGACATAATCTTGCATGGCCGCTGCTCTTGACTTATCTATAGATGAGAGGGAGCATATGATGAATCTCTGATTGCCCACTGATCTCAACCGGTTCTTGGCTTGAGAAGATTCAGTTTGGCTGTAATCTTTCTGGGTAGGTCTATCACAAGTTCAAGTAGATCATTGACCCAGGACTTGTCCCATCTGAGAGGGGCTATCAGAATTATCTTGCAATTCTGACCCTGTATTTTCTCTATAACTTTCGGTACTAAGACCGTGGGGGGGGGGGGGCAGCAAAGGCCTTAGTCCCTTAACCTCTCCCAACTGATTGATAATGCATTCATGGCCCAAGCTTCTGGGTCCAGAACCGGTGAGACAAAGGTGGGCAGCTTGTGGTTTCACCTTGTCGCAAACAGGTCAATCATAAGATGCCCCCAAAGTGCACAAATCTGATGAAAAACCGACAGATGAAGGGACTATTCCATATGAATGACTGGACTCTGTCTGGACAGAACATCAACCAGAACAATGAGTCTGGCAGGAATGTGTCTGATTTGCACATCGATTTGAAGCTGGTAAGATCAACAAAGAAACTGCCAAACCAGCATGCACAGGTCGAGCAATTTGGTGCCCCCGTTTGAGGAGGTAGGTCACCACTACAGGGTTGTCTGACATAATCAGGACTGACTTCCCGAAGAGTTGGTCCTTCCAGAGCTGAAAGGTGTTTATGATAGCTTTCATTTCTAGAAGGCTGATGTGAAGAAGCCATTCCCCTGGTCCCCATTTGCCGATGACCATATCGAAGCCCAGCTGTAAGTGGGCTCCCCAACCGTACATACTGGCGTCTGTATACACAGTAATTTCTGGTTGTGGTTTCTTCAGAGGAATTCCTGCTGCTAATGAGGCCAGATCCAGTATTGAAGATGTGGCAACAATGTTTTGAACCAGCTTCGATATGGCAAGAAACACATTCTTATCCACCTTATAATATGGTGGGGCAGACATGTTAACTGCTGTTATATTCTTATCCAACACCAGGAGTTCAGTATGGTAGGTGGTGGAATGTGTCCAGTACCAGTGCGACAAGAACATGGCTGGTAACTGGCTTTCCAAAAAGAAAGCTTTAGCATTTCCTGGGTCACAGATATGTTCAGACAGCCAATTGTTAATCTCCTCGAGTTTTGCTGACTGGGGAAGCACCCAGAAAGGAGACTCTTCCTCATCATTGATGTTAACCGACGCATTGACTTTATAGTCATGCTTGGTGGTCAAAGGTGAAGGGCATTCTAAAGCCGGCAAAACCCAGTATATCTCCTTGAGAGCAGCCTTAAAACTAAACTCCGTCCTCTCCATGGTCAGAAGTATGTGAATACTCTTGGTCCTTGTCTGCTTCCATTTTGGGATATACCATGCCCTGAGGTAACGTAGATGTAATGCCATCGTCCCTAAATAAACCACTGCTAATACCCTGTGGGTAGGCATTGAAAAAAGGGAAAACCAGCTCTGCCAGGTGATTTTGTCGCACCTTGGCAGATGGCTGGTTAGCCAAGAGAAAGGTTGGCCCGGTTTTTGGACGCGAGGAAGCCGGACTGGTTGGCTTCGGTACTGGTCATGCCAGAAGCATTGCTGGATGGGTGGATTTTCCACAACGGTCCCTGTCCCAATCTGCATGTGTAATCATCAGCTTGGCTTTATGGGCAGATCTTTCACTTAGATTCCTGTCCTTATAAATAAACGAAGCCACATGTTTGGCTAAATGGTGGGACCAATCACTAAGATACCCATAATCAAGTCTGGGTTGGAATGACTGAGCTGGCTGGCTGGATGGTATGGCTCCAGACAGTGAGATAGAACTACATGCTGGATCAATTGGAATCCGAAAAATACCCCATGCTCCCAGTCTTACAGGCCTGAAGGCCAATCTTGGACTTGCAGGGGAACTTATGCCCACTGGGCTGCAAAAAAATGGGGAACAATCCCCCATTGTATCCAAATTATCTGTGGGAGTCAAAGATGGAAAAGACGTCAAATTTGGCTTGAAGTCAAAAATGGCATCACCATCTCCTGTGCCAGTCAACACATATGCTGCTGAAAAGCTGGTGTTTCCAACTGCAACTGCAACATATCTGCATTTGTCTCCCCTGAATCTGCCTATGTCATAGTGGTGGAGGGCGTCATCCTTCTGATTTTAGGTGTGTGTGTGTGTGTGTGGACCCCAGTAGAGTCCCCCACAAGGCTCATAACTGATTCTGTATTTAGATGTGTACTTAGTACATCTGTACTGGTTTTGCATGCTTTTCCCTTCTTCTCTTTGCCTTTTGCTGATTTTTGCAGAAAAGCCAACCAGGTGTCCTCAGACCACAAATTGCACATGCTGCCATTATACCATGTGACATTTCACAAAATATCCACCAAATTAAAAAAATAATGTATACCACCTGTTTATGAATCAATATTAATCCAAATAAATCAAAAATTTTGAATGGATGACTGGAAATTTACACACAAAAACTTGGATTAATGGGAGGCTTATTCCGTACAATGTTGTGTACATAAGTGAAGCTTAAAAAGTGGCGACTAGTGGTGTCCAGGGGAGGTAATGGACGAGAGTTATTGCTCTTTGTCCATCTTATAAAGACAGAAAAGACAAATTGTTGTCTTTTTGTAGGACTGGATTTGGGAGGTAGCAGGCTTATATTCCTTACAAACTCTGATATAAAAAGCTCAATGCAAAATTTCACTTCGTGTGCAGGTGCCGACACCAAGGGAGTAATTTTTTTTTATTGCCTCATCAAGAATATTGTAGGGCCATACAGAATGACCCTTGTCTATTAATACATCTATCTGTAACACCATATTGTAGGAGCATATACTATGACCTTGTCTATACATCCATACATCAATACATCCATCTGTCACACCATGAAATTTGTAGGGTCATACAGTATGACCCTCATCGATACATCCATATATCAATACCTCCATCTGTCACACCATGTTGTAAGGGCATGTAGTATGACCCTTGTCTATACATCCATCAGTCACACCATGTTGTAGGGGCATGTAGTATGACCCTTGTCTATGTATCCATCAGTGACACCATGTTGTAGGGTCAATATGACTTTTGTCTATATATCCATACATTAAATACATTCATCTGTCACATCATGTTGTAGTTTTGCAATCCAATAAATAGTTTGGCACTGTGATGGGGCATTTGTGTTACATTTTGTGCTTGCTGTCATAGGCAAGACATCAATAAGAGTCTCACAAAATTCTATTGCACCCAGACCTGGGGTAATTATAGTTTGTAATTGTAATCATCTGTAATTGGTTACTAATTTCCTCAGTAATCACAAGTAACTGTAATCAGACATTTTTGGGTACCAAGAAATTGTAATTTAAAAAATCACAGTCCAAAATACCCAGTAATCAAGATTACCTTCTGATTACTACATCATTACAGTCCAAAATACCCAGTAATCAAGATTACCTTCTGATTACTACATCATTACAGTCCAAAATACCTAGTAATCAAGATTACCTTCTGATTACTACATCATTACAGTCCAAAATACCCAGTAATCAAGATTACCTTCTGATTACTACATCATTACAGTCCAAAATACCCAGTAATCAAGATTACCTTCTGATTACTACATCATTACAGTCCAAAATACCCAGTAATCAAGATTACCTTCTGATTACTACATCATTACAGTCCAAAATACCCAGTAATCAAGATTACATTCTGATTACTACATCATTACAGTCCAAAATACCCAGTAATCAAGATTACATTCTGATAACTATGTCATTATATTTACATGTATATATCTGAGGTATCTGCATGTTATATGTTTTATGACTATAGTTTTACACATGGACTCATTTGCACTGTTCTACGACTATAGTTTTACACATGGACTCATTTGCACTGTTCTACGACTATAATTTTACACATGGACTCATTTGCACTGTTCTACGACTATAGTTTTACACATGGACTCATTTGCACTGTTCTACGACTATAGTTTTACACATGGACTCATTTGCACTGTTCTACGACTATAGTTTTACACATGGACTCATTTGCACTATTCTATGACTATAATTGTACACATGGACTCAACTGCACTGTTCTATGACTATAATTGTACACATGGACTCAACTGCACTGTTCTATGACTATAATTTTACACATGGACTCATTTGCACTGTTCTATGACTATAATTTTACACATGGACTCATTTGCACTGTTTTATGACTATAATTTTACACATGGACTCATTTGCACTGTTCTATGACTATAATTTTACACATGGACTCATTTGCACTGTTTTATGACTATAATTTTACACATGGACTCATTTGCACTGTTCTATGACTAATTTTACACATGGACTCATTTGCACTGTTCTATGACTATAATTTTACACATGGACTCATTTGCACTGTTCTATGACTATAATTTTACACATGGACTCATTTGCACTGTTCTATGACTAATTTTACACATGGACTCATTTGCACTGTTTTATGACTATAATTTTACACATGGACTCATTTGCAGTTTTATGACTACAATTTCACAAATGGACTCATTTGCACTGTTTAAGGACTATAATTTTACACATGCACTCATTTGTACTGTTTTATGACTATAATTTTACACATGCACACATTTGTAGTTTTATGACTATAATTTTACACATGCACTCATTTGCACCGTGTTATGACTATAATTTTACACATGCACTCATTTGCACCGTTTTATGACTACAATTTTACACATGCACTCATTTGCACTGTTTTATGACCATAATTTTACACATGCGCTCATTTGTAGTTTTATTTCAGCAAGTATTGTGGCTCTGTAAGACATGATAATCAGATAATCATCCATGTATTTACCCATGAAAATACATCCATGTATTTATCCATGAAAATACACTGAAACTGCATTTGAATATTACAATATCACATGTGCAATAAGACAACTTGATATGTTAAAGTTGAAATGTATTGACATTAAAGTTAAATGAAAAGGATATTCAGTGCCTATCAATAACTCTTTGCTGTCATCTTTCATGTAAGCATTGAAGTTGCGAGAATAAATTAAATTAAGCAGTTCAATAGGTACTATTATGAAAAGAATGTTTTATTGGTAGTATATGTACATGTTTCATTGGATGTATAAGTACATGTTTAATTAGTAGTATATGTACATGTTTAATTGGTAGTATATGTACATGTTTAATGGTAGTGTATGTACATGTTTAATTGGTTGTATATGTACAGGTTTTTCTTCAAAATGCAATATACTTATAGCTATGAAGACAGATATTACTCTGCCAATCTATACATGTAATATACATAAATATGTTTTTATGGTTTATGAAGAAAATTTAATCAAAAGTAATAAAAAAGTAACTGATTACATTCCAAAATATAATTTAATTAATGACTTTGCTCAATAGTGAGAAATTGTAAATGTAAACAAAGTTTTCAAAAGTAATTGTAATTTAATAGATTACATTTGAAAATAATTGACTCTAGGTATGGACTGCACCATAATGCAACTCTATGGATGTGACTTTCAAAACTTTAACATAAAATTTAGCTTTGACAGTGTTGGTGTCATTACTGCCACTGAACAATTGAACATACTGTATGTCTCTCTCTCTCTGCATGTCATTACCATCACTGAACTGACACCTACTGTATGTATCTCTATCTCTGTAGCATTACTACCAGTGTATAACTGACAACTACTGTATGTACTCGATCTGCATTTCATCACCATCACTGAACAACTGACATCTACTGTATGTATCTGTGTCATTACCATCACTGAACAACTGACACCTACTGTATGAATCTCAATCTGCATGTCATTACCATCACTGAACAATTGACACCTACTGTATGTATCTGTGTCATAACCATCACTGAACAACTGACACCTACTGTATGAATCTCAATCTGCATGTCATTACCATCACTGAACAACTGACATCTACTGTATGTATCTGTCATAACCATCACTGAACATCTGACACCTACTGTATGAATCTCAATCTGCATGTCATTACTACCACTGTACAACTGACACCTACTGTATGTATCTCTATCTGAGTGTCATTACAGTCACTGAACAACTGACACCTACTTTATGCATCTCTGCGTGTCATTACCATCACTGAACAATTGACACCTACTGTATGTATCTCTTTATGTGTGTCATTTACTGCCACTGAACAAATGACACATACTTTATGCATCTCTGCATGTCATTACCGTCTCTGAACAATTGACACCTACTGTATGTATCTCTATCTGTGTGTCATTACTGACACTGAACAAATCAACTTACTGTATGTATCTCTCTGAGTGTCATTACTGTCACTGAAAAATTAACACCTACTGTATGTATCTCTATGTCATTACCACCACTTAACAACTATATTGCTATATAAGAGTCATTGCTCCCACTGAACAATTCACAACTACTGTATGTATTGCTATCTGCAATCAATTGCTCAACACATAATTCATCATTGATAGATGACCACTCTTAATAACTATCAAAGCTTATATCAAGATCCAATAAAAGACCAATGTAGAATTCTCTTGTATTTTTTGTAACATGAGACAAATGCAAAGTACAAAAAATGCTCTGTACAAGAAAGCAACAATTAGAATTACTGTAAACAATAAACAAAATCTGAAATAAATAGAAATATCATTGTTTTCACACTTTAACAAGACATAACTGTTTCAATTAAAGAAACAAAAAGTTAACTTTACATCTAGCAAGTAGGACTGCTCCCAGATGCATGATGAATGAACATGTTTTCAGCATCTAAGAAAAAAATGTGCCAACATAATTGATGCTAAAGTAGAGTGAATATGAAATTATCTGCTATCTATTAGAGTTTTTCAAATAAGAGGAATTTAAAAATGACAAAATAATTACCTAAATACTACTAGACTGCTACAGTCATGCAACTACTGAAGTGGTAACCCTCTTTTTTCATTTATGTGGTCCTCTTCTCTGACATATTACAAGATCAAGTGGTCATCAATCTAAGATAGTTTGTTTCTCAAGCATTCCAGTTTTTTTTACAACTAACAGACCCATCTATACAAATCTGAATCACTCAGAGTACTTGAGGGAAGTTTTTAGAAAAATTGGTTGTGTAATCAGTATACAATAAATAAGTTTAAATTATGCCAAGACACTGATCTGAAAGTGCTGTATATTATCACAATACAAGTCTTGGTCTACCCATTTTTAAAAACTGGAAAATACATTCTAAGTCACGTGTGAATGTAACACATTTTCTGATTGGTCAAGCATAAAAATTTACAACTGTAAAGTCCATGATATACTGTCTGAAATTTTGATGCCATGACTCCCCCTGTGATGTCATGCCAAAGAGAATTACATTATCTGCTATACTGTAACAAAATGCTCAAAATTATGTTATAATGGGGATAAGAGTCTTGTGTTTGAGAATTTGAGGATGTTAATGGGTGGTTTTATTGTTGCAAATATCCGTTTTACCAGCTTTGCTGACATGTCATCAGTAAAACTAATTTTGCAACAGTAAAACCACCATTAACATCCTCAAATCCTCAAATACAAGACTGCTGTCCCATAAACGAAGTACATTACAAAACACTTGTAAACATAATTTTTAGAAATGTACTTTACTTTTTCTAAAATGAATTTACAAAAAGGAATGTCTCTAAACTGTCAACTTCTACACAAATACATAAAAAGGCCATGTCATCCACAGAATAATGATATTTTTAATGCGCACAACAGAAGTAATTCAGTTCTACATTTTGCAATGACTCATTTATAGTTACCAACATATATACATAAGAACCCTGTCATGCAGTTATTACATGAGTATTTAACTCTGTATCAATGAAACTGTGCATATACATATTTGAGCATGTATCCATCTATACACCCAAAAGAATCTCTCTCTGTCTCACAAATACATTTATTACATGTAATTGTCTGATAAAAATTGAGCTTTAAAAAAAATCTGTCACAAATTTTATGAACACAAGTTCAAAACCATACCAAACCATACATATCAGGTTTCAAAAGATCCATACCAAAACCATACATATCAGGTTTCAAAAGATCCATACCAAAACCATACATATCAGGTTTCAAAAGATCCATACCAAAACCATACATACCAGGTTTCAAAAGATCCATACCAAAACCATACATATCAGGTTTCAAAAGATCCATACCAAAACCATACATACCAGGGTTCAAAAGATCCATACCAAAACCATACATACCAGGTTTCAAAAGATCCATACCAAAACCATACATACCAGGTTTCAAAAGATCCATACTAAAACCATACATATCAGGTTTCAAAAGATCCATACCAAACCATACATATCAGGTTTCAAAAGATCCATACCAAAACCATACATATCAGGTTTCAAAAGATCCATACCAAACCATACATATCAGGTTTCAAAAGATCCATACCAAAACCATACATATCAGGTTTCAAAAGATCCATACCAAAACCATACATACCAGGTTTCAAAAGATCCATACCAAAACCATACATATCAGGTTTCAAAAGATCCATACCAAACCATACATACAAGGTTTCAAAAAAAGAAGGTATATCTTGGGTATATGATAAATTTGACTTAAATAAATTTGAAAAAGGCACAATGATATATAAACAATGATTTTTCTCCATAAAAAAACAAATCAAATATACTTGCATCAAATTATGAATATTCTTGTTATCAACCATTCTTAAATGCAACACCCACCTAGATTTTACCAGAAAGGACACCAACCAATATAGCACTGACAAAGGTTCTCATGTGATGTGGCTTGCTTAATTAAAAGATCCACTTGAGTGGGGACATCTATCGGTTCTTCAGTTGGGAAGTCCTTCCCTGTCAGTTTATCCCGCACACGGACAACAATGTTAATTGCCTTCTTGTTCAGCACCTCTGCTTGAGAATTGTCTCCCCCTGCTGAAGACGTTGTAGCTTCTGGAGCAGTCTTCTTGTGTGCTGACTGTGTGATTTCTACATTATCAAGAATGTCACCCTGTTCCTGACTATCAGGGTATGAGTCAGAACGAGTAGCTTTTGCTTTTCCTTTTGTTGTTGCTGCAAAAAAATAACCATTCATCACAAAGACAGTAATAGTATTAAGTATTTTCATCATCAACATATTGAGATGTTTGCATGTTCCCTATGCTTCAATATGAAAAATATGACAATGATCAAGGTTTTAATTATCTTTTCAGCTCAACAAATAGGTTTTAAGTAAAAGAGGAACCATGAGAATAAATGACTGTTTGATACACCTGTAATACTGCTATTATGAATCATTTACCTTTCACATGTATTAATAAATTGATTGATTGTGTTAATTGCACATCAGCATTTAAAAAACTAGTCCTGAGGCAATGGGGGTAAAGTGCATTGTCTAGCAACACACCATGTCAGCCAACCCAGGCTTGTCTAGACAATATTCAAACTCACAACCCACTGATTATGAGTCTGGCATGCTTACCGCTGAGTAGCAATGGCTGCCTTCATTTACCAAAATGTAAGGACAACAAAAAATAATTTTTTAAAAAGTCAGTTACTGATCAACTCCTACATTTAGTAGTAAAATTTAAGACATATGATAGTGGTGTCCCTATGACATCATGATACCACAATCCTGTCTCAAAAAAAGCTTAAACCACAGTAGTTCTCTGTTGGTAGAGAGTCAGACTTGTAATCCAAGTGTTGTGGATTCAATACCCACCCAGGCCAAGTTCAGGTCAGCTGCCTTAGTATATCCTTGGGAAAGGCACTTTGCTTCCATTTCTTTTGTATGATCTAATCAATAATGTGCTGAAAGTGCTGTTAAAAACCAGGTCAAAAACATACCAATGCACATATCTTTCAAATACATGAGTTCCATGGAGCATGGTATCTTGTAGGTCAACAGCATAATGATAAGATAGCTTTCTACTTACAGGCAAGGTAGGAAATCCTAGCATATCATAGTACTAACTTCAGGCCTTTAGCAATATTATACCAAAAGTTTCAGTTGAATGCACCAACTGAAGATGATATGTAACTCTTAACAATTTAAACACAGAATCTTAATGTTCTTGATGCCATTGCTATTGCCATGGGAAAAGTGATACAAGACTTGCCATTATGAGTCAAGACATAACAAAAATAGAAATTTGTTCATAAAACATGATTGTACTGCCACTCCACTTTTTGGATTATCATGCAGTCAAATGTGTATGAGAAACTGATCCTAAACACAAAACTTAGCTTGGGTCACTGAAACATGATTTTTAGGTCACTGTGACCTACTTTTGGTAAGATGGCATTGTACTCACCAGGATGTATCTACATACCAAGTTGTATGCCTCAGTGACCAATAATTGCTGAGAATGTAACCTAAATGCAAAGCTTAATCAAAGTTGCTAAAGCATACAATTTAGGTCAAAGTGACCTACATTTGGTTAGATGGTGCTGAATGCACCAAGACCCATCTACATTCCAGGTTGCATGACTCTTGGGCTAAAATTGCCTGAGAAACTGACCTAAATGCAAAAAATGGAGTTCAAATAAGAATGAAATATAGATCACAGTGACATATTGTTGTGGCAATAGTACTGCACTCACAAAGATGCATCAACAAACTAAGTTATATGACTCTGGGGCTGACAATGCCTGACAAAATGACCTAAATGCAACATCAAAGTCACTGAAGCATTAAATTTATGTCACACTGACCTATTTTTGCTACAATGGTGTTTTATTCACCAAGATACATTTACATACCAACTTGCATGACTATGGGACTGACAATACTTGAGATGCTGACCTAAATGCAAAACTGAATGAAGTTATTGCAGTGTGAAATTTAGGTCACAGTCACCTACTTTTGATTGATATATGGTAGTCACAAAAGCACATCTACTATTCTACATACAAAGTAGCATGGCTCTGGGACTTAGAATGCCTGAGAAACTGACCTAAACACAAAATTTAAGCAAGATGTGACAGATGTATATATATGCAGACAGATAATAGTAACACTATATGACAGATGTATACATATACAGACAGATAAGGGTAACACTATATGACAGACGTATATATATGCAGACAGATAAGGGTAACACTATATGACAGACGTATATATATGCAGACAGATAAGGGTAACACTATGACAGATGTATATATATGCAGACAGATAAGGGTAACACTATATGACAGACGTATATATATATGCAGACAGATAAGGGTAACACTATATGACAGATGTATATATATGCAAACAGTTAAGGGTAACACTATATGACAGATGTATATATATGCAGACAGATAAGGGTAACACTATATGACAGATGTATATATATGCAGACAGATAAGGGTAACACTATATGACATGTATATATATGCAGACAGATAAGGGTAACACTATATGACAGATGTATATATATGCAGACAGATAAGGGTAACACTATATGACAGACGTATATATATGCAGACAGATAAGGGTAACACTATATGACATGTATATATATGCAGACAGATAAGGGTAACACTATATGACATGTATATATATGCAGACTTATAAGGGTAACACTATATGACAGACGCATATATATATGCAGACAGATAAGGGTAACACTATATGACAGATGTATATATATGCAGACAGATAAGGGTAACACTATATGACATGTATATATATGCAGACAGATAAGGGTAACACTATATGACATGTATATATATGCAGACAGATAAGGGTAACACTATATGACAGACGTATATATATATGCAGACAGATAAGGGTAACACTATATGACATGTATATATATATGCAGACAGATAAGGGTAACACTATATGACAGACGTATATATATATGCAGACAGATAAGGGTAACACTATATGACAGATGTATATATATGCAGACAGATAAGGGTAACACTATATGACATGTATATATATGCAGACAGATAAGGGTAACACTATATGACAGACGTATATATATGCAGACAGATAAGGGTAACACTATATGACATGTATATATATGCAGACATATAAGGGTAACATTATATGACAGACGTATATATATGCAGACAGATAAGGGTAACATTATATGACAGACATATATATATATGCAGACAGATAAGAGTAACACTATATGACATGTATATATATGCAGACAGATAAGGGTAACATTATATGACAGACATATATATATATGCAGACAGATAAGGGTAACACTATATGACAGACATATATATATGCAGACAGATAAGGGTAACATTATATGACAGACATATATATATGCAGACAGATAAGGGTAACACTATATGCCCTTCCACATTCATGATTGCGCTTTAAAAGGTCTTAAATAGCAATTGTTTAAAGTCCTTAAAATAGAATCACAATGTCATGGAATATCATATAATAAGCCTTGTGACTCTCAGGTGATGACTGAATACAAAACTCTGTTCCACTTACTGTCTATAAGTCTCCAGTTGAGGAGAGGGTCATATACAAAAGCCTCCAAAACAGCCATAAGGCTGTCCTTGTGTTCCCTTAACACCTCCATCACACTTTCACATGTTGTCTTATAGTTCCCATCAATTCCTGTCACCTAAGAAGTCAAAGATGGATATTATATATTGTGTATATAACTGCAGTATTTGTGGTACAACTGAATACATATCGTCTTATTATAGAAAAGAACAATTGAAAAAAATGCGTAAATCTTACCATTTAATATTGGAAAATAATTAATACAAAATAAGTTAAAGAACATGTAACAGAATCATAAACCCACAATTCAATAAAAGCCATCTACAAGTGCTTCAGCAAAGATGCTACAAATTTGTAACACTGTAAAACTGTGTAATAGCACTGCAAAAACACATCTTATTATCACTGAATAAATGTTGGAGATTTCAAATAACATATATGAGTAAAGACCTTCTGTGGGCTGCTTCTAAGGCTAAATATATGGTTGACTTTCTTGTAACATCACTAAAATTAGACAGTGTTGGTAGGTGAGTATGAATGAATAATTGGTACAGTAAGTCCAAAACAGTATCATGTATGTTCCTGTATATTGTTTCTGGTAAATGGATCAGTTCTCAACTATCTTACTTGAATACATGCTCCAGTGTTCTCTCCAGGGCCATTTACCATTGCGGTCCCGATATCAGTTTTGCCTGTGATGCATTAGTAAATAGCGATATGCAATGCACCAGTGTTGATACGCTTTTATGCTTCATGCTACCCTTTAAAAATTAATCTGTAGAATAAACATTCTGCCACCCAATTCCAAGACCTATCATTCAAATGACATCTGTTATTACTGTTTCTTGGGTATGTAATTAAAGTAATCCAGGATAATTACTTATGGGTTTAGTGGTTGTCTTTTGTACCTGGCTTGACCCGACTGCTGGTGTGACCTTTGATGCTGGTTTAGTCTTTGCACTAACGTAGTCACGTGATCGGCCAGTGACTATGGAGTCTACTGGTAGTGTGTGTTATATTTTGGTCATTTCCATAACCAGCTCAAAAAGTGTGACATATTACTTTTCAAAATAGTCAAATTCTTAATGCTCATTCAGAAATATGCACACACCACTGTTAAAAAGAAGTTTAATTACCCAGCACCCGGCCAGCCCCATGCTGATCTGCCTAAGAATATCAGTTGCAGGGTTTGTGGATTCCGATTCCAATAGCAGGATTTCTCCCATGGAGGAAAAAAAAAAAGATCATATAACATATCTTTGGGGCAGAGACATATGCAACACATGTTGTGTACATCTGTTTTATAGTGGTAGTAGTAGCAGTATTGTAGTAGAAGTTGTTGTTGAAGTTGTAATTGTTGCTATTTTCTGGAACATGTGATGAGTAAACTTTTTGTGAATTTAAATTGTATCTTACCCATGACTTGCTCTAATATTTACATAGTATACTCTGAGCAAGAAAAAGAAATAGTTTGATCAATAAGCCTTAACTTCAATGGGTACTGCCCGAGCAATTTCTATTTATCTGTCTATCCAAGTGAGAAAAGGAGCAAAATTTATCTTCAAATGTTATCAGTCTTGAAAACATGCAAAGAAAAAGTTTTGCATTATTCCTTCATTTATATTTAATAGTTTGATTGATAAACTTTAACTTAAGTGGGTGGTATTTTTTCACATTTATGATGATAATGCACATTTTTGAAAACATTTGGTGATGCTACTGCATGCTTACCCTGGGGAGAATCCTGTGTTCATGTATCTCTTTATAATCAATTTGCATTTTACATTTTCAATTTTGAATGGATATTTGAGCCAAACTACACCATAACACAGACAAAGCAAGTCTGATATTTTGAAGCTTTATGCCAGCACAACTTGCTGCAAATTGCCACTGATATATTTTGTGAGCAGATATTACAGCAAGGCCCAGTGTATAGCAGTAGATTTGATTATGATTATAAAATATGATACTTACCACCTTCCAATTTGACAAACCATCGCTAAAAATACATTTTTATTCAAACACGACCATCCCACTCTCAAGTTTTAATAGAATGATGTACTGTAAATTATGTTTTCATACAGAAAATTCAGCTTTCACCCAGTGATAAGTGGTAGACTGGATTGAATGTTGAACTTGTTGAGCTTAGAACCAGTCTGCCATCTAATCCCTATAGGTCAAAGCTGAGATATCCAAATGTGAACATTACTTCTGACATTCTATGGAAACTTACAAGTGGAGTGTTTGAATAAAGAGTTCTCTTAAAGAACAGAATTTAGCTGGGAGGAGTGTAACTGATGAACTCTTTAATCATTTTTAAATCTTCAACTTTGCATTGTGGCTTGCTATAATATCGGCTTACAAAATACTCTGGCCCCAATCAACATTATGTCGAGCTTGAACTATGCTTCAAAATGGTATACATGCCAACCTTGTGCTCATAAGCTCATAGTGATAGAGTGCATAGAACACAACAGATGTAGTTGATCATTGATATCACTGATACACATGACATCACATTCTATAGCTAATGCAAAATTAATGTTATTGCATCTGCAATTTGAATAGTGATTTTTTTTATCCTTGAATATTCTTTTAAGTTCAGAAAAATTTAAAAGTTGGCTAATAATGATAAAAATTTACAGTCAGTGGCCATGAAACAGTTCAGTGAGTTGTCAGAAACAAAACATGTTTTTTCTTTGGCTTTAACAAGTGGACATGTCTTATTATTATTAGTATTATTATTAGTACTAGTTACTGTACAAGTAGTAGTGGTATAAAAAGGCCAGACATTCTTTGACAAATTAACATCTTCTTTTTCTTGAATACTTTTAGAATATAGCTCAGATACAATGACTTATGTATAGGGACAAAATCAGCACCCAGCTCTTAGTCCCTGCCAAGACATACCTCCATAGCATTAATCAACATCCTGGTCAATCGGAATGGAATTTTTTCAGGAAATTTCTCTCGGACCATGGCTACTTCAAAACAGTCTCCAAAATCAATGTGGATAATCTTTCCATTCAGACGGTCAAGCATTAGATTAGATGGGTGTCTGAAATCAGCATGACAGAATATCGTATACTATGATATATTTATGAACAAGGCTGAAACATCTTAATCATGTATTTTCAATAGATTGTGAAATCTTCTGAACATACACAGTATACAAGATTTATTCTACTCATATACCATATAATTAGTCTTCTGATGAAAACCCCATGTCAATATGATTTTCCATTTAGAAGGAGTAGCAATATAAAGATTTTCAAGATATCTGTCTTAGTGGTTATACTGGGTGTCAGACTGGCACCATTTTCATTTAGTACCAACTTGATATCATAAGAAGCCTTCTGGTGAAAACCCTGTTTTTATGTGACTTTACATTAAGGAGGAGGAGCAATAACAATATTTTCAAGATGGCTGCTTTGATGGCCATAATCCACATCAGATTGGCACCAATTTCATTTAGGACCAGCTAGACATCATAAAAAGTCTTTTAGTGAAAACTCCATGTTGATATGACCATTCATTCAGGAGGAGTAGCAATGAGTAGCAATGACAAGATTTTCAAGATGGCCACTATGGTGCTCATTTTGGATGTCCAAGTGGAACCATTTTCAGTTACGACCAACTAGACATCTCAAGAGGCCTTCTGGTGAAAAGCACATGTTGATATGACATTCATTCAGGAGAAGTGATATAAAGTTATTCAGGATACCTTCGAGGCCCCAGTGGCCGAGTAGTCTAAGGCACTCACCTATACAGATCACTGACATCTCATCTGTCTGCGTGGGTTTGAGTCTTGGCTCGGATAATGTGGGTATGTGAGAAAGCTTGCCAGTAGCTTCCCATGGGTTGATAGTTCTTCCTGGGGTTTTCCTGGGTTCTTCCTACACCAAATAATGGCCGCCATGTATAGCCAGTCATGAGCGAAAAATGGCATTAAACCCACAAAACCAAACCAAACCAAGATGGCTTCAATGGTGACCATATTGGATGTCAGATTGGCACCATTTTCATTTAAGACCAATCAGACATCATAAGAAGTCTTTTTGTGAAACCCCCATGTTGATATGACCATCCACTCAGGAGGAGTAGTGATAACAAGATTTTCAAGATGGCTACTGTGGCAGACATATTGGAAGTCCAAGTGGAACAATTTTCATTTCAGACCAACTAGATATCATGTCTTTTGGTTTAAACCGCATATCAATATGGCTTTCCATTCAGGAACAGTAGCGATAAAAAGATTTTGAATATGGTCGCTGTGGTGGCCATATTGAACCTCAGACTGGCACAATTTTCATTTAGGACCAACTAGACATCAAAAGAAGTCTTTTAGTGAAAACCCCATGTTGATATGACAATCCATTGAGGAGGAGTAGCGATAACAATGTTGGCCATATTGGACATCTGAGCAGCATAATTTTGGGGTTTTTTTTAGGATCAATTAGATGTTAGGATGAATGTATGTGTAAAGTTTTATGGCAATCCTCAAAGTAGTTTAGGAGAAGTAACAATAACAAAACTGTGCTAATGGACAGACAGACAACAGGCCACCCCATAAGCTCTCCTGGTTCATGACCAGTAGAGCCAAAAAAAGCAGTCTGTGGGCTTCAAATTCATAGACAATACTATAATTGTTAATGATGTAAATGCATCACTTTGACATTTACACCCAATAGGCAACATGCAGAGTTACAGTGAACTGGTTCATATGTCAGTTTTGTTTGTTTTGTTTTAGTCAACAAAGAGTGTGAATGTGGGGTTTACCTGTCTCCAAGACCAAGGACATAACCCACCATGGACATAACAGCCAAGGACCTGGTGTAGTTAGTTCTCCTGTCAAACCATACCTGCAGTAAATAGTGCAAATATGCATTAAGGTTCTTAAATGTATGTGTATGATTCAGACAGATTAAATTAATCAGAAACAAAATAAAGAGAAACAAAGTGTGAGAGAGATGGGGGAGAGTGAACACACAAGAGAGAAACATTTAAATCAACATTTCCTAAAGGTGGCTGGTTCACAAAAGCTAGATTATGCATGTTTTATCCCTTCTTCCTTTATTTTGATTGACTAGAGCTACTAGTGATGGGTGCATTGCAAAGGGCCCCACTAAATACAGTTTGCTCCATACAGCCTTAACAGAGAAACTTGTTTTGGGAAACCAAAGTTAGGAGAAGATGGGCTTCAGGGGACATAACTCCTCTAAATGATGACATGGAATGTCTGAAAATAAATTCCTTCAAGGTCTCATAATCAAAGCAACAGCCCATATAAAGATAGGAAGTTGATTAACAAGGGCCATAACTCTGTCCAAAATGGAGTAGATGAGATCAAACAAAAAAAAGGTACAGCTAAGTCAATGCAACAATGTTCACATCAAATTCCATCAGAATATGTTGAATGGTTCTTGAGACATGCCAGTTCCAAGCAACATCCCATGTAATAAAACTATGTAGTTCATTGACCAAGGTCAAAAAAGTGTCCAAAAGGAGTAGACAAGACAAAACCCACATTTAAGAGACAATGTCCTTAACAAATTCCATCATAATATGTTGAATGGTTCTTGAGCTATACTGATTGCAAGCAACATTCCAAGTGGTCATGTAACATAGGAATTTGCTCAACTTGGGCCATAACTCTGTCCAAATTGGAGCAGATGAGACCAAACCAATGAAAGGCACATGAGACAATGTTCATACTAATTGCACCAGAATATGCTGAATAGTTCTTAAGCCATGTTGGTTACAAGAAACATTCCATGTGAAGAAATGGAGTTAATTGTTAGAGGCCATAACTCTATCCAAGATGGAGTTGATGAGACAAAACCATAATAGGTAGCTCTATGTCTATGTGACAATGCAGTGCTCCAAGTTGCAACTAAAATGGTTGCATTTGCAACTAAAACTTCAGGCACTAGAAAATTACATTAACACTTTTTAATTACAAGTATATATACGTTTTATGCTAACAAGATTTAGCAAATGCAATTTAATTCACAGCATAATCCTTATCGATTATGAGACTACCAGTTCCTACATTGTCGCCATCTTTACATGTGAATCATCTGGTTTACAGAATATATGTATGCAGTTAAATAAATGACCTGTGCAATAAACTTCAGCTAATTGTAGGGATCCAGAAAATTGTGGACATGGAGACAAATGTAACAAATTTGAATAAAATTACTGTCATTTGATCTGCCATAAAAGCAGATATGGCTAAGGCTTTATTAATAAAAACTATCATCAGAAGAAAATGAAAGTTAAGGCTGTTGATCAGTGAATTTGAGGCCAGGCAATATGTAGTGAGATAATAATAATAATAATAATAATAATATTAATAAGGCTGTTCCAGACAAACATACTTGGGACCCAGTGAAGGCACTTTCAATGTGGAGTAGTCACCCATCGATGCAATTTAGAATTTTGTATTATTTTCATATGAACTCTTTAAGAAATCAGAATACCCTAATATATATATTTTGGGGTATAAAACAACTAACAATAATTATAAATGGTCCATTGCCTGATTGGAGTCTGTATCATGTTCACCCAGGATAATCTTAAATACCCTTTTCTGGAGTCAGATCAAGTGGTTTTGACAGCACTTTGCCCTGATTAAAGAACAATGGACAGAAATAACAGTGACAATAGATCTATTATTTAATTGACTGTACTTTGATTGTGTTACTGACATGACCCACCTCTGAGCTAGGACTCTTGTACCAAAGAATCTTGGCCAGGTCATCTCCCTGTGTATGTTCAAGGGCATGCTCAAACACCTCCACCTTCTGCATCAGAGTCAGGTGATCATAATCCGGTGCCATCTGTATGGACAAGAGATATTGCTGGTTAGATTTACTTATTACAGACTCTTGCTCATCGTTTATCTTACATGTAGATCATTCTAGAAAATTCCTTTACCTATATTTGTGGATCTAGAGTGCAAGAGTAACTAACTTAAAACTGGAAATATCTCAGAACATATTCTACAAGTATGCCTCAGTTACCAAATATCTCAGAACATATTCTACAAGTATGCCTCAGTTACCAAATATCTCAGAACATATTCTACAAGTATGCCTCAGTTACCAAATAGATAATTCATATTATCCATTCAGCTTTAAGAAGAACCAAAGTATCTGGCACAAAACTTTCATTTACGTTATGTGGTGCAGTGAATGTAATTTATTAAAGTGACAATACACATTATTGGCACTGGGCCTATCCTAAGCAAACCACTGTGTTCATTTCTTGCAATATTCTGAGCAGGCCAGTAACTTTTATAGAATTCTGCTTTTAGTTTCAATAGTTACTGTCCAGAAGTCCTGCAAGGTTTGAAAGCTAATCTGAAACACGGTCTAATTACAGGCATGAAATTTTCACTGCATAAACCAACACTTATTACATATGAAGCTTACCCAGAGTATGAACTTATGATTAATGATGGCTTACCTTTTAGCATGAGTGAATGTCCAATGTCGGCTTACTCTAAGCATGAGCCTGTGCTTAATGTTGTCTTATCATAAGCATTAGCCTATGCTAAATTTTTGCTTACTCTAAGTATGAACCTATGCTCAATGTTGTCTCACCCTAAGCATGAGCATGTTTAATGTTGTCTTACCCTAAGCATGAGCCTATACTCAATGTTGTTTTACTCTAACCATGAGGGGAGCTGCATTAGCTCAGTTGGTAAAGCATCAATAATCCAAGGGTTGCAGGTTTGATACCTGCCCAGGCCAGCCTAGGTCAACTGCCTCGGTGTGACCTTGGGAAAGGCACTTAGTTTCTATTTCCTCGGCATGATATAGCCAACAATGTATTAAAAGTGCCATTAAAAGCAAGAAAACAAAACAACGGTCATGGTTGACTTACCCGAATCATAAGCCTGTGCTCAATGTTGTCTTACCATAAGCTTGAGCCTATGCTAAATTTTTGCTTTGCCTAAGCAAGAGCCATTACTCCATGTAGGTTTACTCTACGCATGAGCTTATCCTCAATGTTGTCTTACCCTAAGCATGAGTCTATGCTCAATGTTGTCTTACCCTAAGCATGAGTATATGCTCAATGTTCTCTTACCCTAAGCACGAGTCTATGCTCAATGTTGCCTTACCCTAAGCATGTGTCTATGCTCAATGTTCTTACCCTAAGCATGAGTCTATGCTCAATGTTCTCTTAACCTAAGCATGAGTCTATGCTCAATGTTCTCTTACCCTAAGCATGAGTCTATGCTCAATGTTCTCTTACCCTAAGCATGAGTCTATGCTCAATGTTGTCTTACCCTAAGCATGAGTCTATGCTCAATGTTCTCTTACCCTAAGCATGAGTCTATGCTCAATGTTCTCTTACCCTAAGCATGAGTCTATGCTCAATGTTCTCTTACCCTAAGCATGAGTCTATGCTCAATGTTGTCTTACCCTAAGCATGAGTCTATGCTCAATGTTGTCTTACCCTAAATATGAATCTATGCTCAGTGTTGTCTTACCCTAAGCAATAGTCTATGCTCAATGTTCTCTTACCCTAAGCATGAGTCTATGCTCAATGTTCTCTTACCCTAAGCATGAGTCTATGCTCAATGTTGTCTTACCCTAAGCATGAGTCTATGCTCAATGTTGTCTTACCCTAAGCATGAGTCTATGCTCAATGTTCTCTTACCCTAAGCATGAGTCTATGCTCAATGTTCTCTTACCCTAAGCATGAGTCTATGCTCAATGTTCTCTTACCCTAAGCATGAGTCTATGCTCAATGTTCTCCTACCCTAAGCATGAGTCTATGCTCAATGTTGTCTTACCCTAAGCATGAGTCTATGCTCAATGTTGTCTTACCCTAAATATGAATCTATGCTCAATGTTGTCTTACCCTAAGCATGAGTCTATGCTCAATGTTGTCTTATCCTAAGCATGAGTCTATGCTCAATGTTGTCTTACCCTAAATATGAATTTATGCTCCATGAAGGCTTGCCCAATGTTGGCTTATTCTAAGCATGAGCCTATGCTCTGTAAAGGCTTACTCTAAGCATAAGCCTATGCTCTGTAAAGGCTTACTCTAAACATGAGTCTTGCCCAATGTTGGTGTGATAAATTCTAGTGTCATAAAAGATAAATAGTGTGTGGCTCCTGTTAAAATAATTCTCACAAGTCCCAGTATTCAATACTTTCATAGTTTCATATGTCTATATTAATGGTCAACAATATGGGATAAATTTTAATACATACATGAAGATATATAAGACTTGTAGGGTCACTAGGCACAATAAATAACTGTACAGGTATTGTAATATTACGTTACATGACTTTAAATGATTAATATACTGTAATTTTGGGTGGTTGTGACTGGCACTTATTACGTATGGGTTTGTCTCCGTTGTCAATGTCGGTCCAAATTGGTCTTCTTGGTCATCGTGTCTTGGCCTCTTATAAGTCCTCTTACACTATTTAGTGTAGTATATTCATTTTCTGAGATACATGGTTAAGTTCTGTTGTGAATATCTTCACAGGAAGACTCCAAATATAAAGTAATTCCACTGACAAATTGCTTGTTTGTGTATAACAACCTGCCTGCCATCATACTTTTGAGCATTACTAAGGTGTTGTTAAGTATCATTCGAACCACTTGTGTGTTTCCCTTGTGAGCTTACGACCAAGGTTTTTCCCATCAGCCTTTGCGTAAGACCAAGGGGTCTTAAGGCTATAAATACCAGTCGTGCGCCATGTTATGGCAGATGCATTCTGACCAGAGGCGTGTACACGTGAGGTTGAAGACCCAATACATCCAAATACAACCGTGGTATGCTTACTATGGAGATCTCAATATAGTGCAATGAAATAAAGTATTCCAGACTATATAATATTCAAGAAAGACATAAAATAAACGTGTAAAAACTATATATTCTTCCATGTTGGAGATTGATGTTCCCCTAGAATTAACCATGCTGTAATAGTGCTGGTACAAACAAAATTACTTGTTCTGCTACAGTGTTATTTAACTGGTTGTATGCTTCTATATTGACTCATGTGACAAAAAATAATACATTACATATTACTGCATAATGAAATTCCACTAGTGAAGTATATTAAAGTGTCAGTACTGTTACTATGGTTATAGATAAATATGTATAGTAGGGATCATCCATTATAGTATTTTTATAGAGAGCATTCATTATGCGTATATTCCCTTGGAGTGAACCTTGGTTCGCTATAAGGAAGAAAAACATATTTCTAAAATGTATAATTCAAGTATTCGTGCATCCTTGAACATAACAAAGTGCTATATACATTGGGAAACACACCCGAGTGGTATCATATTTTCCACATGTTCTACAATTCAATTTGTTTCTGTTTGCACTTTTTCCTGAGAAATACATTAATCATATTTTCAGTTATTCTTTTTATATGTGTGTTCTTGACTTTCAATACTGAACTATATATGTCATTTACCGTTAGGTAAGCAAAGAAGAATTCTATGTATAATTTAAAAGGTAAGAGAACAAATAAATTATATCAATTTATTCTGACCCATTTCACAACAAGAGACTTTAGACTGGATAGTCAAAGACTGATAATTGCATTCTCAATTAATTCTTACACAGTGAACAGTTCCTTTTTATTATTACTAGCATTTATTAAATTGTTGAAACTTAAATAGCTCTCATGTTTTGTGATTAAAATCCCAAGTTGACATCAAGTCGAAGCTGGCCTTGATCGGGACATTACAATTGACATACCCTATGCTTACCCAAAGAAAAGGCTTATGCTCTGTGAAGGCTTACTCTACACATAAGCCTTTCCCAATGTTGGCTTACCCCAAGCATGAGCCTATGCTCTGAGAAGGCTTACTTGAAGCATATGACTATGCTACATGTAGGCTTATCCAAAGTACGAGCCTATGTTCTGTGTAGACTTACTCTAAGCATAAGCCTGCTCCCAATGTTGGCTTACCCTAAGCACATGCCTGCACTGCATGTAGGCTTACTTTATACATAAGCCTTGCCCAATGTTGGTCTACCCTAAGCAAGAACCTGTGCTAATTGTTGGCCTACCCTATGAAATGTTGGCTTACCCTAAGCATAAGCCTGTGCTAATTGTTAGCCTACCCTAAGCAATGTTGGCTTACTCTAAGCATAAGCCTGTGTTCATTGTTTATGCAATGTTGGCCTACCCTAAGCAATGTTGGCTTACCCTAAGCATAAACCTGTGCTAATTGTTGGCCTACCATATGCAATGTTGGCCTACCCTAGGCAATGTTGGCTTACCCTAAGCATAAGCCTGTGCTCAATATTGAGTAGAATTTTCTTCTTTTCCCTGTAGTCCCTAATGAGTGAGTGCAGCGTGTCACAGTGTGGTACCCAGCCTATCAATCCCGAGTTGGTGGACAGAGGAATCACCGAGAACCTCTGTATACTGGAAAATAGAAACAATTATTTATATAATAGGATTAGATAACATTTATGATCCAAATACAAATTCAAGCCATGTATCCTTTTGTTTAAACCAAAATTAAACTCCAGCTCAAAGTCAAAATGTCTGACATGTAACTTTACTCAAAATAAAATTAGAATCAAACAAACTTAAAGAATGTTTTCAAGATATGGTTTCTCTTACAGCTTGCTTACTTTAAATAACTTAGATGTATCCAATATATTAGGACCTTATGTTATAAAACTTTTCTCAACTCCAAATCTTACTAAAATAATATTCTACATGTGTCAATTTTGAGTAATATTTCCAAGGTTGGAGTAAAGTTAAGTTTTGCTACAGAGAGGCCTGATCGAGGAGTTTGGGCCCAAGTTCAAGAATCCTAAACAATGTGTTTTGCACATTTAGGACCAAGACTTTTTAATTTAAATCTGCCTGTAAGAGTGAATTTGGATTTTTTTTAAAAAAATACATATTAATTACTTCAAGTAAAGGGTAACTTTCATCTGTGTTTTCCATTTGACAAATTGGCATTCCTTTATCCATTAACCTCAGAAAATTTGCATGTACACCATCTGTAAACAATATATGAATGGCTATTCAAACCTTGGCTTAATCCATCATTGTCCCAAAAATGTGGCCCTACATGACATGCTTGGCTTCACATCTTTTGTTTGCATGTTAGTTATTGCTTCTGCAGAAGATCACACTCAATATGATGAAGTAAATAAGTTTAATCAAGCAAGTAACACCATTATTAAGTGATCAAAGCTGGCAAATAAAGTCAAACAACAGAGTAAAGGAGCACTGACTTCAATAAAAAATGCCACAATTAATGATGGCTCCTTTGATGATTACCATATTGACATGTGTAATATGTGACACAAGCTGTGTACAAGCATCAATGTATCCTGGATTCAGTTTAAAGTATATTTATTGCTACTTTCAGTTACAACAACATGAATTCAGCGCAGTTTAATTTCTTTTCCCAACAAAGCATACATCAGAGGATGAAAGGGAATAAACTCGGTCAGAAAGTAAACAGTATAGAGGTGCTTTTGTGTATTTACACTACCAACATGGTTTCCAGTTTGTTTTATGCAAGTTTTTAAAGCCTTGATGCATTTCCATCAATATAGATTTGTCTCAGTCATTTAATATTGAAAACAATATCATGTCAATGTAATCAATCTTTCTGGTAAGGGGTCAATTACAACTATATCTGGGTGAGGGGGGTTGTAGTGAGGGGGGACATAACTAGTCTGCATTATGGAGTTATTAGCTTTACTTGATGAACAATATGGTTTCATGTTCCCTGATAAGTCACAGATCAACTTCTCTACCGCTGACAACAGCATTATAAAGTGTCCCCACCAGTATTCAAATGGAATCAAAATTAAATCAAAGAATGACTATAATATCATGTTTTACAGGAACAGTATTTGAGATTAATAAATACATACATCATATTTGTATTAAAAGAAAGCATAAATACAAGGGCAAGATCTATTTGTAACTAAAAGCCTTTTTTTTTTTTTGCAGAAAAGCATAAAAGAAATGGGAAATCCTCTACTCAAATCCTCAATTGCTTTAACAATAGTTTCCACTTATATTAACAATAATTCAGACTGCAACTAAACATTTCTGAAAAATATAATTTTTCAGCTTCATTTTCATCTGTGCCAGAATGCAATAATGACACTCAAGGGAATGAATGAGAAACCATCCTAGTTTTCAGTCTTACGTCAAGTTCCTGCGGAATGTTTCAGGGTTGTTGAGAAGTAGGGAGTTGACCAGTCCAAAGAGCTGCATGACTCTCTCATCCTGACGTAGGTCCTCATGGCCCTTCAGAAGGAACATGTACTCCTGACCATTGCTCCCTGCAAATAACAGGTACAGCAAATTCACACAAGGATAGCAAACAATCTTACACTGAATTATTGAATGTTGTGATTGAATCTTAGTTTATTTAACTGTTCATTTTGTCACCAAGATCAATTCGGTCTAGTTTTCAAAACTTCTTCACAAAAGTGCAGATATATTGGTAGTCAGCTGTGCACCATTTTCATTCAGAACCAATTTAATATTGCGAGAAGTAATTAAGTGAAAATTCCATGTCAATGGCATCATTCATACAAGAGATACACTGATAACAAGACTTTCAAGATGGCCACTGGTGCCATGTTAGAGGTTAAATGAACACCATTTTCATTCAGAACAAGTTACACACTGCTATAGTAATGCCTTAGTGAAAACCAAATGCCAATAAGACCATCCTTAAAGAAGAAGTAGCCAGATAAAGATTTTCAGATCGGCAATCAAGGCAGCCATTTTGGAAGTAATATCAACCACATTTTAATATAGGAATAACTATATATTGAAAGAAATATTTTTTTTTAAAAATAATGGTATGACCATCTGTTTAGAAGAAGCAGCTGTGACCTACACATTGGCATCAGTTTCATTTAGGACCAACTACATTTAGTGAGAAGTGTTTTAGTGACAACACCATGTCAATATGAATATCCCATCAAGAGTAGTGATAACAAGATTTTCAAGATGGTCAGCACTGATCAGCACCATTTTTATCTATGACCAACTAGACATCATAAAGAAGTCTTTTAGTGAAAACCCCATATTAATATGACCATCCACTCAGGAGGAGTAGCGATAATAAGATTTTCAAGATGACCACCATAACAGCCATAATGGATGTACAAGTGGCACCATTTTAATATTTAGGACCAACTATGTCCATGAGACCATCCATTCAGGAGGAGTAACTATAACAAGATTTCCAAGATGGCCACCACTGCTGATATATTGGATGTCAGATTAACACCATTTTCATTTTGGACCAACTAGACATCATAAGAAGTCTTTTATTGAAAACCCCATGTCAATATGACCATCCATTAAGGAGAAACATAGAAAAAAAGATTTTCAAGACAGACATATTGGATGTCAGATTGGCACCATTTTCTTTTAGGACCAGCTACACATTATAAGAAGTCTTTTGGTGAAAATTTCATGTGGATATGACCAATCTGTTCAGAATAAGTCGCGATAACAAGATTTTCAAGATGGCCATCATGACAGCCATGTTTGATATAAGACTGTAAGATACAACCATCTTTTCAGGATGTCACAATTTAAAGATGGCTACTATAGTAGCCATAAAGGATGTAAGATTGGCACCATTTTCATTTAGGGTCAACTTGGCATCACAAAAAGTCTTTTGGTTAAAACCCATGTCAATATGACCATTCATTCAGGAGTAGCTATAAAAAGATTTTCAAGATGGTCACCATGGCAGCCATATTGGATGTCAGATAGGCACCATTTTCATTTAAGACCAACTAGACATCATAAGACTTTTGAATGAAAACCCCATGTCAATAAGCCTATCCATTCAGAAGGGGTACCTTATAACACAATTTTTAAGATGGCCATCATGGTGGACATACAGGATGTAAATCAGCACCATTTTCATCAATAATTGGTTTTTGGTTTTGTTGGTTTCAATGGTACTTGTAACACATTACTGGCTATATCATGCCAAGGAAATGGGAGCTAAGTGCCTTTCTCAAGGACACACCAAGGTAGCCAACCTGGGCTGACCTGGGCAGGTATCAAACCTGCAACCCTTGGATTATGAGTCCAACACTCTACCAGCTGAGCTACTTTGGCTCAATTTCATTTAGGGGCAACAAGACATCATATGAAGTCTTTGGTGAAAACCCCATGTCGATATGACCATCCATCAAGGAGATTTCAAGATGGCTGCCATAGTGACCATATTGGAGGTCAGATTGGCATCATATTCGTTTAGGACCATCCAGACATCATATGAAGACTTTTGATTAAAACTCCACAATGATAAGACCATCCATATAACATAGCTATAACAATGTTTTTAAGATGGCTACCATGGTGACCATATTGGATATAAAATTAGCACCATCTTAATCTAGGTTTGGTTTTTTGGTTTTGGTTTTAAAGGCACTTTTAACACATTATTGGCTATATCATGCCAAGGAAATGGAAATTGAAGCCTTTCCCAAGGACACTCTGAAGAGTTGACCTGGGCTGGTATTAAACCCGTGAGTCTGATGCTCTAGCAACTAATCTATCACATTTAGGACCAACAAGATATCATATGATGTCTTTTGGTGAAAACCCCATATCAAAATGACTATCCATCCAAGAAGAGTAGTGATAACAAGATTTTCAAGATGACTGCCATAGTGGCCATAATGGAGGCCAGACTGGCATCATTTTCATTTGAGACCAAGTAGACAAGATAAGAAGTCTTCTGGTGAAAACCCCATGTTGATATGACTTTTCATTCAGGAGGAGTAGTGACAAGAGTTTCAAGATGGCGGCCATGGTGGCAACATTCAATGTCTGAGCAGCACAATTTTCATTAGGACCAACTAGACATCATAATAAGTCTTTTACTGAAAACCCCACATCAGGAGAAGTAGCAATAACAAGATTTTCAAGATGGCTGCTATGGCAGCCATATTGGATATCTGAGAGACACCATTTTCATTCAGGATCAACTAGACCTTGGGATAAACGTATGTATAAAGTTTCATGACAATTTTCCAAGTAGTTTCAGAAGAGAAACAATAACAAGCTTGTGCTGATGTTTAGATGACAGGCATCAGACAATGGACAGATGATGAATGATAGACAACAGGATATCTCATAAGCTTTTCTGGTTTATGACCAGTAGAGCTAAAAGCAACATTTTTCTCTGATATCAAAGAAGAGGCACCATAATTAGCTGATACAAAACCAAAGATTAATGTTGTTTTTGTAATTTTAACAAAAATTATTGTCCTTAAAATCTGCTTCAGAAGCTATTATTACTTACTGTCTACCACTAGAAGCCAGATTGTATTGGGTGAAAGTTACAGACATTGAGTAACCTTGGAGTGGCAGGGTGAAAGTCGCAGACATTGAGTAACCTTGGAGTGGCAGGGTGAAAGTCACAGACATTGAGTAACCTTGGAGTGGCAGGGTGAAAGTCACAGACATTGAGTAACCTTGGAGTGGCAGGGTGAAAGTCACAGACATTGAGTAACCTTGGAGTGACAGGGTGAAAGTTACAGACATTGAGTAACCTTGGAGTGGCAGGGTGAAAGTTACAGACATTGAGTAACCTTGGAGTGGCAGGGTGAAAGTCACAGACATTGAGTAACCTTGGAGTGGCAGGGTGAAAGTTACAGACATTGAGTAACCTTGGAGTGGCAGGGTGAAAGTCACAGACATTGAGTAACCTTGGAGTGGCAGGGTGAAAGTCACAGACATTGAGTAACCTTGGAGTGACAGCCAGGAGTACAAGCTTAGTTCATGCATCAATAATTACCTTGATTAGCCACTATATCTGAGGCCTCACATGGAATCCATGCAGCATGAAGTCCACTCATCCAATTAATAAACTCAATCAAATGTACAATACACAGTTAACCTGATGAGGGTACCTCTATCACAATATGCAATGTATGATTATTAATATAGAAAGTTTACCCCTGAATAAACATGTTGTTTCCATTTCCAACTGCATTGGTCAGAAAAAGCCTTCTAAGTAGGCTAGGATAATATAGCATGTAAGAATCTATGCAGTCATGAGCTAAACATAAATACTTAACCCAGTCAGTAAAGCATAAAATAAAAGTCACAGTGACCATATTTGGTTGTAAGAGTGTAGTACTAATAGAGATGCATCCAATTATCAAGTTTTATGATTGGAACATAACCAGCACTCATAAAATAAACTTTTAAAACAAAATTTTAACAAAGTCACTGAAGTATGAAATATATCTCGAGACCTTTCTTACAATAAGAGTGTAGTACATATCAAGATGTATCCCCTCATCATGTGTCATGATTCTTGGCAGGATAGTATGCATATAGTATGCCAAAAACTTCTTTGGTCATGAGCTAAACACAAAATTTTAACCAAAACCAGCAAAAGATGAAATATAGGTCACATTGAGCTTTCGTTGTAAGGTTGTGGTACTAACAGAGATGCATATCATCATCAATTTTATGATTCTAGCATGAACAATTCCTGAAAAATGAACACAAAACAAAATTTAACCCATCAGTGAAGTGTAAAATATGTGCCAGAATGACCTATTACTGAAATGAGTAGTGCTCATCAAGATGCATCCTCTCATCAAGTTTCATGATTTTTGATAGGACATTATGTACACAGCATGCAAAAAAACTATTTGGTCAAGAGCTAAATGTAAAATCTTAAGCCAGTAAAATGAGACATGTAGGTCATAGTGCCTTTTTTTGCATTGGTGTGGTATTATCAGAGATATATACAAAATCATCTACTTTTTTTTATGAAAGTCAAGATGCATTCCCTCACCTTCAACCTTTGTACAACAGTATTTATATCAGGTCATGAGATAAATACAAAAACTGAAGCCAGTAAAATGTGATGTGAAATGTAGTGACTTTTCTTTGTTGCAAGGGTGTGGTACTAACATAGTTGCATACAATCATCTAGTTTGATGATTCTAGCATGAACAGAGCTTGAGAAATAAACTTAAAACACAAAATTTAACCAAAGTCATAAAAGCATGAAATATGGGTCAAATACCTATTTTTGATGAGGGTTTAGTATTGATCAAGATGCATCAGCTCACCAAGTTTCATGATTCAAGGAATAAAAGTATGTGTACATTGTGCAAAAAACCTGAGCTAACTGCAAAAACTTAACCTAGAATGTACAACGAAAAGTTAGCCCCTCCCCAAACCCACTCCACACTTACCTTGTACCTAGAAATAAAGAATGGTTGAGATGCAATTAGGCTATACATATGTATATGCTTTTATCTGTGCAGACACCAACGCCAATGCCAAAACCTGGTGTAGTACAACAGCTCTCCTCTACTTTGTTCAGTTGAGGTAAAAAGAAAATGTTAACATATGCTGCCTTTGAAAGACTGTTAATAGTTACTGTTTAAAGATTAAAAATCATAGTTTTACTTGAATAGTTTGTGGAAAAACGTCTGAAAAGCAAGATTTCTTAAGTTTTATATTATATATAGTTACTATTTGCAAACATTGATTGATAGGCATGATAAAAGAGAAAATTTTGCCAGTTGTGATATGAAGTTCCATTCTGAGATTAATGGTTTCCCGAGAGAAAAAGCACAACAGTTGCTAACAAGAATGGATAAATTGATAAAACAGTTATGCATGAACTTTTATTTCTAATATCATTCAAAATTAAATGTGGAAAATCATTTGAATCCATCCTAAGTAAGCAGTGTCATGACACTTTAAGATGCAGAGATGCTGCCAGGATTTTACCTAAAGGGGGGAGCTCCCTCCTTGTCACCAAAATAAGGGGGGGGGGAGTAGAGCAAAAATGAGGGGGAGGAGGAAAACGGCCATAGTTCGATATTTACCTAACACATAAATATCTGTCTCTTTCCTTCTTCCTGCTCCACTATGTTAGAGCTCTATTAAAATCAAAATCCTCAAAAGATGTCTCCTCTAGCTGTATAAGCATTAATCTAATGATCATTTCTGAGCTTAATTTGTTCCTAATCTGTGTATAAATATTTTTCTGTGCTGAGAACCACCTTTCACATATGCATAGCTAACTAAGCCAGCTTGAACAAGATCGAAAACTGTTCTTTATGGTTGTTTTGTACAATTTTCAACAGCTCATTGGTGTTGTCTCTTGGATATCTCTGCTCCAAAATAATATTTTTCACTAACAAGAGCTCTGCCAAAGTTTCACTTTCTGGAATCAGTGCTTTGCTGACTACTATGCCAGATTTCTTATCTGTTCCACAATGTTGTATTAGGGTTTTAAGTCCATCAATGCCAAAGTCAGCTTGTTCAGACAGAGGTATTTTTATCAAAAATAAATATCCTTACTTTTTAATTTCTTTTTAGATTATCTTAACCCTTAGAGTGCTACCTAGTTTTGTAGCCCAATATCCCTCAAGGCAGAATTGTTTGAGAAAAGAAATGAAAATTGCACTCTTCTTTTAAATTGTCTGTATTTTAATTAGGCTTGGTATTCTGCCTTTTTGACATTTAATTTTGAAATACCGCTTAATAGGGGGTTGACCAGCATGCCGTCTGTTTTTGTCCATCCAGCATGTACATCGGACTCATATTCAAAATCATTTTCAGGTTCAAAATTACTCACTGGTATTTCCAGTAACACTTTCCAAGCTCCAATAACCTCATATACTTCAAAACTTTAAAAATCATTGTCATCATTGCTATTATCAGCTAGTATTTGCCAAGAGAAATCATCATCTGAAGATGAACCATGCTGGAAGTCAGCCATTTGGGGTTTTTGAAGAGCCCTTGCTTTAAACACGCATTTGTAAAACTTCCTTCATGAATGCAAGGTTCAACCTCAACAATGCTTGCTCCAGGGCCCAATGTGCCAATCAAATTTAGTTTAACAACCATTTATGACAAGCCGAAGTATTCAGATGTGTAAACAGTTGCCTACCGGAAAAAAAAGAGAGATGACGAGACAAGCACTACGAGACCTGTACTGGTGGTGCGACTTATTCTGTGACAAGCACTTTAAGGGTTAAAAGTTTTTAAAAAATTGTACACTGCTCAGATTACATTTTTATATGCACAACTTTAAACTAATTTGAATCAATTAACAAAAAGTAAAACAAAACAAAGGTATTTACTCATAAACACAAATCACTTACCTACAGGAGCACATTTGGAGTAGCTAACAATATACAGAATGGTATAGAGAAAAATAATAGACTAACTCAAGCCTGAAAATGAGGTTACAGTGACCTACTTTTGTATGGGTTTTTTACTCTCCTTGAGATGCATCTACATACCAATTTTCATATGTAGGTAGACCTACTTTTGATATGGTATGATTACTCACCTTTATCCACACTGAAATTTTCGTAAGTGTGCATGAAATAGGGTCTAAGATATTGAGGATGTAACTGACAGAGAGCTAAACAAAAGTCACTTGCATGTGAAAATATTATCACACTGACCTACTTTTGGTATGGTTGAGTAACTTCTATCCAGATGTATCTGCATAGCAATTTTCATGAGTGTAGGTGAAATAGAGTCCAATATAATGAGGGTATAATGAACAAATAGCTGAAAATACAAAAGTCACTCCAGCATGCAAATTAGGTCACACTGACCTAGTTTTTGTACAGCCGAGTTACTTATCCTAGATGCATCCACATACCAATTTTCATAAGTGTAGGTGAAATAGGGTCTGAGCTATTGAGGGGGTAATTAAGTACTGAGAGGATAATGGATGAACAAATGAATACATGAATAATGGGCAAAACACTATATACTGCCTACCAACTTAGTTGTCGAGGGATAAAATATCGTCTTTTAGCAGATTACTAAATCTGCGTTAACATTTACCCTTAAATACACCTTACATTTTTTAATCCCATTCTAATCAGCTGAATTAATATATTACTTCTCTGTTTAGGTAAATGATGCTAATCTTGTAGTCTAATTTTGTCACTGAAAGCTGTTTCTTCTTTAACATTCAAGCACAAGCAAGAGATTCAGACCAAGATGTTCAAACATCATTAATGTTCACCCTGTTGAATACCAACCAACCCATTCAGATATCAGCATGAAGTTTTAATTTAATAATAACCCACGGCAATATTACTCGCACCTCATACTGACACTGCATGACGCTTTATCAATATCTATTACAGTTCAAGCACTGATTGGCTAATTGTTTAGTCTGTGTGAAAATGGCAGTGTACAACATAGTGGGCCATATTCAGGACTATAATGGGAGAAATCTGAATAACGAGGCAATATTTCTCTGATTCTTGGAATGAAGGTTTCATTATTAGTCTTTGACAGTCTCTGTTCAATCTACTGATTACATTAAAACAGTATAATCTTATACACAGTGAGATGATAATAAATGACAGTTCTGACATCATATAAGATAATTACTTTGGGCATCCAAAAGCACAGGGTAAAGACGGTACTCAAAGAATCATAAATATGCTGGAAATCATGAACATATACTTAGTACCCACCAAAAATGCTGAGCTTTCTGGGCCTCTGTTTGGAGGTGATGACCTGCAGGGAACTCTGGACTTTCTTGATCCTGATGACCGGCTGACTGGGATCATACGTTCCTGGAACTGCCAGCTCCAGGTCCTGACATCTCAGTAACTTGGGGGATACATACTGCAGTTCCAGGGAGGTTAGCTGGAAGAGAAGAAATGACAAGTAAGTGAGAAGTACTGTATTTTGGTGTGTGTAATGCACAACCCAATTTTTGACCCAGAATGAGGTAAAAAAAAAATTGGTTCTGCCATATAACGCACATTTGATAGAATTTAAAATACTGATAATTTCACTTCTTTCTTATGGTGTGACAATAGTCGACCATTTTGGATAGTGTACTGATCATCATTTGTTATATGACATCTGATTAGTTTACAATAAACCAGTGCCTGATTGCTTCTCTGGTCTTTCCTTTAAGTGCATGGAACACAATCATTACCAATAATTTTTGTTACATATATCATGAAAGAAAAAAGAAAAAAAAACAGTAATATTGAAAGAATATTTTTCTGATTATATGGCTTGGCAGTTGCATCTAATCCCTCCAACTCCTCTTCGCTGTCATCAATCTTGAAAAATTACTGCATATCCTCATCTGTCATCATTCCAATAGTTGCTGCACAATAGCTCTCATTTTCATCCTTGCTCTCAGTCTCTGGGTGGTGTTCATGCTTAGCATTAGCATCATGCTCCCACAAGACGTCATCCTCTGTGCCAGCACTTTTTGAAGGCATGGATGATGATGCTTGGATCTAGCTTGGCCCATACATTCACTATCCACTGGCAGACTTCAGTCAGCTCAGGTTTCTTCATTCTTCCAGATGGTTTAAATATGTGTTGGTTGTCAGCATACCACTCAGTCCATTTTCTTCTCAGCACTGTTTTCATGGGTTTGTTGAAGCTGACATCTAAGGGCTGGAGCATTGATATCATACAACCAGGAATTATGCAGAGATGCTGCCAGAAATTTTCTTAAGAGGGGGAGGTCCCCCCACACCTACCTTCAGAGGGGGGATCATCGGGGGAGGGGGGCAAGGGTAAACTAAGCCGAATGGTAGATGATGGGTGACAACATTATTATAAGGTGTAGAAACACCTAATTTAAAACAAGCATTTAATGATTTTGACTTCTTTGACAATAAATGTATAAGGTAGCTGCATACCTAATTGTTGCTCAGCTGGTAAATATTCTTCTTTGTTTCTTATCACTCCCCTTCAAATATGCCTTTGCAAACTGAAAATAATTTACTGGACCACACACACATCTGTATAGTAATTAGTTTATTTATTGTTTCAGATGTTAACCCACAGGCCTTTGAAACTCTATCACTGTAGTTGGAAAATGTCAGAATATCTTAGAAAAAAAAATGGGGAAAAAATACTTATTCCGAATTATATATCTGTATAGGATTTTGTTTTGTTTTGTTCTCAGATATTCTGACATTTTCTTACTACAGTGATAGAGTTTTAAAGGTCTGTGGTTACCCTATTTCTCTGAGTAGTATGAATTTTACTTTGAGAACTTAATCACCTTTCACAATCAGTTTTTCGTAAAGGCAGAACTGCTGCAATTATGACCAGTCTGAATATATTCGGTAACTGGTTTTCAGGTATCCAAAACACAATTTTCCACAATTCACGCATGTTGTTCCTTGGATATTTCTGTGGATGTATCAGAATTTCTGCTGGGCCTAAACCGTAGTAAACGACATCATGCTGGTTATTTCTGTATCACAGCTTTCTGCGCTATGTTCAGTTGGCAACAAACCATCAGATATTTCATCCTCCCTAGTTTTGTCATTAACAGATGATCTTTCCATCTCGCTGAGTTTCCTAAAGAAATCAGTTATATTTCGTTTCAACATAACACACCACTGCTGCGCTTTAGATATTTCGATTGATTGATCAATTTACTACACTGCTCCAGGAAACAATTCAATCGGAATACCTCCATAGTTTCTGCAATACTCCAACAGATCTCCATCATAAAGGTGCTTGTATTCAAACAATATTCTCCATAGATATAGGATTAATTGAGATCATGGAGAAAAATTACAAAAAAGACGATCTGATCAACCTAATTAAAAAACAAAAAATAAAAAAGTCGCACATTGGGTACGAGAAATCACGGGAAGCACAGATAACTTTCGTGATCTTTCCCCATTAGGTTTTCAAAGTTGCATGAGTCTCTATCATTTTTGTGAGAAACCCACAATCCCGCGGCCTGGCAGCATCTCTGATTATGCCCAGAGTGGTCTGGTAGTCAGTCTTTAGCAGGTCCTTGACATGATCTGACTTGTGGCATCGGAAGGCTTCCAGAACTAATAGGCTTTTTCTGCTATAACCACCTAGCCATTTTCCCCATACATTCTTTATCCAGTCCTTCATCAATGTTTCATTTATCCATCCCTTCTCCTGGCACCTGACAAGGATCCCCTTTGGCCACACTGCACAATTTGGAAGTGTCTTCCTCTTAATAACAACAAAAGGGGGGGGGGTAGCTTTCCACCATCCACCATCTGTGGTACAGGGGTACAGGCAAGCATAACTGTAAAACTGTTTTTCTCATTGCTGGTTGTGGTGATGATGATGTTGCCGGCCCCTTTCATGTGGACAGTGGTGTTTGATGGAAGATCGAATGTCCCATTGCCAGTTGTGGTGATGCTGATGTTGCTGGCCCCTTATATGTGGACAGTGGTGTTTAATGGAAGATCGAATGTCCCATTGCCAGTTGTGGTGATGCTGATGTTGCTGGCCCCTTATATGTGGACAGTGGTGTTGGATGGAAGATCAAATGTCAAAAGCGTCTGGTCAACAATTCCTATCTGGCTCAACTCAAAGTTTTATCTTTTGTGCTGTTTAATGATGAATAACTGGAATTCTAGCAGTTTGCCCTCATAATCTTCTGGCAGCTTCTGGGCCATATGTGTGCATCACCAAATTAATAAACCATGCAATCACAGAAATGCACAGACCCAGCTCACAGACCCCTTGTAGTCATCTATTTTCTTCTCTTTGTTTTCTTCTATCCATTAAACCATTCAAGGACTCCACTCTTTATGTCCGTATACTTTGTGCTTGTCCCTCTATCTGCCTGCTTTGTCCTCTGCATTTTCCTGTCTTTCTTTCATTCTTCTCCAACCCCTAACAGAAGACTCTCCTACATTGAACTCCCTCCCAGCAACTCTGTTACCATGTGCTTATGCATAGGCAATGCCAATATCATATATTAACTTATTATTTTGTTTCATGATATGTGTCAATATTACCATAACAGACAAACCAGTCACCAAAAAGATGTCCCTAAATGTGCCTCTGATGAGAACATTAACACTGCATGAATTCTAAATATTATATTTCAATTCAAACATTAAATAAGAAACTATTAACTGAAGAAAAAAAAAATTATAGTCCCACAGTTATTGAATATTGAACATTTACAGGTACACCTCATCGTGAATAGGTCTAGCTTCGGTTGGCTCCACTGAGCGTAAACTCAATGAAGGATGGGCAGATAGAAATACCACTCCATACGAAGCAGTTGGCATATCATCTATAATTGGCCAGTACACTGAGCCTGCCAGGGATGTATCAGACTTGTATGTGTATATGGTATACGACACACCAACGGAGGAACTCCCATACCATAATAAAGAGCTCTGGTGATTTTGCCCTCCACCTGTTCAAAGAGGTAGTTCACCTAGATTGAGTTGTCTGACATTATCAAACCCATCCTCCTTTGGATGTGGTCCCCTTCAAGTGTGGGAGGTGTGGAGAATGACCTTCATTCCCAAGAGATTGCTGTGAAGAGTCTTCACTTGAACCATTCACTTGCCACTCACCATCCAGAAGCATTGTAGCAAGTGTGCCTCCCAACCCAACAAACTGGGGTCTGTGCAGATCGTGACTTCTGCTTGGGGGACTTTCAAATGTACTCCTACTGCTAGCCACTCCCCATCTTGCCGCTGAAGCAGGAAGTGTTTGGTTTGGGTTAAGATCATAATCTGTTGATTTAAACAATTTGAGACTGGGTGCCACTGTGCAAAGAAGGCCATCTGCAGAGGGTACATGAAAGACAGCCATGACAGAGCATTTAGCAGGTAGAGGAGTTGATTCCTATTTCTGCTGTTTCTTATTGTCAATGTGATATCGATCACTAAGACTAAAATGTTGGTTTCACCATTTTATTTTGAATTTGCACTGTTAAACTTTGGTTTATTATGCATTTCTTTTATAGGTGGTTACAAGTTTCACCTAACAATATCATTTCAGGATGTTCCACAACTGCAAGAAAGCAAATTTTTAAGTAAATTTTGTTTCTCTGAGAATACTTACCTGATCACATTAACGTTTGGGATATAAGCCTGCTACCTCCCGAATCCAATCCTACTACAAAACAAAAATTAGTCTTTTGTGTCTATGTCATATAGACAAAGGGCAATAACTCTTGCCCATTACCTCCCCTTTCCACCACCAGGTGTCGCTAGTTTTTAAGCTGAGCGATATACCAATGAGGATGCTCGAATGGCGGAGTGGCTGGGAGGGTTTTTAAGTAATGTGATCGGGTAAGTATTCTCTGAGAAACATAATTTACTTAAAAATTTGCTTTCTCCTTCAAATATGTTCCTCGATCACATTAATGTTAGGAGAATAGGTAATAGGAGGGAATGCTGAGCATCCTACCTATACCTTGGGTATCCTTCATGGGAATAAAAGGCTGGATTCCCTATTTGCAATTTGAAAGCAACACTGCCTAGGGTCATGTGATCTGTGATCCTTATAACCAGTTAAGATGATTTTTTAATTTTTCTTACCGAAAAAATTTCATTGGTGAATCCAGTGAAGCTAAGAGGCTGTGTTGGCTTTAACTGGGTCTGGTGGTTATTTGGGCTGTTGCGACAGGACCCAACAGATTCAGAGTTTGTCTCTGCGAAGGTTGACTTGGCATGCTAGTTGACAGCTTCTATTATGGCTCGTATCGAAATGTTATGTTCGAACATGATGCTCAGAGATCACTCTAATTTCAAGAGCTGAAATGCTCATAAGACGACACTGATCTTTTGAGACTTCAGAGTACGCTGAGCAAATAACCCACTTCAGCCACAAAGATGGGGATTGAGGGATGATATCCTGCTTGAAGGCGCGGATAGGGTCTTGCATGGCTGCTGCTCTTGACGCATATTACAAAGAGGGAGCATATGACGACTCTCAGATTGCCCACTGACAGCAACCTATTTTTGGCCACATAGCCAGGTTGCATCATGAGGACCACCGAACCATTCAATCTGAACAGAAGATAGTTTGGGTCAGCTGAAAGGGTATGTAACTCGCTCACCCAGCATGCTGAGGCTAAGGCTATCAGGAAACATGTTTGTATGATAATAGCTTCAGCTAGGTTCGGGCTAGAGGCTCAAATTTATCTGAATTGAGCCATGTTAAAAACCAGGAGAGATTCCATTTTGGAAACAGGGTGAGGGATTTTGGTTGATCTGAATCATAATTGGCAGATAGGTCTGATAAATCTTTATCATGAACAATATCTTATCTGCCATGATGCCCGAATGTGTCCGTTATCATGGAGTGGTAGCCTTTCATGGTAAATGGGACCACCTTTTTCTTCTCGTAGAGCCAGAGAAAAAAGTCGGCCAGTTGAGGAATCAAGGCACTCAAAGGGACGATGTTATTTACTCTGCACCAGGCCCTGAAAATACGCCACTTTCCCTGATAAGCCTTCCGAGTGGAGGGATTTCTTGCTCTCTGGATTCTCTCTACAATTAGAGGTCTAAATTCTTTCTCTCTCAAGGCTGTCCTCACAAGAGCCAGGAATGAAGGAGAAGGCGGTCTGGGCAGGGGTGGAACACCTGCGACCATGGTTGCTTGAGAAGATTTGGCTTGGCTGGAATCTTCCTGGGCAGATATATCGCTAGATCGAGTAGATCAGTGACCCCTGACTTGTCCCATCTGAAAGGGGCATTTGAACGATCTTGCAGTTCTGACCTCTCAACTTCTGTATTATTTTTGGTACCAAGACCATGGGTGGGTAGGCAAGGTCCAGAACCTCTCCCAACTGATCGATAGTGCATCCATGGCACAAGCTTCTGGGCCTATAACTGGCGAGACGAAGGTAGGCAACTTGTGATTCCACCTTGTCACAAAAAGATCGATTAATGGATGCCCCCAACGTACGTAAAGCCGATGAAAAACTGATTGATGTAGGGACAATGCCGTATGAATGACTTGACCCTTTATTGATAGAGAGTCAGCCGGGACACTGAGTCTGCTGGAAATGCACCTGATTTGTACGTTGATATGGAGTTGGTAGCACCAATGTAGAAACTGCCAAAGCAGAACATACAGGTCGGGTGAATTGGTGTCCCCCTGTTTGAGGAGATAGATCACCACTTCCAAGTTGTCCGACATAATCAGGACTGTTTTCCCCAAGAGTCCCTCCAGAACTGAAAGGCATTGATGACAGCCTTCATTCTGAGAAGGTTGATGTGGAGAGGCAGTTCCCCTGGATCCCACGTGCCGCTGACCGTATTGAAGTCCGGCAACAGTTGGGGTCCCCAACCATACGTAATGGCATTAGTACATACTGTCTCTTCCAAATGGGGCTTCTCCAGAGGAATTCCTGTCGTGAGCCAACCAGGATTGTGCCACTGACACAGGAATGATCATACCTCATGTGTGATCCTGACCTTTTGATCGAGGGGACTGGAAATGGGTGCCATTGAGCCAGCAAGGTCATCTGTAAGGGTCGCATAAAAAGACAGCTGAGCGAGATCAAGTCTGCTGCCACAACGAATAATCTGAGGAGTTGCAAGAACTCACTTGCTGAAATCCAAGTCCTGTGGAAACGGGCTCAACGAGTTCAACAATCAGTATTATGTGGACTTGAGGAAGTCCTACCAGATTGAGATGGGTGGTAAACTCCATACCCAGGAGGACAAAACACTGGGATGGATGAAGGTCGAAGTTTTCCCAGTTAACGAGAAAACCGAGATGATTCAAAAGGGATAGAAGATCATTCCTGCCCTTGAGAAGAATAAAACTTACCATATGTTTCTGGAGGATGTCATCCAAGTACGCTGCTGTCACTGTAGATGACGTCAACTGGAACAGGATGATAACGCAATCCATGATTTTGTTAAAGACCCAGGGGTTGATGTTTAGACCTAATGGAAGAACTTGAAACTGGTAAACCTTGTTGTGGTAAGCAAAATAAAGAAATTTCCAAGATGCCGGGTTTATAGGGACGTAAAAATATTCATCTGTCAGATCAAGACTGATGGCATACTTGTCCATTCTGATGGAGAGTCGTATTGATCTCGCTGTCTCCATCTGGAACTTCGGTGGAAGAATGTACTGATTGAGGTGACTCAGTTAGATGAACGGCCTCAATGTGCCGTTGACCTTTTGTACAAGGAAAAGCCTTGAATAAAACCCAGATATTGTGTTTTTCTCACAGTCTCCACTGCCCTTTTGTTGAGGAGCGACTGTATATCCCGTTGCTGAATATCATCTTTCTCCCAATCTGATGGTACATTAGAAGATACAGGAAGAAAGAGAGGTCAGATAAATGAAAGCCAAAGCCGCTTTTAAATGATATGGATCACCCATTCAATTTGAGGAAATAGGTTGATCCAACAAGATTGGAAGTGCAGGAGTCTGGCGTCCACCAGTACTCTGTGGGCAGTGAGGTTGGTAGGTCTGCGTCAAGTTGAGAGGCTTGGAGGAGGAGAAACTTGGTTTTCTTGCTCCCCCCACCCCCGCATATTTGCCTCCTAAACTGGTTGGACATTTAAAAAAATCCCTTTTCCTTTGCTCGCCTATTGTCGATCTGCTGTGGCAGAGGTAGATTGGTCTTAAAAGACTGTGCTGGGTGGGCGGTGAGTTGGAGGGGCAGGTACTGAGCTGCCTGCCTCCAAACTTCTTCAATTCTGCCCCCAAAGAGTAATGGCAAGCCAAACGGCGACATCCGTAGTACCCGGGTGTGATGTGGCTAGAGCGACGTGGAACACAAACATACGTTACATCATATCAGGTCGAGATTTGGTCGACGCATTTGCCATGGAATGGTGAGCTGCTCTGTTAATGACCCAAGGAATTCAGGCCCTAGCCTCCCAGGCATGCTCATTGCCCAATTTTTCTGCAAGTTGGAAAATTGACAATGAGGCCAAGTCTAACATCAAAGACGTGGTGACAACATTTCAAACCAGCTTCAATGTGGCATGAAATACATTCTTCTCCACTTTAAAAAAAAGTGGGGCAGCCTTGTGGACAGCCACTAAATTCTTATCCAGAGCCGGGCATTCAGTTTGGAAGTCATCAGAGTATATTTTGTACCAGTGAGATGAGAACGTCACTGGTACTTGGCTTTCAGAAAAGAAAGCCTCAGCCTTCCCAGGATCAGACTTGTCGAGACAGATGGTCATTAATCTCCCTGATCTTTGCTGACTGGGAAAGCAGCTAGAAGGATGGAGTCTCTGCCTCATCGCCGATACCTATCGAAACCTTGACCTTATAGTCATGCGTGGCGGTAGCGGGTGGAGGGCTTTCTGAAACTGACAACACCCGGTATATCTCTTCGACGGCAGCCTTAAAGCCTGAAAGCTAAATTCAGTCCACTCCATAGTAGGATCTGAGTAATGCTGTTGTTCAGGAGTATCTTCTCACTCACTGTCCGTGTCCTGTTCTGGTTCTGCCTACATATCCAGATAAGCCATCCTACGTGGCATAGATGACACAATGGCATCATCTCTATGCAAGTCACGGTAACTTCCCTATGGGTAAGCCATGAACATACGGTAAGCCGGCTCTGCCAGACGAATGTGTGGTACCGGTACGGACGCCTGGTTCACCAGAAGTATGGTTGGCACAGTTACCTGCTGTGTAGAAGGCAGTCCGGTTGGTGCCTGTACTGGCCGTGTTGTGGGCATGGGTGAATGGATGGATCTATCACTAAAATCCCCATCATAATATGTTTGTGTTTGGGGTCTAAAGAGACAAAGTCAGAGAATGCGACAAATTCACGAAAATACTGGAAAAATTGCAAAAATAATGTATACCACCCATACAGGAATGATTAATACACACTTTAAATCCAAATTTCTGGATGGATGGTTAAAATTCACATCAATATTGGCATGGATTGGCAGGAAGTTTTTTTGTACGATGTCAACTGTACAACAGCGAAGCTCAAAAACTAGCGGCACCAGGTGGTGACAAGGGGAGGTAATGGGCAAGAGTTATTGCCCTTTGTCTATATGATACAGACACAAATTTTTAAAAGTTGTCTTTTAGTAGGGCTGGATTTGGGAGGAAGCATGTTTTTATATCCCTAATATTAATGTGATCGGGGAACGTGTTTGAAGGAGGAATGCAAGCACTTCAAAGTTGCACAAGATAATCATGAGATGTGCCTTGCATGTACTAAATGTTCATTGTCACACCCATGCAGTGTGAGTGCAGTGTGGGCCAAAGATGTATGGTCCAACACCTTAAAGAAGAAGTTGAAGGGCTGAGAAAAGAGGGTACATTCTAAATCATCCAATATGGACAATGCAAGTATTCAGCCAAACTCGGAATTGATGGCAAGTGTTATGGGGGATGTAGAAATGCTGCTGGGATACATGTGGCCACCTAGCAGCGACAAAGGGAGGTAATCTGTAAGAGTTACTTTCCTTTGTCTACTTCACGATATATATATATATATATATATATATATATATATATATATATATATATATATATATATATATATATATATATATATATAGACAGAAATATCCGGCTGGATTCAGAGAAAGCGGAGGTTATTTCCTAATGTTAATGTGATTGGATAATGTATTTGATGGAGAACCCATTTTTCATCTAAGAGTCACTATGACCTTGACCTCTGATCCCAAAATCAATCGATATCTTTATTATCTCAAATGCAAGCCATTTACAAAGTCTGATCAAGGAACCTGGTAAAAAAGTCAAGTCTTTGTGTTGAAACTGTTTTCTTCTTTGAGTCACTGTGACTTTGATCTTTTGAGCCAAAAATCAATAGCTTTCTTCCTTGCCCCAAATGCAAGCCACTTACAGTTTTGTAATGGTTAATGGTGGAAAACTATTGCATGGAACTAAATGGGGAATGGACTCCTGGATGGACTAATGGATTGATGGATAGATGCATAGATGGAGAGCATCAAAATCTGATATGCTCTGCCTTATGGCAGGTGCATAAAAAGTGATACTTAGTCTTGGTATCTGCTAATACACACATGACAAAAATGTCTTTCTTTTTAATTTATTATATATTTATTTTTTACATTTTTGTTCATTTTGTATGTTTGTTTAGTGACTGATTACTTTTTGTATGTTTGTTTGGTGACTGATTACTTTTTGTATGTTTGTTTGGTGACTGATTACTACCTGTGGCAGTTGCTTGGAGATCCTCCTAAAGACATGGTAGTATAGGTCCCAGGCCTGGGTTAGATCCTTCACATTACCATGTCTCTGGTACTTCTTACACCATTCCTGGGCTTCCATCAAGTCTCGTCCATATGCCTGCAAAACAACCACTATAAAACAGGTTTGGTGGGGGTCTTTAGGGGACCCAATAGGCTCCTATACTAATATGCAATATTTAAGAATTATGCAGAATTCCTGATTTTTGCAATTTACCATTACTAGTGAAATTTTATTCCAATTTAAAGGAATTTACTAATTTATTTGCCTTTATTTTGTTTTATATGCTTTTTTATATTACTTGGCACTACATATCCAAGATCATGTTAAATGTGCCAACAAACTGTATACATACAAAATACTTGCTGTAGCTTATGAACTTTTCCTAGTACTTGAAATAAAGTGTAACCTGAGTGAAGGAGGTTTCTTTGAGTGTCTGTGGCCCTCTCTCCATCATCCCATGTAGCGGCTCCAGAGTGGCAAACATTCCCTTGACGTTCCTCTCCCCAAAGTACAGCCGTGATGCCTCTTCTAGCCCTTCATGCCACAGTTCATGCCATAATATGGCCACTCGGATCAATTCCTCACTCACCTGAAGTAATAGAATTTTTTTTCAAAATTTAAGATTGGGGATAAATTTGATTAATTCTGACCATGAAGTATATCCCATTGATGGTTCTCTTCCCATAGTACAGTTTAAGCTATAATATGGCTCAACCATAAATCTATTGCTCATCTGTTGTGTGTGAAAAACTTCCAAAATAACTAATCTTCCATAAAAATTCATGTCTTTTCAACAGGCAATAATAAAGTGACCAATGGGATAAAGAAGCTGATTATGTTTTTTGTTCCAAGCAGGCTATCTAATAGAGGAATCAGGTGGGGATTTTGAAAATCAGATTTTGTTCAAAGCATGCTATCTAATAGAGGAATTGGGTGTGGATTTTGAAAATCATATTTTGTTCAAAGCAGGTTATCTAATAGAGAAGTCTGGTGGGGATTTTGAAGATCACATTTTGTTCAAAGCAGCTGAAGAGTCAAGTTGGGGTTTTGTAAATCAAATTTTGTACAAAGCAGCTGTGGAAAAGAGTCAAGTGGGGGTTTTGTGGGTCATATTTTGTACAAAGCAGCTGTGGAAAAGAGTCAAGTGGGGGTTTTGTCGTATTTTGTACAAAGCAGCTGTCAAAAAGAGTCAAGTGGGGGTTTTGTAAATCATATATACTGTTAATTCATGAATTTTTGTGGGTATCAATTTCCAATGTTTTTCCAAATTAATGATATTTTCATCTGTAATTAAATTCATGGAATGGAAATGGGATCCTATTGTTTCCATTGGATGTTCATTGTTCATTAAGTCTTTAAACTCATGGTTTACAGCAACCACAAACTCCATAAAATTGGTACCTCAATATGAATAGTGATTTAACAGTATATAATGTACTAATTAGGTATGTTAATCAAGAATTCTGGATTGATTTGGATAATTCATTTGACTGTTTACCTACCAACATAGCCTGCTGCACCAAGTTGTTGCTGTGCTCTCTCATGCTCTTTAAGATCTTGTTTGCTGCAGTCTGTCGAGCTGGCACATTGGATTTTGTGGCAACAGTCAGAGGATAGATCAGGGCCTGGGCAAATAAAGAGAAATTATTATTATTATTATTCTTCAGCAGAAGTCAAGGTGTACTGATATAAGGGCAATGAGATCTCATACAATGATTTTTATATACAGGTTAAATGGAAAGAATACACCCCTATCAGAACACAGTCATAAAACTTAAGTTGAGTAACATCATTAATCTGCTGTAATTATCAATACACAAACCAAAGTATAACAAAAAGATATTTGTTTTTTAAAGCACAAACATATCTCCCCCATCCCACCCGAATTACTGATATTCTGTGACACGGGTACCTGACAGAAGGAATGAAAAAGGCTAGCAAGGTAAATACGATTAAATTTTGTTTAGAAGTGTGATATAGGAAGTCCCTGATTTGTAATGTCCATATTGAAGTCTTCCACTCATTAGACTGAAACAGATCTGTCAATTTAAATACAGAAAACCTCAGCTTTGCAAATATTATGATAAGTCTGACATTTGTCAAAAAGAGGGGCTAGGAGGCTTAAATTTTGGATGAAGACAAAAAAGATTTATGTTTGTGAAAAAAGACTGCAGACCCAAGAAGTCTAAGTAAAAAATATAAAAAAATGTAGAAAACTTGCTATAATGGCATGAAAATCTAATCTTTTGACCCCCAAATCAATACACTTCTTCCTTTTCCCTAGTGCAAGCCATCCACATAGTATGGTATCTGCAGATGATGGATGACTCAAGTTAATTTGTGGAAACGAAATTGGTAACCAACGAATGATAGGATAGCATAATCATATAAGTCTATGCCTCATGGATGGCATATAAAAATGGAATAATTACTGTAATGGCCTACAAATCTAATCAGGATAAAAACATATCAATACAAACATGTTTAATGAACTTCATTTGTTTACCTCAAGTGGATTTTTTCCTATTCATGCTAACAAGGTTTATGTATCCAAAAAATTCAAAAATATATACAAATTTTAAAAATTAATGTAATGGCTTAAAAATATAATCAGTTCATCTACATAATAATAAAATTAGGTCTAACAAAATTCAACTGTGTACCTCATATAATTTTTGCCTAATTTTGCTTACAAGGTTTTTGTAAAAAATGTTCAAGTCCAAAATGTTTGTAAACAAAATCTGTAAAAAAAAAAAAAATTAAAATTACTATAATGGATTGAAAAGTTAATCAGGTAATCTACATATTAATACAAATATACATGCCAAATTTTATTTGTCTACCTCAAACAAGTTTTGCTTATACACACAAGTTTTTTGTCAAAAAAGGCGACGTGAAAAAAGTTCAAAAATATGTACAAATATCAAAAAATGTATGTAATGGAATGAAAATATAATCAGTTGATCTGCATAATATTAAAACAAGATTTTTTTTTTGTCAAAACAGGCCAAATCCGAAAAGTTCAAAAATGTGTAACAAAACAAAAAACAAAAAAAAAAAAGGAAAATATAGGGTCTGAGTCATCAGAAGCTAATCAGGTCTTGGGATCCAACCAAGGTATCTAAATATCAAGGTCTTGGGATCCAACCAAGGTATCTAAATATCAAGGTCTTGGGATCCAACCAAGGTATCTAAATATCAAGGTCTTGGGATCCAACCAAGGTATCTAAATATCAAGGTCTTGGGATCCAACCAAGGTATCTAAATATCAAGGTCTTGGGATCCAACCAAGGTATCTAAATATCAAGGTCTTGGGATCCAACCAAGGTATCTAAATATCAAGGTCTTGGGATCCAACCAAGGTATCTAAATATCAAGGTCTTGGGATCCAACCAAGGTATCTAAATATCAAGGTCTTGGGATCCAACCAAGGTATCTAAATATCAAGGTCTTGGGATCCAACCAAGGTATCTAAATATCAAGGTCTTGGGATCCAACCAAGGTATCTAAATATCAAGGTCTTGGGATCCAACCAAGGTATCTAAATATCAAGGTCTTGGGATCCAACCAAGGTATCTAAATATCAAGTTTGGTCTGGTTTGACTCAATAGTTTTTCAGCTATCTTGCTTACTAGAAAGTGTGATGGATGGATAGCACAAGGTCAATGTCTCTCCCTTGGGTGGAGGGCATAATCAAGGGAAAAGGGACAAAGTGACACTCAAATGTCTTATTGTGTAATTCAATATTGGAAGGTAAATCTAGGTGCCTATAAATAGAAGATTATTCAAGAACGTACACAAAGTTACATACACATTTTGTTCAGAGTCGGCAGAAAGAATGAGTTTGATATGGCATAGAGATACATCAAGACCATCAGGCCAAGATGTATTCATATACAATATCAAACAAGATGCATTCATATGCCATACTAGGACAAGATGTATTCATATGCCATATCAGGCCAAGATGTATTCATATGCCATATCAGGCCAAGATGTATTCATATGCCATATCAAACAAGTTCTTTTCCCGACTCAGAACAATACATAAATGCGGTTTGTATTTATTACAGACACCCTCTTTCACGATTTGCAATAACTTTTTCTTTTACAGTTTGAATGGATGTTTTATTTAAAAATTGTGATTTATTTATACGTTTACTTCATTGCATCTAAAAATAATAATGCACTGATGACAGTGAAAGCACATGATTAGTTCCAGCCTGGGTGTGCAATAGAGAAATATCAAATGCCAGATCAACCCTGTAAAATTAAATGGGTATGAAATAAAAAATCAATGGAGTAAAATTAATGGCAAGTTATCAAGCTCTAAAAGTGATATGTGTTATTCAATATCAAAATTATAGCACATTTTGTATCCTCTTGAATGTAAAAACATTTTAGTACATTCTGTATGATCTTGGATGTAAACATGGTACATTCTGTATCCTGAATGTAAACATTATGGTACATTCAGTATCATCTTGGATGTAAATATTATGGAACCTTCTGTATGATGGATGTAAATATTATGGACGTAAACATTATGGTACATTCTGCATTATCTTGGATGAAAACATTACGGCAAATTCTATACCATCTTGGATTTAAACATTACAGTACATTCTGTATCATGGATGTAAACATTATGGTACATTCTGTGTCATCTTGGATGTATGGTACATTCTGTGTCATCTTGGATGTAAACATTATGGTACATTCTGTATCATCTTGGATGTACACATTACAGTACATTCTGTATCATCTTGAATGTAAATATTATGGTACATTTTGTATCATGTTGAATGTAAACATTACAGAACATTCTGTACCATTTTAGATCTAAATATTAAAGCCAATTCTGTACCACCATCGATGCAAACATTATGGTACATTTTGTATCATCTTGGATGTAATTATGGTACATTCTGTATCATCTTGGATGTAAACATTGCGGTACACTTTGTATCATCTTGGATGTAAACATAATGGTACATTCTGTATCATCTTGGATGTAAACATTATGGTACATTTTTTATCATCTTGGATGTAAACATTATGGTAAATTCTGTATCATCTGGACACAAACATTATGGTACATTCTGAATCATCTTGGATGTATACATTATAGTACATTGTACCATCCTGGAGGTAAACATTATCGCACATTATGTACCATTTTACAGATAAACATTATAGCACATTCTGTACCATTTTAGAGATAAACATTATAGCAGATTCTGTACCATACTGGAAATAAACATATACATCACTGGGCACTCTCTCTCTCACCTGGGGATGAGCTTTGCCAACATCTATCAACAGCTGATGGATCAGACGGCTGACTAGTGTCCGTGGGGTATCAATTCTAGCTATCAGCTGGGGAATTACCTGGAAATGGTACATATACATGTATCTATGTGACATACATATTTTTGTATCTAACTTAGCATAAATATACTGTACAGGAAGTTTTAGTGACTTGTAAATACTATAATTGCTGAATATCATAAATTATCCCTGATTGACAACAAGAACTAACAACACTTGAGTGTGGGTGTACAGTCCAGTGGAGAAGCTTTAAGAATATAGATATTAGGTAAAGATTAGATACTTGTAATTTAGAAAGCAACATATTTTAAAGGAACAAGAAATGGAGCTTAAATTCCTTTGGGGATATGCTTGAAAAAAGAGTACTGGCACATAAGTTCTCGATTACTCTATACATTAAACAATTAACAAAGCAAAGCAGCTTCAACTGGTCTTCACTTCCTACATCTGTAATTCTGACAAAGCCTCAAAGTCCTAACTTCATAACACTGTAATTTTCACAAAGCTTTAAGTCCTGACTTCATAACACTGTAATTTTCACAAAGCTTTAAGTCCTGACTTCATACCACTGTAATTTTCACAAAGCTTTATGTCCTGACTTCATACTAATGTAATGTTAACAAAGATTCAAGTCCTGACTTCATAACACTGTAATTTCCACAAAGCTTCAAGTCCTGACTTCATCTCACTGTAATTTACACAAAGTTTAAGTCCTGGCTTCATACCAAGGAAATTTTGACAAGGCTTGAAGTCCTGACTTCATATCACTGTAATTTTCATAAAGCTTGAAGTCCTGACTTCATATCACTGTAATTTTCACAAAGCTTTAAGTCTTGACTTCATCCTGCTGTAATTTTCACAAAGTTTTAAGTCCTGACTTCATAACACTGTAATTTTCACAAAGCTTTAAGTCCTGACTTCATACCACTGTAATTTTCACAAAGCTTTAAGTCCTGACTTCATCTTGCTGTAATTTTCACAAAGCTTTAAGTCCTGACTTCATCTTGCTGTAATTTTCACAAAGCTTTAAGTCCTGACTTCAAAACCACTGAAATTTTCACAAAGCTTTAAGTCCTGACTTCATCTTGATATAATTTTCACAAAGTTTTAAGTCCTGACTTCATACCACTGTAATTTTCACAAAGCTTTATGGCCTGGCTTCATCTTGATGTAAGTTTCTATATTTCTGCATTATGTAATCACTAGAATTTAATGATAAGAAATTGCCATTTGAATCCACTTGTGCATTTCAAGAGGTGATTGCTATTTGTTTATCTTTCTAAAATCTTACTTTAATAAAATACCATCTTTCATTATTACAAATTTGAGTCTCGAGACAAAGATGTACCTTACATAGCAAACCAACATTTAACCCAACAATTGTGACACATTAATCTGGAAAAATTATGTGATTGCAGCATTTGAGGATTTTCAGAATGGAAGAATGCTAAGACCCAAATGAAAAAAAAAATGCTTTCACTAGCAGAAAACCTGTCTCTAACGCTAAGGTAAGAATAATGGATGGTACCCCACATTACCTGTAGCCAGTTGTCAATCTGAATGGCCTTGATTCCCTCTGCTAGAGCCTCATGTACTTCTGGCCACTGACCATAGTCAAACCACAATGTTAACAACCTAAAAGAATTCAATAAAATTTATGTTGCTGCAATTATTATTATTATTATTATTTTTACTCAAAAGTAATATTTTGAAACCTTCGTTTGTCCATCCATCAATCAATCCATCCAGTTTGTCATCCCAATTCCTCCTACACCACTGGGAGGACATTTACAAACTTGGAAGTTGATCTGAAGAGGTCACAAGGTCAATATAGTAAAAGTTCAACTACAGTGACTTTTTGAATACCTTTGCACAAAACTTTGTATATGCAGTCAAATAAAAAAAGCACATAATCTATGTAACCAATGAAGGAGGAGAGTAGAGAATCCAAAACAGTACTGTTTCAAACTAAGCAACATCTGAAAAGCATATGAATTTGTGATGACCATCAAAGTGCTAAAATCATATTATTATTATTATTATTATTATTATTATTATTATTATTATTATTATTATTATTATTATTATTTGAGTGATTAACACAATTTTTAATGGTATTTAGCTGGTGGCTGTGTTTTTCCTGAACTCCTGAACTTCCCATTTCCTTAAGATTTCAAGGACACTCCTCAGTGTCTTCTCTGTATTCCCAAGAGTGCTGCCTTCTGGGATAAGTTTGACTTAAATATTGTTCTTGGTTTCTGTCTCTCAGTTTGTGGTAAGTTACTCCCAGTAACAATATATGGTGAATTCCCTTTTTACTGCAGAATGTGTGGTTGTCACAAACCACAAATTTTAAAGCCCAATGAAAAAGAATTACCTCCAACTAAAGAAAAAAGGACCATTCCTCCCAAAGTGACATATTCATGAATTTAAATTGTCAATTAAATGTCACTTTCTGCAAAATCATGAAAAATAACATCTACTAAAAAAATTAATTCTCAGTATAAACCAGAGCCCTGACACAGTACACAAACTTAAGTTTGTACTTTCACAGTGATTGTTACTTACCTAAGTGTATCTTGCAGACTGTTCTGTGATGACAGGGCTATGGATCGGAAAAATCCTTGAACAGCTGGCACACAGTACTTGTGAATTTTAGCTGAAATCTGTAAATAACTTTACTGTGAACAAAAAACCAAAGGGAACTGAAGACAAAGACAGAGAATATGAACTTACATAAAGTAGTTTTTTTTTTTTGGTAAAATAAATACATCATACAATTATCTGGTCATGCTTGCATGTATTCTGTAACTTCACCACAAAGATTATCCAGTTAAAAAATTCACCCAAGAGATAAAATATGGTATGGTATGAGCTGCTTGTAGCAAAAGAAGATACTGTATTATGTCATAATATTCAACAAGAAAACTGCCATGGCATCATAGTTGGATTGCAAGGTTTTGTTTTGTCTAAATGTTGTAATGCTCTTTATGATGCATCTATATACCATGTTACATTGCTCTGACTGCAATAGTGTCTAATAGACTTAACTAAATGCAATGGTTAATGCAGGTCACTGGAGCATGAAACCTAGGCCACAGTGACCTAGTTCTAACTAAAGGGTGTAATACTCCTCATGATGCATTTACATACCACCTTACATGATTCTGCAAATAATAATGAGAAAATGAGCCAAACAAAAAGGTTTGGATTGGTGCTTATGACACACCAACACAAGTAGGTTATTTAGTGCCGAGGAAATTGGAGTAAAGTGCCTTGCCCAGGGGCATAGCACAGTAGCTGATCCAGGCTGGTCCAGTGGTAGGATTCGAACCCACACCCCTTTGGTCGTGAGTCTAGCATGCTAACCACTGAGCCACTGCGGCTCCCTCAAACAAAAAGGTTAATACAGGTCACTGGTGAATGAAATACAGATCACAGTGACCTACTTTGATTTAAGGGTGTATAATTTCTCAAGAAACATTTACATACCAACTTATGTGACTCTACAAGCAGTGGTGTCTGAGAAAATGACCTAAACACAAACCCTAACCTAGAAAAACTGAGTTTAATGCAAAGGTAAGTACAAACCACTAAAATATGAAAGACAGGTCACAGTGACCAAGTTTTCACTGATGTCTGTAGTACTCCTCATGAAACATTTACATACAAAATTATGTGACTCTAGAAGCAACAGTATCTGAGAAAATACATCAATGCAATCCCTAACCTCAGTGTTGATGCCAGACAGATGGACAGACATCATCAATCCATAAGCCAGAATTGCCTTACAGTCTGGCCCAAAAAACTAATGTCTAATGAACATGAAATTAAGATTATATTTATCAAGTATCTATGAGGACTTTGTATTAATAATAATACTGCTATTTGCCATTGCCTGATGTTATCTCATTGTGTGGAGTACAATATTTATAACATGATGCTATGACACTTACACCAATGTTAAAGAAGATATACAAGAAGGCCATAAGGCTGCATTGTTTACATGTGTAAATGGCTGAGTTTAGTTTACTGCCTGTAAACATCTAAATGAACATGCATGTGGCTGTCAGTGATGCAGGGACTGCCTGTTCAAATTAAATTATATTTTTCCACATCTCGGCTTCAGAGGAGTGTTCAGTGTAATTTTTGTGCACATTTTTTTGTAAAGTATGGATTATTTTCACATCAAATGTGGCACTTCTAGTAAAAGCAGAAGCTGATTAGAATTGGTGTACTGCACATTATACAACATCACACATCTGGTTGATTTACTGATAATATTGACAAACTTTCTTGAAACTATATTATTTATCTTTGAAGAAAATGTCTTTTAATAAAATCTTTGATGAGTAACATTTTATTTTAAAGAAACGTTTTAAGTTTGTAAGCCATGGCAGTTTCTTAGTGAGAAGCATCCTATGTGCATGTCATGGAAGTACATCTGCATTATTGATTTTTCATCACGAACATCTAAGAAGTTGTACACAACAATATTACAACAATCCTAGACTGTTTTACCTAAACTGTCAGATATATTCAACAATGACATGTCTTAAAAACTGAATCCAGTCATAATAAGAGGCAAAAGACATACAACAAATCAAACAATTTTAAGATGGGTAAGGTACGGCATACTGAATGTCAAAGGATTTTATATAAATAGCTGTCAAGTGTAAACCTAACATGCAGATTGGTAGACAGGTTGAGTTTTGAATTGGGTTTTGTTAAGCGGCATTAAATTAGATTATTGTATACCGTGTATATGTTTGGAAATTTTGGTTAATGTTGCAGACTTAGAAGGCCAAGGCCTGCATGTCAAGCCCATGATCTAAGCCTTGCCTGAAAAAAAACTGTAACCCAAATGATAACAAACTGTTCACAATGCTGCCACCACCAAACAAGTGACTGCTATATATCACTTACCACTAATTTGGGCTCAACAATAAAACATGCCTGTATATAACTGCCAAACATAATTGCTTTATATACATATGGGATATCCTTAACCACATGTACATTTGCATTCAATGCATTATTCCACCATATCACAATAAAGGGAAATTTTGTAACCTGGCCATTAGAGTGACGACAACTTTAGGCTAGACTCGTCAGTAAACCAGAATTCTCACTTAGTGCAAAATCAACTTTAGGCTAGACTGGTCATTAAGCCAGAATACTCAGTGCAAAATCAGGTTTAGGCTACACTGGTCAGTAAACCAGAATACTCAGAGTAAAATCAACTTTAGGCTAACCTGGTCATTAAGCCAGAATACTCAGTGCAAAATCAACTTTAGGCTAGACTGGTCATTAAGCCAGAATACTCGGTGCAAAATCAACTTTAGGCTAGACTGGTCATTAAGCCAGAATACTCAGTGCAAAATCAGCTTTAGGCTAGACTGGTCAGTGAGCCAGAATACTCAGTGCAAAATCAGCTTTAGGTTACACTGATCAGTGAACCAGAATACTCAGTGCAAAATGTTAAGCTAGACTGGTCATTAAGCCAGAATACTCTGTGCAAAATCAGCTTAAGGCTAGACTGGTCATTGAGCCAGAATACTCAGTGCAAAACTTTATGCTAGACTGTTCATTGAGCCAGAATACTCTGTGCATAATCAACTTTAGGCAAGACTGGTCAGTAAGCCAGAATACTCAGTGCAAAATCAGCTTAAGGCTTGACTTATTTGTAATGATTGAGTAAGGACATGTAGAAAGAGAGAGAGGGAGTGTGCAAAATACACCTGTACTTTTTGTGTTTTATTTTCTTACATGACATGTATTAAACATTCCTTACTGCAAGTCTATATTTTGTTGTGTATAAATAGGGGTCTATTCTAAGACATATGATTGCTGGATTCAAGCTGATTTCTAAAAACTTGCACCAACAGTAAATTTCTCCCCTAAATTTTCAGGTCTGGAATAGAACCTGATTAAGGAATCTCCAAGACAAGCATTTCATTGTCAGAATAGCTTACTGTTTCTGGTCGTGGGGTGACTGGTAGGTTCACTTCGGCCTGATTTTGACTGCCACTCGCATGGTCCTTTTGCTTGTAAAACAGCACCGATTCATAGTTCATCAGGGCCCATGCATGCCATGCCTTGCAAAATAAATAAATAAATAAACGAATAAACACAGGGCTGAAAAATGTTCAAAATGGTCTTCATGCCTTGAAACAAGGTTTTTGTTTAACTGCAAACAAATCTGGATTTTATCTTCATATTCTATGTAAAATCTGGGCAAGTATTGGCAAATGTAACTTGCACAGAGAAATTTCCAACTTCCCCTTGTCTGTCAGACAATGGATTTTTCTAATTTTTAAACATTATCTACTGTATCTTGATTGCACAAAAAGGTTTACAAATCATATCAACAAACACTCCACAGACCAATTTGCCACTGAGGTGAAAGCAACTGGGGGAAAAACCCTGCAACCACCAAACTTGGATCTTTGCATAGGCAAGCTCTGGTTATCATATCTGTGCACACACAAACAAACAAAAAATAAAACAAGAGACCCAAGTGGGCTTCAGATAGCTCAAATGGCTGACATCTAACTAATAGCCAAATGCAAGAGCAGTTGGCTTAGAAATCTAGGTCAACAGGATGCAATCAGTACACATTTCTTCCAATGCTGTTGATTGCATATGATATGAAAACAACTGTTTCAAGATTTCTCTAGTTTTTATATCTTCATCAATATCTGATGGCACATCAGCATAATTTCTCCAATATTGAAAGGCCTCTATGCCAGGATGCTTTCGGTTGAAGTTGGTCAAATTCTATTAATTGGTTTTCTGAGATAAAGTTGTGTAAATCTCTTCTTTTTATTTTCTGTAAAGGCATCCATATTTGATTGATCAGCATAATTTCTATAAATGTGAAAAGCGTTCAAGCAAGGGCTCTTTCTGTCAAATTTGGTCAAATTCTATTAGGCAACTTTTAAAAAAAAGTTATTAAAAGTTTTTCTATTTTAAGTAGCAGCAGTGATATTTGATGGCAGATTGGTATCATTTATAAAACTTAAAAGCCCTTTATGTCAAGATGCTTTCTGACAAACTTTGTCAAATTCTGCTGCATGTTTTTTGAGAACAAGTCATTTATTCTATTTTTAGTAACAATGGTCATATTTGATATCAAATTGGCATCATTTGTTCAAATATTGAATACCCTTAATGTTAAAATGTTTTCCGTCACATTTGGTCAAATTCTGATGAGCAGTTTCTGAGAAGAAGTTGTTTAATGCTTTTTTTCTATTTTATTAATGTTGGCCATATTTAATTGTGGATTTGAAAGGACTTTATGTCAGAATGCTTTCCATCAAATCTGGCCAAATTTTGTTAACTTAAAGGGCTATTCCGGGAAAAAGCACAAGGAGGGATCGGAACGCAACTCTATTTTTTTCCTCGTAGTGGGGTGTGTGAGAAGTATTTGAATTTTCATAGTTGTGCATATATTTTAATTAAAGTAATTGTGGTTGTGGGTATTGTGTTCAGTATTTTATTTGATCTCAAAAATAAAAATTTTGTATTTACAGCAACACAGTTGAGACATCACAAGAAAAAAACTGAAAATATGCTGATTTGATAATTGTATGGCTTTTTTTTATATATACCTAACCTATGAACTCGCGCTATTTCTGTGAACCCAGATAACACACGTGTGAAAATTAATGCTACACTAGTAAATAGGAAATAACTCATTCGGACCATCTCAGCTATTTTTGTGAAACAAACATATTCATGATCCATAGGATTGATCTTGAAGTTGTGAATGGGAAATAACTCTCACGACACTTCCGATGAATCCACTTGCCCTATGCACTGTCACTAAAAAATGGAAACGTATGAAGTTTGGTGCCCTGTGGAGATAAACAAGTGGTTGGTGGAGGCATAGCGGGATTAAAGGCAGAGCAGATGGAGCAGAGTTGCTCCAGGGCTGCTGCCTGGCAGGAGGCCCACAAGGCAGTTAAATGGTAACTAACATATACTGGGAGGGGGAGGGGCATTTTGAAATTTCTCTTGGCCTCCTTCCACCTTAATCTGATATCGGGTGGATTCCATGCTTGAAAGGATAGATAAGCATGAATTAAATGATGTAATGGAAGCAGTGGTGTAGCAGCAGCCCAGGCAACCCCTGCAACTGGGGGGAAGGGGCAGGTCCAGTGGGTGCCCAAAATTCCCATCAAACAACTTTTTTTATTAGCAGGGGGCCCCAGAATTAAGTTTTGCAAGGGAGGGGGGATCAGAATGAATTTCTTGCTATGTCACTGAATGGAAGTGTGCAAAGGTATTTAAGATTAATATCTCAGTAAATCTTTTGGAGGTGGCATTTTGTGTTTAATTTAAAGGAATTACAACAGAATAGCAGCCCAATCATAATCAGACCTTTCATAATCATGTCAATAGGTCCATGGGTCAAATCGTACCCACCTTTAGTCATCTTGTAGCATAGACATAGAGTTATGTCATAAACAATTTATGGTTACTTCTTAATTAGTCAAAGTAACTATCTTTCACGTTCCAATAATAAATTTGTTATGGGATACTTGGTCATACGATATACCGCTTGTAGTGGGGTACTTATGAAATATCATAATGAATTTACACATTGTATTAAGATCTTTTGTTGGTTACATTTCTGAAGTATTTAAACAATCTATTTAACATGACCTTTAAGGTCACCTGCCCCTATATAACCTGGCATGTGTTCACTGGCTGTGAAACCAATAAAACAATAAAGTTGTGCATGCAACCACTGTGCTTTGTCAAATAAGCACAGGAAATATCATATAATACATAACATTTGTTTTGCAGGAAAACTATCATAAAAGCATCAAATATAATACAAGGTATTTGTGGGGGTAGTGATACCTGCTTTAACCAATTTACATGTAAACCACTCCCTCTTTAAAAGGTGACTCTTTACAGCATCGTCCCTCTTATAAGGTAGGTTAAACAGTCGAACCCATTTCACAGTTTAGCAGTACTGTTATGTATGATTTACCCTCTTATAAGGTAGACCTCACTTATAAGGCAGTGCCATTTCATGTTTTCTATCAGTAGTGTAACTTGGTTCTCACTAAAATCAAATTCTTAGTAACTACTTTTTTGTGATGAGCTATCAACCTATGGGATGTTCAAAATTCTTAATATTAACTGGACTTCAGTTCAGATACACATTTCAACTATTTTTCTTAATAAACTCTGAAGAATATTCATTTGTGTATTAAAATTATGAAATATATAATAATTTACAATTCCTTCTAAGGTATTCTTCAGCTTGCTATAAATGTTCTTAATTGATCTGAATCATGAAGTTTTCGTGATAGATATTGAGTACTTAAAATATTACATATCGTTACTTAAACTTTATCAATAATCTGAATAGATGTGGATGCTGTCCTATGATAGTTGTTTTTTATAGTTTGGTCCTGAATCTGTTGTGTGTCATCCATCCGTCAACATTTGCTATTTTCGACATCTTCTAAAAACTGCTATTATTCCAATTTTAACCAAACTTGGCAGGTAGTATCCTGGCATGAAGTTCTTTCATATTTTGTTCAAATGGTCCCTATTGGCCATCCAGTGTGGCCACCATTACTAAAAATAGAAAAACTTTTGAATGAGCCAATGAATAGAATTTGACCAAATGTGGCACATAGCATCCTGATATGAGGCTCTTTCAGATTTGTTCAAATGATCCCAATTGACCATCCAATATGGCCACCATTACTAAAAACAAAAAAAAAACCTGTAATGACTCTTTCTCATGAACAGAAGAAGAGTGGTTTCATTTCTATTTTGCCTCTTATTATATATCATTTTAAGAATGCATTGAATGTATAGCATACTGTTAACTTTCTTCCAGGCTGAAGGAAAAATCACAAAGACTTGATTCCATAAGAGGAGACAAATCATGATGAAATTCAAAACCAATGGTACATTGTGGTAGAGGAGCAGCGTCCTAGAACACATGATGCTTTAGAGCTATCCGACTTGACAAATCAGCCTTAGATTTGGGAGAATCGACTCAGTAACATACAAAATCAGCATGATGGTACCGAACTCATCAAATGAATCTAAGCATTGTAAGTCAACAGGACACAAAGTAAGCCCAGGTGCCCAACACAAAGTGCTGCCATTCCTGAAATCCACTTCTGGTCATGCTTCTGAATACAGAATAATAGTTGATTAATATGCACAGTATGCACAGTTATGACCAGCTAAGGTACATGTTTATTTTGATGAAGAGTTAACTGATGCTGCACCTCTGTGATCTGACTGTGTGAAGTATCTGCAGTAGATTCAAGTGAAACTTGCAGCAGTGGAGATTCTGATCTCAATTTGTTCAGAGAAAATATGCACCATGCTGCCAACAATTAATAAAGGAAACATCATTTGCTGGTTGTCGATTCCCAAGTTATCTAGCCCCACCTGAAACATAATTGGGTATTTGACAAAGAAGTTGAAGTGAAAAGCAGAGACCTACTGAAGTCAAACTCTTTTGAATACATTTCTCAGTGGTTTTTTAATTAGGCCCCCAGGGAAAATATGGGATTCTCTTTGTAACATGTATGATCTCAATCATGATCAGTCTCTTTATGCCATAGCTGTTTATCATGAATCAGTGAACTCATTATGTACATGGCCTGAACAAGATGCCTTCACTTGTTATCGTTCCAATGAATCTTCATCTGGTGAACCCCTCCTACGATTTGAAATGCAGCCGGTTTCAGATGTTTCAAAATTACCAGAACAACACTACCTGAAGTATCAAGAGGCAAAGGCATTAGTGCAAAATTTTGAGGAACATGGTATTGCTCTTCCAATGTGGCTGTCTGTTCCAAATTTTTTCCTCCCATCTAAAAATATTCAGTTTGTTAGAATCCTGACTTTTTCGAGGAAAGGTTAAATATTCTTGTTAAGTGACATGGTTGGTGTATCTGTTCGAGAAATTTTAGTATATGTTCATCAGCAGGGGGAAAAGGAAACAAATAATTAAATCTGGTAAAAAGGACATCATAAATAGATTTTCATCTAGACTTTGCCAGTTCAGTGGCTGAAATTATGATTGCTCTGAACAATTTCATATAAAATGTACCCAGAATCAGAACAATAAAGCAGATCTTCTGTTGTCATCTGCCACTCTGAAAGATAATAATGTCAAGGAGAAAAAGTCTGTCAGTGGTTTTAGTTGTGAATATTTTCAGACTGTTCCAGGTTACATGTATATGTGTGAGAGCAACACTGGTCCATACATGTAGGATTGAAAGTATACTTTCTTATGACACTGCCAATAACAGATTCTATGTGATAAAATTTACATTTTTATATTGATATAACTAGGGGCTTTTTTGAAATTGCAAAATTTATTGGGGTTGAACAGCTTATCAGCAACATGAAAACCCATTTAATGCAACAGTTGTGTGAGTGACAAAAAACTGAACTTAAAAAACTGCATTGCAAAAAGTAACTTTGTCCCACTTTGAATATCCATCTTTGACCTTGCTCCAATAGTTGTCCATTATTTTGATATATAAACTGATACTTGCGAATTTAGTTATTTTAATTTCTATTATGGTGGTGTTGGGTGTAATCAAAATTTTTGCCCCCCCCCCCCCCCCCCCGGTGCTTTTTCCTGGAAAGCCATGTGGTTTTTGTGAAGAAATCACTTAAAGAAGTTTATATTTTTAGTAATGATGGTCATATTTGACTGCAACTCAGCACCATTTGTATAAAAATTTTAAATGCTCTATGCTGTGGTGCTTTCTGTCAAATTGGTCTAATTCTGTCAAACAGTTTTTGAGAAAGAAAAAATAATTTAAAGACTTTTCTATTTGTGTTAATGGCAGCTATATTTGATTGCAGATTGGCATCATTTGTACAAAACTGGGAGCCATCTATTCCAGGATGCTTTCTGTTTGGTAAAATTCTGCTGAGTGGTTTTCAATCAGTCATTTTTAATGGTTTTCTATTTTTAATAATGGCAGCCATATTTTATGGTGAATCAGCATCATGTGTACAAACCTGAAAGACATCTATGTCAGGATGCTTTCTGTCAAACTTCATAAAATTCCATTAAGTTGTTTTAAGAAGTTGTTTCAAGGTTTTTCTGTTTTTAGTAACAGTGGCCATATTTGATGGCACAAATCTGAAAGAACTTTACACTAGGATGCTTTTTGTCAAATTTGGTAAGAGTCTGTTGAGTGGTTTTTAAGAAGTTATTTTAAAGGTTTTCTATTTTTAGTAATGGCACCCATATTTGATGGTGGATTGGCATCATTTGTATAAACCTGCAAGCCATCTATGCCAGGATGTTTTCTGTCAAATCTGGTCAAATTCTGTTAAGCAATTTTTAGAAGACGTTGTTTTAAAGGTTGTTTTTTTTAGTAACAGTGGCCATATTTGATGGCAGATCAGCATCATTTGACAAAAATCTGAAAGAACTTTATGTCAGGATGATTCTGTAAAATTTGGTAAAATTCTGTGGAGTAGCTTTTGAGAAGTCATTTTAAAGATTTTCTATTTTTAGTAATGGCAGCCATATTTGATGGTGGATCAGCATCATTTGTACAAATCTGAAAGTCATCTATGCCAGGATGCTTTCTTTCGTTCAAAGATCTTTCTAATTTTAGTAAGTGTCCCTATCTAATGGCAGATTGGTACCATTTAAAAAAAATTTAAAGAACTTTATGCCAGGATGTATTCTGTGAAATTTGGTTAAATTCTTTTGAGAAGTTTTTGAGAAGTTGTTTAAAGGTTATTCTATTTTTAATAATGGTGACCATACTGGATGATGGATTGACATCCATTGAAAAATTCTTCAAGGCCTTCATGTCAGAATGTTCCCTATAAAATTATGTGCAAACTGGTCAAATAGTTTTTGAGAAGATGTAACTAACAATTGTGAATGGAGGACGTATGATGGACAACACCCAATGTACAAAAGACCATACCATAAACACACTTGACCTTACAGCCAGGTAAACTAAAAACAGAAATGTGTCTAAACGACAAGGATGCACCCTCCAGTATGGTGCCATTGAAGACAGCTTGGTTCAATATGCAAGGACAAAGGTCCAAGTCAAACAAGGACCATAACTCAATCAAATTTTGTCAATTTTGTTAAAATATATTGCTGAATATTGAACATGGCTTAGGCCTTCTTAATATTAAGCCTCATTCGAAATTTGGATTCCATACATTAGGTCCTTCACAAGTTATTGTGCAGAACAGGAAACAAAATCTGTGATGAACATTACGTGACAGGACATACAGACATGGGTAACACTCTATGCATCCTCCAAAGAATAGGGTGAGGGCATAAAAAAGGAGTAAATGCATATGAAACTTGCACACCCTCCACAGAACAGGGTGGGGGCATAAAAAAAGAAGTCAATGCACATCAAACCTGTAGTCAACAGATATTTTTGGGAAAAGAGCCATAGTAACTGCTTTAAACTTTTCACCAATTCCAACAACAGAGACATTTTGAATACATGGATAAGTTGTAATTGATATACTGAAAATCAAATATGCACATGGATGAGTCTGTGCATAGAGAAGCCTTTCAAACTGTATACTTAAGCTGTGAGTTTTAGGGTCTTTGAACATTTTTTAGCCTGTGAAAAACCCAAAAAAGGACAACATCTTTCATATCCATTTGAAAGGGAATGAAACATTCCATTTAAGTGTTCAATTTAATAAGAGTGTTCTCATTAACTAAGCTCTGTTAATCAAGTCTTTCCCTAATAACAAGTCATGAAAAGTATGCTGTTAATCAGTCTTTCCCTAATAACAAGTCATGAAAAGTATGCTGTTAATCAAGTCTTTCCCTAATAACAAGTCATGAAAAGTATGCTGTTAATCAAATCTTTCCCTAATAACAATGAAAAGTATGCTGTTAATTAAGTCTTTCCCTAATAACAAGTCATGAAAAGTATGCTGTTAATCAAGTCTTTCCCTAATAACAAGTAATGAAAAGTATGCTGTTAATTAAATCTTTCCCTAATAACAACTAATGAAAAGTATGCTGTTAATCAAGTATTTCCCTAATAACAAGTAATGAAAAGTATGCTGTTAATCAGGTCTTTCCCTAATAACAAGAAATGAAAAGTATGCTGTTAATCAAGTCTTTCCCTAATAACAAGTCATGAAAAGTATGCTGTTAATCAAGTCTTTCCCTAATAACAAGTAATGAAAAGTATGCTGTTAATCAAGTATTTCCCTAATAAAAAGTAATGACAAGTATGCTGTTAATCAAGTCTTTCCCAAATAACAAGTAATGAAAAGTATGCTGTTAATTAAATCTTTCCCTAATAACAACTAATGAAAAGTATGCAGTTAATCAAGTCTTTCCCTAATAACAAGTAATGAAAAGTATGCTGTTAATCAGGTCTTTCCCTAATAACAAGTAATGAAAAGTATGCTGTTAATCAAGTCTTTCCCTAATAACAAGTCATGAAAAGTATGCTGTTAATCAAGTATTTCCCTAATAACAAGTAATGAAAAGTATGCTGTTAATCAAGTATTTCCCTAATAACATGTCATGAAAAGTATGCTGTTAATCAAGTCTTTCCCTAATAAAAAGTAATGACAAGTATGCTGTTAATAAAGTATTTCCCTAATAACAAGTAATGAAAAGTATGCTGTTAATCAAGTCTTTCCCTAATAACAAGTCATGAAAAGTATGCTGTTAATAAAGTATTTCCCTAATAAAAAGTAATGACAAGTATGCTGCAATGAGGAGTTTGATAGATGAGATTGAGGAGCATGGTTTAGTACAGCCAAAAGGTCAGCTGTCTAAGCCTTAATTGCAACTAGCCATTTCACATGCCATTAAGTACAATACCTAGTACCTTGCCAATGCTTACCTTGTTACATGTAAGTTTGTTGTGTACTGGAACAAATAGCTTATTACAGCTATTGTTCCTTCTTAAAATTATATGCTATGTTGTATAATGATTGTCATTAGCCATTTTATTTGCCAAATTGGTAAAAAAATTGTAGCCCACCTTGTACCAGTTCTTGTCATGTTCTGTAGCCAGACTGTGATATTCCAGGATCTGAGGAATGTTCGGCTCATTGATTCCCAGAATTTCCTCTGCCCAGTCTCCCAGCTTCAAGTAACATCTTAACAAGAAAATGCAGATACAGATTTAATAGATGCTTCAAGTATTAAAATATCTTGGTGTTCAATAGTTTTTTCTGTTTTTATGACTAGAACCCAAACAATGTCAAACTCTATAGTTTATTCATGAAAACTATAATGTTTAAGTTGGCAAAAATACCATGAAGTTCAGCAACTGGTTTTTGGCAATGTAATTTACATCATCATTTCCAAATGGCTTTGCCAGTGAAGAGGTATGAATGGAAACCTTTTATCAAATAATTAATAAATGGAAATTTTGAAATTATGTGCATACATCTTTGTTTAAAAATTGTATATAAAATCCATACATTATTTTGCTTGTTAACATTCATGGTTGGACTCACCATGTTGGATTTGATTTGTGAGAAAGTAGCCCAATGAATATGGGCACATGTTCTGACCTATAAGGAAGTTGATAATACAAAATTAACTATGACTACTATGTGTAACAACTAAAAATTAGCAAAATGTTAAACTCATGGTAATTCTAAAGTATATAATAACTATAAGATATTCACTGATGTTGCATTTAAGAAGTCACACAACATACCGGGCTAACAGTTTGTTGAGCTCAGTTCTTTGCTGTACATCGTCAGGTGAAAGCAACTGTAAGGCTTTAGCCTGCAGAGAGTGTTGAACAAAATACTGCAGCTTGTTGAATGCCTCACTCTGTATAAAAATAAAATTTGTTAGAATGCATTTTAGCATGCTTTTGTACACTAGATGTTTCCAAAATATTTGATTATTCTGGGAAAGTTACTTAAAATGCTACAAAGATAAACCTGATGGACAGAATTATCATGGTCAATTATAATTGTGACTGACAACATTTAACTATTCATCATTCATATTGAAAAAATTACTTGTACTGTAATAGTCGGATTTAGGAAAATCAGCCAAACTTCGACCTTAAATTTCCATCAATGTTCATACTCCTTGCAAAATGTGTAGTATAGGCAAGACCACTTTTATCATGGGACACAATTTCAAGAACTCTCTATAAACCCTAAATTACCACACTCAATCTCATCCACCACAAAAAATAGTTCTACTCCCAAGTTTGTTTTTTGTTTTTTTAATAGACAAGTGCCATCTTTTAATATTATTGTGCTTTTTATGAAACCTGTCATGAGCAAATCATTCTAGGTTTCTATATTAAATCAATCAACAATAATTTTGCTGTGGGCAATATTTTTATTTATTACATAATATCTCTATAACATTTAAAAAGCCCATTTCACATTGTTGAAAGTCAAAGTGTCTAATATCATGTTATTATATCAAACATGTTATGACATGATACAAAGCACAGGTGTAATGTCAATGACATTGAGTGTACATCTTGACATTATAAAAAGCATATGTGTAATGTCAATGACATCTGAGTGTACTGCATGACATGATACAAAGCATATGTATAATGTCAATGACATCTGAGTGTACTGCATGATATGATACAAGGCATAGGTATAATGTCAATGACATGATTGTACTGCATGACATGATACAAAGCATAGGTATAATGTCAATGACATCTGAGTGTACTGCATGATATGATACAAAGCATAGGTATAATGTCAATGACATGATTGTACTGCATGATATGATACAAAGCATAGGTATAATGTCAATGACATGATTGTACTGCATGACATGATACAAAGCATAGGTATAATGTCAATGACATGATTGTACTGCATGACATGATACAAAGCATAGGTATAATGTCAATGACATGATTGTACTGCATGACATGATACAAGGCATAGGTATAATGTCAATGACATCTGAGTGTACTGCATGATATGATACAAGGCATAGGTATAATGTCAATGACATGATTGTACTGCATGACATGATACAAAGCATAGGTATAATGTCAATGACATATGAGTGTACATCATGACATGATCCAAAACATATGTATAATATCAATGACATCTGAGTGTACTTCATGACATGATACAAATCATAGGTGTAATGACATCTGAGTGTACATCATGACATGATACAAAGCACAGGTGTAATGTCAATGACATCTGAGGTTTCATCATGACATGATACAAAGCACTCCTGTTATATCGACATTCATTTTAAATATTACTCACTTTCTGGTTGTTTTTGTACATGTGCTTCATGTAGGCAAATGTAACTTTGGGGTTGTTGGTTGGTATGGGCTGGTCTGGGTGCTTGCTGGGATCTATCCCAAGTAACATCACTAAGGTCTTCTGAGACAGAGACTGAAAATGTACACAAATTTAAATAATAAACTTAATTTATTCTATACTGCTTGTACAACGTATTGTCAGAACTGAAACAAAGTACATGTAGTCTTGATAGCTATGGCCATTTTCAGTTTGAACTTTAAGTTCCCAACCACCAGACTCAACTTGCAATTAAACAAGCAGGGTCTCAATTTGAGTGTAGCTACTCTGCTAACCCTTGGTGAGATTAGAATCAAACCCTGGCAAACAAAATGCTGATTGAACTCGATAGCCTTGGACAGAATCAAACACTGGCAAACAAAGTGTTGATTGAATCTCATAGCCAAGGACAGAATCAAACCCTGGCAAACAAAGTGCTGATTGAACTCGATAGCCAAGAACAGAATCAAACACTGGCAAACGAAATGTTGATTGAATCTCATAGCCAAGGACAGAATCAAACACTGGCAAACAAAATGCTGATTGAACCTGATAGTCAAGGACAGAATCAAACACTGGCAAACAAAATGCTGACTGAACCTGATAGTCAAGGATAGAATCAAACACTGGCAAACAAAGTGCTGATTGAACCTGAAAGCCGATTATTGGATGCTTGATCTAATTTTAATTGATTAAATTTACCAGCAGGAGGAAAAAAAAGAATGGAACAGCTAGGCTAATAACACTCAAGTTCCGACCAAAGTCGCTGTAAGATATTGCCGTGAGGTGGACTTTTTGACGTAGGAAACCAGTATACTAAGAGAACGGTATAAACCATGGATGGATGAGCACCAATCAAAAATTTTGAGCTTTTCTGATGATTCACAATTGCATCTAGCCTATGTGCAAGTCATGTGCAATCAGAACAAACTCGAGTCTTTCCACCAATGATCAGAAAACACTTCAGAAATATTACAGAAGACACCACTGTATACACATGTGCATTGTGACATCATACAACATAAGAGCATTCATCAAGGCCACTCATTAATTTAGATGATTTCCTCTTGACTGAAATGTTCATCAGTTCTCTTTTCAAGATTAAGCTTACAAGAAAACTTCCTTTTTGCTTGTCTCGTGCAAATATTTGCATAAAGTAATTAAGATGATTTAGTATGGTACTATTTTACCTTGTGTACTTGAGCATTTGACTGAGTTCTATACCACTTCGACGATTTTACCCCTTTTTACGCTATATCACCTCAATGAATTATTTCCAAGGTAAATATTTGGTAGAAAAGCCTTGAGGTCTTCTGATTGGAGCAAAAATACATCCTTGTACGTGCCAGAACCAAGCATCAAACTCAGGATAGGCAATCATATAACTGCTGCACTATCTAGGCATCTTTCTTTCTTTTTTGTTTGCCTCATGTATAAATAACGATAAATGGAACCTGTCTTGAAAGACGATCCCATTTTGCCAACATAATGTGATCCATCAAAACAGGTGATCTTTCATTACAGCTGAGACAAGCATCACTGACCTTTATTTAATCCTTTGTAAACACGACTGCTTAAAAAGTAAAGACCGTTCTAAACAAAAAGAAAAAAATTTGTAAAAAATGAGGCTGGCTACCAGTTTCCTAAATTTTACAGGTCATGTAGGTAGTTTCATTTGTTATAGACTGTATATCAGATTAAAGTACATGTCACTCACTGCCATTGTAGTGCCGAAGTCATGTGAATACCCATTGAGATTGACCATTCTTTCTTCAAAGGGAATAGTCATGGACATACATAGTCAGTTCAAAGATTTGTATTGTATCTTTATTTTCTGTCAAAACCCACACAACGCCAATAATGTCATACTGTACATTGTTTGTCTTTGGAGTTTATCCATAATGCCTGGGGTGAATGAGGTCTTTGTCTTCATCTTTAATCCTAGTAAGTGATAATCATTTTCCGGATATGATTGTCATTGTTAAAGGGTTGTATTGTTTGTTGCTTTTTTATGTTACAATGATTACAACCCACACACCAAGCCATCATCTATTTACCTAAGTGCAGCCAGTTACACCCTTTGTTTACAGAGTTAATCCATTTATGTATTTGGTGAATTAAGCCTTGGCTGTTGTCTCTATATAAATTCATTCTGTTTCTGGATGAGTTAATTATGTCTTTTGATTTCATTCATTATGGAAAGGATAAATAAATAATACCTTAGTTAAATTTGCAATTTGTATGCTGAAACATGTACATGTGATCTTCAAATATAAATGTGAATGTTTTATGATGGATATATAGCTATATTGCTATATAAAATTATTTTCAGATGAATGGATGCAATATTTTAACAAGAACTATGAATAGAGAATACAATACATGTACGGTGATTGTGGCTATTTTTCCCTCTTAAACGGTATTAAATTTTGACCTTGAAACTGGTCCTTTGCATAAACCTGTTATGAGAGATCACCTGTCTTGAGAGACCGCTTTTTGTTGGCAGAAGAAGTGGGCTCTCATGGCGGGTTTTACTGTACTTAAAATGTTTACCTGCCCAGAATGAACTCTTACCCAACCAGCTATTACAGAAATACAAAAGCTGATGATGTTAATGATTTAAATTCTGTTCTGTGAAATGTTTTTTAAGAACTTACTATTGACCCTTCTAACACCAGTTTGTAAGTAATTACAAACAGAGATCAGTCTGCTCTTTCTCTCCCTTTGGTAAGACTGAAGCATGAGCAAAGCACTTGTATGAGCTTGATCAAAACAAAATGGAAAACAAACTTCTGGTAGAAAGTATGGACTTTCAATAAACAAAGCTGGCAAAATTCTTGAAAGAACATCCTTTTCATTAAAGAGAAACAGTGGTCAGTCCTGAATCAGTACTTGTCCACCTGATCAGGTGAGTGATTGGAAAATTCACTTGACCACCAGAAGTTTTTACTATTTCGAACTGGGCAAGTGAATTTTCAACCCATATAGAGGTCATTATATTCTATAACACAGCTGATCTGTGCATAAAAAATATGGTCTTTCATAATAGCTGGCCTTGAAAGGAGTGGTATTTCAAGTCTGGTTTTACTGTATTCACAAAATCCCTTGAAGGGTCTTTTGAAGGCTCTTTTGGCCAAAAAGAATTTCCAGGAATTCAAGATAAGACCATTTCTTCCTTTAAACTGCTAAATGTTTAAAGTATCTCTGATATTTCAGTGATAACAAGATTTTAAAATTAACTGCTGTGGTGGCCATATTGTATATCAGAATGGCACCATTTTTATTTAGGACAAAGTAGATATCATTAGAAGTCTTTTGGTGAAAACCCCATGTCAATCCGACCATCCATTCAGGGGGAGTAGTGACAACAAGATTGTCAAGAAAGAAGGCTGTTGTGGCAGCCATATTGGCTGTACAATTGGCACCATTTTCATTTAGGACCAACTAGGTATCATACGAGGTCTATTGGTAAAAACCCCATGCTGATATGGCCGTCCATTTGGAAGGAATAGAGATAATAATATTTTCAAGACGACCACAATTGTGGCCAGATTGATAGTCAGTTTACATCATTTTCATTTAGGACCAACTAGACACCATAAGAACTCTTCTGATGAAAACCCTATGTCAAAATGACTTTCCATTTAAGAGGACTAGAGATAACAAGATTTTCAAGATGGCTGCCATGGAGACCATATCCGGATTTGCACCATTTTAATTTAGGACCACCAAGACATCTTAAGAAGTCTTTTGGTGAAAACTCCAAGCTAATATGACTTCCTGTTTTTCTGGAGTAACAATAACATTATTTTCAAGATGGCTGCTCTGGCGGCCATATTGGACATCAGATCGGCATCGTTTTCATTTCGGACCAGCTAAATATCATAAAGTCTTTTAGTGAAAACCCCATGTCAATATGACTTTCTGTTCAGGAGGAGTAGCAACAAGATTTTCAAGATGGCTGCTGTGGTGGCCATATTGGATGTTAGATCAGCACCATTTTCAGTTAGAACCAACTAGACATCATAAGAAATCATTTAGTGAAAACCCCAAGTTGATATGACCATCCAATCAGGAGAAGTAGTGATAACAAGATTTTCAAGATGGCCATACTGGATGTCCAAGTAGCACCATTTTCATTTAGAAGCAACTAGACCATGGGATGAATGTGTGTGTAAAGTTTCATGGCAATCCTCCAAGCTTGCGCAAACAGATGGATGGACAACAGAGCATCCCAGAAGCTCTTCTGATCTATGTCCAGTAGAGCTAATAAAAAACTGCTCTAGTTGAACAGCATAATGAAATACCATATGGTCTATTTTGTATATTAGGTACATCTCATTCTATTAATATACAGTTAAACGATGACAACTCAAACATCAAACACTTGAAAGCTTTGGTATGACTCAAAGAATGCATTCAGTCCCTCTTGAACACATTCTCTTGTCTGTGACCTCAGAAAACTTCAAATGACCAAACACTCAAACCACAGCACTTCAAATTTCTGAAGTTCTAATGTATTTTAAACATGATTTTAGTGTGTAGATAACAGAATGAGATAACTCTGAATACAGTTTTTATCATTTAGGAATAAAGTGAATAACTTGTCCTAACACGTCTTTCTAAAATGTAGGGAACAAAGCACAAGGGTTTAACTGCCTCTGAAGAGGCAAACTGGAATAAAATATTTTTAATGACAAAGTTCCTGAAATTGCTTTACAAAGACTAGAGATTTTGTTTACAGTTACCTTTTGTTGAAAACATCAATTGCTTCAATGTTCATTTTTTAAGGCATACATATTTTTACAAAATAGTGTTCACTGAAATTTTAAAGAAATTGCCAAATTATTGTCCAATATTCTGTAACTTTTTTATTCTTCTAACATGCAGTTATATTAAATAATACCAAAGCCAAGGCTATGAACCCTTAAAATGACAAAACACTTTAAATAACCTGGAAATCTCATTAGCTAATTTCTGAAACAGGTTAGTTACCAACCAGTTTTCCACTTTTCCTGCACAGACTGGCATACTTCAGCCAGGTCTTCATGTCCTCAACAGGAGAAACAACCAGTGATCTGACCTGAATAATTCTCTGCCAGTCCTCTGCCACACGCTGACAGCCCTGGGGATAATAAAATCAAAAATGCTGATCTACTGGACTGAACAAAAAAAAACATCATAATATAGTCACTCTAAAAATTTGAAGAATTTACTAATTTATTATCAATCAAGAAATTTTAAGAATTTTATCAAGATACCTAATTTTGCTAAATTTGCATTAGTTAACAATATGTGTATTGCCAAAGAGCAATTCATCAAAACTATGTCATGTATATACTGAATTTACTGAATCTGCAAAAATTCAATTATGCTAAACTATTAAGATATACAGAAATCACTCTAAAAATCCCTTACAACTTCTCTAATTGATTCTAATCTGTAGTTTGTCCCACTCTAAATAATCACTTACAAATTCTCTAATTGATCCTAACCTGTAGTTTGTCCCACTCTAAATAATCCCTTACAAATTCTCTAATTGATCCTAACCTGTAGTTTGTCCCACTCTAAATAATCCCTTACAAATTCTTGATGAATTCGAGATCCTAACATGTAGTCTGTTCCACTCTAAATCATCCCTTACAAATTCTTGATGAATTTTAGATTCTAACATGTAGTCTGTCCAACTCTAAATAATCCCTTAAAAATTCTTCACGAATTCTAGATTCTAACATGTAGTCTGTCCCACTCTACTAATTACTTACAAATTCTTGATCAATTCTAGATTCTAACCTTTGGTCTGTCCCACTCTAAACAATCCCTTACAAATTCTTGATGAATTTTCTAATTGATTCTAACATGTAGTCTGTCCCACTCTAAATAACATCAAATAAATTCTAGATGAATTTTCTGATTCTAACCTGTAGTCTGTCCCACCACATTTGCTTTATGGCATCCCTTCTTTCTGGAAGCAGCTTATAGTGCATGACTTCCTCTAGTTCTGACAGCATCTGTACATTCACCATTGCCTACAACAAATTACATCAATGATTTGACATTCCAAAAAAGCAGATTATATTTATTATATTCAATATTACATGTTCAACACTACATAATTACAGCACAAAAATAAGAAGTGAAAATGAAATGTGTGATGAATGTGACATGACAGGACATGATTGGATAGACATGGGTAACACTGCATGTGCCCTCCATAGATATGGCATGGAAATAAAATTTAAACAAAATGTGTGATGAATGTGACATGACAGGACTTGATTGGATAGACATGGGTAACACTATATGCCCCTTCCATAAATATGGCATGGAAATAAAATTTAAACAAAATGTGTGATGAATGTGACATGACAGGACTTGATGGGATGGATAGACATAGGTAACACTATATGCCCCTTCCATAGATATGGCATGGAAATAAAACTCAAACAAAATGTGTGATGAATGTGACATGACAGGACTTGATGGGATGGATAGACATAGGTAACACTATATGCCCCTTCCATAAATATGGCAGGGAAATAAAACTCGAACACAATCTTAACACTGATATTTATGCACCTGTTGCCACTGGAAAAGTGATAAAGCCTATGCTTTAAAGATGAGACAATAACGTGAAGTAATGTATATCAAAGGGATCAATTTCTTGCAGTTTTGTAAAATGTTCAACTTTCATAGGTACTTGCATTACTTTATGTACTCGCTTATAAGTCAACTCTAACTGCAAACTGCACAGACCCAAATCTGCCATCACATAATACACTGGCAGATCTGGGTCTATGCAGTTTGTTAGGAGTAATCAGTAGAACAAACAACATATACCCTGCATACATATGACAAAAGAGAGAAGTCTGCTTGGGACAAATCAGGAGATTTGCAAAATTTGATCAGGAGTTTTGACTTCAAAAGAGGGAGGATTTTCAATGAGAAAGCGAATTTTTCATTGTGGCACATGTCTTTGACTTTCTTATCCCAATGAGACCCAAAGCCTGGGTCACTATGCAAGTAGTTTTCATCCATTTTCATCCATTTGTATGAAAACTTTTGTGCGATTTCCGAGTCAGGGAACATTATTTTGACTAGATCTGAAAAATGATCTGCTACCATAAACGGGAGATTACATTCGGTTATAAAGTTGGCAAACAGTGTCTCTGCACATATATCTTTATCCACATTTGATGCAGATTCTGCGAACATGGATTTCAGTGGTGTCATATTTGTTGTCATGTTTAATATGCTTTAACATGCTGCATGACGCATAATGTCAACCTTCCCATCATAGCAGATTTTAAAATCTACTTTATGGGAAGGGCAGAATGCATATTCATGTCCTTTGAACTTGATTCCAACCACTTAACATTCCCATTTCCATCCACTGAATTTCATGTGATATTTTGCTTGCTTAGAATTTGGCATTTTAGCATTGGGAGATAGCGCACACTTAGACATCTCAACAAACTATAAACACAGAAGCCAAACTTAACCTGTTTTATGCTGATTGAGCTCTTTAGTAATCCAACCATAATCAATTAATCTCTTTAATCCTTTCAAAATTACTTCTGATCATACTGTGTATGATCAGGGCTGTATAATCCATGTCAACAAACTTCAAACACTGAAGCCAACTGACCCTGCCGACAGAATCAAAGGGATCTTAATTGTTTTATGCTGCTTGAAATTACAACAAAATTGTCTTGCCCTGCTTAAGCCAGTTCACAGTCACGTGATCACAGGCAGTATTACCGTAAATATACTGCACTAGAAATAAGGTGTGAATAAAATGGAAACGATACAAATTTTCAATAATAATTTTGCATACACTGGAGATTTCAGTGAGAGATGGTAGACACCTCTCATCTCAGGAGGAAAATCGTCCTGTCCAAGAGGTTCATTGTACAAACCTGATCTGCCAATGCATTATGCGATGGCAGATCAGGATCTATGTTGTTTGCAGTTGGATTAAACTTATAAGCGAGTATATACGGTAATTTTCTGGATACGTCTCTGCATCATTTGTACAGCTCTGGAGTTACTTTTCAAGGACTTCCAAAAGTTTTCAAGGAGTATTTTCAAATTGTCTTACAGAAATTGAACCTTCTCCATATATTACTTTGTTAACTACTGGTGTTGTGTGTCATTTGATTTATTTCTTCATTATGTTTTGGAAAAGAGGTAAGGGCTATCTCAGTAAAACCTACTTGGGACCCAGGAAAGGCACTTTCAGTGTGAAGTAGTCACCCATAGATGCAGTTTACGATTTTGTTAATTTTGATATGAATTCTTTGAGTGATTATTAGAGTACCATGTCATATATTTTTATGAAGCTGTGCTTCCTAGGTTTCATATATGTTCAAATGAAACCACCCTAAATAACGAAAGCCCTGTATTTAAAAAGTTATATATTTTTCCAGTTCTGACATTTGTAATCCCTTAAAAAAATAACGCAAAATTCAAAGAATTTGTCAACAGATCCAAGGACACTTCAAGGACAAAACCAACTTTTTATTAAAATTCAAGGAGCTTTCAAGGCAACCTCTCAAAGATTTGTCAAGGTTGTACAAACCATACTCTAACAAACTGGGCATTTATGAATTAAGAAATAATGACTCAAAAACTCAAAAAGAGTTATCCACTTCAATAGATAAATATCTGTTGCAATTTTAAATTATCCCTGAACATGTCAACATGAGGGGATTATGTAAAAAATTGCAACACTTAAAACAGGTATGTATCTTCTGAAATAGGTACCTCTTTTCAAGTCGTTATTTCGATTCTAACGACAAATAAACAAAATTTGGCTTGTTTATGCCGATTTCACAATGCTGACCTGGTACTACAGCATTAGAGCATCTCACTCAACCATTAGCTGCACACTCATGTGATGACATCAAAATGTTACATCATAACGAATGTTACTGTTGGTGACACATGTGGGCCTCCAAAAGTGGGAATTCATTGTGTAGGATAAATAGCTCTTTTTCTCCATGAGTTGTATAGGGAGATAGAATGGGTTCAAGTTGGAATAACCTTCTGTATTATATTTAAATTTATAATTCATAGTTGTATAGGGAGATGGAATGGGTTCATGTTGGAATAATCTTCTGTATTATATTTAAATTTATAATTCATACGGTAGCAATCATGAGTTGTAAAGGGAGATGAAATGGGTTCATGTTGGAATAAACTTTGTATTATATTTAAACTTATAATTCATATCAATCATGAGTTGTAAAGGGAGATGGAATGGGTTCATGTTGGAATAACCTTCTGTATTATATTTAAATTTATAATTCATAGCAATCATGAGTTGTAAAGGGAGACGAAATGGGTTCATGTTGGAATAAACTTTGTATTATATTTAAATCTGTAATTCAGAGCAATCATGCAATCCATAAAAATTGATACCCTGTGAATAAAAGTGAATCAACAGTACCATCTATACTCACTTACAAGTTGGGTCTAACTGCAAACTGCATATATGCAGATCTGCCATCGCATAATGTGCTGGCAGATCTGGGTCTGTGCAGTTTGTAAAGTATTCAGTAGAACAAACAACGCAGACAGTAATCTGCTGGCACATTATGCGATGGCAGATCAATGTCTATTGTATGTTATTTGCAGATGGATTCAACTTATATGTGAGTATATATGGTAATTATGAATCAGTTGTCTCAATTGTGACAATATATTATAGTGATAGTTGTATAAATAGAATTTGGGTACAGTAGACTAGATAGACTGAAACTTAAAATTACCCCATAGGCTCTGCTGTAGCTCTCTCCAGCCATAGCAGTCAATTCTGTGTCCAGGATGTCACGGGCTTTGTCAATACACTGCGAACAGAATGTTAAAAATGGACATGTGAAATTATTTAGAAAGGCAGCTAAAATCATTTGTCTAAATACTGAAAATCACAAATGATGCTGTCAAACATATTCTATGCATACAAAAACTGGCAATTTGGACATATGTAAGATGTTTGGTATTAAACTCCTCTTTATTTACAGTCAACAATTCTACCATCCAATGCAACCAAAAAGATTTTCAAGCCATACTCTTCTGAAATCATGGAAGGAAGAAACAATTCTTATATGAGGTAAAATGTTACTGGCTATTAACTGATTTTGCATTTTTTTTTACATTTTCATTCTTCCCTAGTCCTTTGAAACATCTCAGACTCAAGTTTCGAACAGACTGCTATATGAACAATTGGTATATCCAAATGTTTCAAGATGCATGGTATCTCGGAAACACGATCTTTTTAAAAAAATTTACCACACTGATTTATGTTAATTTTACAATAAGTTCTAACAACTTTTATCACACAGCATTTACCTTTATCAGCATCATTACATCATGTTATAAAAAGTGGAAGCCACACCATGACTTAACACTCAGCAACATGACATGTTAACAATATCACCAAGTAATACAAAGTCCTTAACATTAGGTAATAAGATATCTCAAGACAATGGTTATTTGACATGAAATACAACATACCACTGGCTCCAGCAGCTTGTTGCATATAATATTCTTCAGGTCATTTCATAAACTTCATATCAAATGAAAACCTGTGCAAGATCCTCTATGCACTGTGTAGTCTTGATAACTAATATATTGGCACATTTAAATTCAAATGAAATGCTAAAGAGATGATACCACGCAAAAGATATAGACAGGGGTTATGCAAAGCTTGGCCTAAACATTAACATGGTTTTAAAAAAATTTAAATTGTTGGAAATTAAGGTGTTAGAATAATATTCACCAAGTACAATGAACCCACCTGCTGTGCCAGCTGATTGTTGTCTGAATGAAGAGCAAACACTGCTCTGTAGAATGCACCATTATAGCTGGTCCGTGGAATGAAGCTCATATATTCCTCCATTGTCTCCCATTGGGCTGTAAATGATAATGTTGTGAAAATGTGACAAATTTTTACCTATTATTACCTATGTATACTAGAACTTATTCCTTTATCTGTCAATGGGATATTAATACAGTGAATATATATAGGTTTTCTGATTGATAGACAATTTGTGCAAGGTGCAAGAACTTTTTCAATATATTCCATGAAACTAGCATGTACTCATTTCCTGACTGCATACAATCCTATTATTTTCCTTAAAATTCTGTAGGAATGAATATGATTTATAATCACTGTACATGATTGCAGGAGTTTGAATAATTTTTTGTAAGAGTAAGTGAAATAATGCACAAACTGACTAAAGATGTACAAATAAACTATTTCAAATATATTTGTGTTAATAGAACTTAAAGAGATAGTAACTGAATACATGTATCTAGATAATTTAGGAGGTCAATGTCTTCATTGAAAGGTTTTGTGTAGTGAGATAATAATCAATTCATAGACTACTTCTATAATTTGGTAACTAAAGCTAAATTTCTTCATTCATATCAAATCCATCCCACTTCAACTCAAAGTCTGAGATGAGATACAATGGTGGTGGTGATGATAAGATGAATACTGATGATGATGATAATAAATACTGATGATGATGATGATGAATACTGATGATGATGATAATGAATACTGATGATGATAATGAATAATGATGATGATGATGAATACTGATGATGATGATAATGAATACTGATGATGATGATGATGAATACTGATGATGATAATGAATACTGATGATGATGATAATGAATACTGATGATGATAATGATGAATAATGATGATGATAATGAATACTGATGATGATGATGAATACTGATGATGATAATGAATACCGATGATGATAATGATGAATAAGGATGATGATGATGATGAATACTGATGATGATGAATAATGATGATGATATTGAATACTGATGATGATAATGATGAATACTGATGATGATGAATGATGATTATAATGATGATGATGATGATGCTTATGATGATGATGTTGATGAATACTGATGACAATAAGATGAATACTGATGCTGCTGCAGATGATGATGACAATTATTATCATTATTATTATTGTTACACTTACAAAGTCCCCATGCGGCTGCTGCTGCCATTCTAGCCATCTTGGTTCGAATTTCATCACTATCCAAGGGCCATCTGTCACATGCAATCTGATGAAGCTGGTTCCTAATAATCAAAGGGATATAACTATTAAGTGCATGTTTAGAGTTATGTAACTTTTCTAAATACACTCATCATCCAGCAAATTTACTTTCAGAACACTGAATACTGATACAAGAAAATGCAAAGAAACTGACAACCATCCACACAAATTTAATTCATGTGCCTTCCAATCACTCCCACTTCAACAGTAAATTCTGGAATAAGTTTATGTGGGATGATCAAAAAGTTCTATATCAAACACTGTAAAAAAAATATTTTTAACTGTCTACAATGATTTTAGTAGTTCTCAAACCAACTTCCTTTAGTCTTAATGCACTTCTCCCATCTTGTGACCCATGTCCTGAACACATGCAGCAGCCCATCACATTACAGCATTCATAGTGACATGGTGATTGTATCCCTTAGTTCTTCATTGCTTTTGTAATGATTTCCCTGTAACAAATCTTTCCATTTTGGAAAAAGTCAAAAGTCGCAGTATATTGCAGTATATTTTTATCTTTACATTGAAACTTTCAACTTTTAGAAATGTAAAACTTTAAACTTGTAACCAGCACTATATAGCCAGTTTTGTGCTGACATAATGTTAAACCATATACATATATACATGCCGTGACAAGGCATAAAAGACATAAAACAATAAAAAAGAACATTCTTTTCTGTGATATCAAAGTAAAGGTACTATAATGAGTCGATAAAAAACAGAAATTAATGTTGCTTTTTTAATTTTGTTTTAAATCATTGTTCTTAATCTGCTTCAGATGCTATTATCATGGACTGTCCACCACTAGAAGCGACATTTTACTGGGTGGAAGTCAAAGACTCAGTAAACTTGGAGTGACAGCAAGAAGCAAGTAACCCAACTAAGTGAAGCATAAAATATGGGCCATAAATGAGCTTCAACTGAAATGAGGGAGTAGTGCTCATCAAGATGCACCCACACACCAAGTTTCATAATTCTAGATATTATAATATGTATGTAGCATGCAAAAAACCAATGTGGTCATGAGCTAAATGCAAACACTTAACCTAAGCCAATAAGATGTGAAACACAGTTCAGTGACCTCTCTTCGTATGAGTGTAGTACTAAAAGAGATGCATACAATCGTCAAGTTTAATAATTCAAGTATGAACAGTTAAAACACAAAATCTGATTCGGTGAAGCATGAAATATGGGTCACAGTGACCTACTTTGTGATGAGGGTATAATATTCATCAAAATGCATCCCCTCACCAAGTTTCATGTTTCCAGGTATAACAGTATGTATACAGGTGGTAAAAAAACTATTCAGTCATGAGCTAAATGCAAAAACTTAACTTAAGCCAGTAAAATGTTAAATGTAGGACACAGTGATCTTCTTTTGTTGTAAAGGGTGTGGTTCAAAAGAGATGCATGTAATCATCAAGTTTGATGATTCTGGCATGAACAGTGCTTGAAACTAAGCCAAAGTCAATAAAGTCTGAAATATGGGTCATAGTGACCTACTTTTAAGATAAGGGTGTAGCACTCATCAAGATGCATCCCCTTGCCAAGTTTCTTGATTCAAGGTATAATAGTACCGTATATACTCGGTTATAAGTCAACTCGACTATAAGTCGACCCCCCCCCCCTTTTTAGGGCTGCAAAAAGTCAATTTTTCTTTCACCCTCCTATGAGTTGGTGTGTATTTTGCAAGTCAGATCTGTCTGAAGGGGTGACTTCTTAGTGAGTCAGAAATGCACTTTGGAAATATAAACAAGCCAAACTGGATAGATAGATAAGAAAAATAAAGACAAAACCAGTGTAAAATACAATTACATTATTGAGTGAAATATGTCACAAATAAATTGACAACTTACAATTTGTCCATCTTTGTGTAATAAAATTCATTGAAATCCATAATGCTTGACATTTTAAATCCATTTATATGATAAATCCACGAATTTAATTATAGGTCACTTACCGGTAAAAAGATAGTAGTTCAGAATGATCCGATTCACAATATCCCGTAATATGTTAATTCAACATGTCGTACAAATAAACAATGACAGTTAAGTCCACTTTTTGTGATTCACTGTATCCTATAAATTTCACTATCTAATGTTATCTGGTACAAAGTCCAAGAATTAATCCTCATTGTCTGATAAAGTTCTGAAATCCTACATCGTCGTCTAGTCATTGTAAATGTGCACTTGCAGATAACTTGGAAAATATCACTTGGGACTTAAATCTGACTTGTGGAAAATAAAAATACAAATTAAATCGAAACTTTTATTTCATCATGCACAGTCTTTATACAGCAAAACACAAATATGAATACAAAATACAGGTTGTTCAGACTGGCATGAAAATGGAAGCAATATACTTACTAGTAAACACCCACGGTAAACACTGATGGACACTTTACTTTGCGGTAGGTAGTATTTAATTTACCGGTAATATTTTCAAATTATTAAAATCCAAATAACTGTAGATACAAGTATTGTGTAATGAATACCGTCATGAAACTGATAAACACAGTGCATACCATATTTGCATTACTGCATAGGAATAGTGGCATGAAAATGTAAAAATACGTGAATTGACAGTATTTTTATGTACTGCAAACATCAAGAGTTTCCAATATTACCCCAAGATTTATAATTTGTTAATGTCGCACTTAAAAGACAACCCCTACTCTGCATGAATCGAATTTTAAGTAAAAACACGTCAACTTATACGCGAGTATATACAGTATGTACACTGAGTTCAAACAACCTATTTGGTTATGAGCTGCTAACAAATCTTAACCTAAGCTAATAAAATGTGAAATGTAGGTCACAGTAACCTTCTTTTGTTGTAAGGGTGTGGTACTAATAGATATGCATACAATCATCTAATTTCACGATTCTAGCATGAACAGAGCTTGAGAAATAGATGTAAAACACAACATTTAGTCAAAGTCAGTGGAGCATAAAATATGGGTCACAGTGACCTACTTTGGTGAAAAGGGTGTAGTACTCGTGTAGATACATCCCCTCACCAAGTTTCATGAATCTAGGTATAACAGTATGTATACAGGGTCATGAGCTAAATGCAAAAATACTTAACCTAAGTCAGTAAAATGTGAAAAGCAGGTCACAGTGACCTTCTTTTGTTGTAAGGGTGTGGTACTAACAGAGACACATACAATTATCTAGTTTAATGATTCTGGCATTAACACAGTTTGAGAAATAAACTTACCACACAAACTTTAACCAAAGTCAATGCTGTGCAAGATATATAGGTCACAGTGATCTACTTCTGTGATGACAGTGTAGTATTCATCAAAATGCTTTGTTTTTAAACAACACATGAGAATAAATAGAAGTCAGAGAAATTTTTACACCCTTGTTTTTGAATAATTTCATCTGACTTCTCCAAAATCATTAGCATTTTGTTTAAAATTACTACAAGCAGCCATTCGAAGAGTGCTAACAACAAAATCTTTTAATTTGGTTGGGTATTTTACAGCACAAGAACAAAAGTAGGTTATTTAGTGCTGAGGCAACTAGAGTAAAGTGCCTTGCCCAAGGACATACCCCTGTAGCTGACCAGGATGGTAGGATTCAAACCCACATCCTTTTTTGGTCACAAGTGCCTTGCCCAAGGACATACCCCTGTAGCTGACCAGGATGGTAGGATTCAAACCCACATCCTTTTTTGGTCACAAGTGCAGCATACTAACTGTTGAGCCACTGCAGTTCCTGCCTCCATTAGCCACCTCTTACAACATGCATGAAAGTGTATGAAGTCTATTCTACATCCCCGAGCCTGCTGGGGGCAAAATGTTATGAATTCCCCATTCATAAATTTACTAAATGAATACAGGCCTGGTCTACAAAAACCAGTACTGAATTAAAACTAAAAAAAAGTTGTATACTAGTCTCACCATTCTGCTAGTGCCTCCAGACATCTCATTCTTCCCAGTGTTATATTGATGTCATCTGGATTTTGTTCTTGCTTATTCTCGTATGCTGACAAGGCCTGTTTCCACTCATGAAGTTTTTCATACCACCCTTCCTGGATTTTCTGGGCAAATATTGATATGTTACAAGTGATGCTCTTACTCACATTCAAAGTTAGCATGACAGCCTCTCAAAACAGATTTCATTTCAGTGAACAGGATGCTATTTTACATAAAGAAGAAAAGCACCTGTCAACAAAATTTGATACTTGAATGATTAACATTGTTATTTGAAGTTTTGCCTTTTGCAAAATTTACTGCAGATGAAATAAAAGAAAAACAAAATGTAGTGAATGAAAATGCTGAATAAGAAGTAAGCAGGTAGGTAAAACATATTGTATTTTAAAAGCATCACTGCTGAATTTGCTAAGAACAAAGAAAATGTAATTATTAAAACAAAATATACATTGGAAATTAACCAATTGCAAAAAGATATGCTGTCAATATGCTGCATTTACCAAATTTCCACTAATTTAATGGCACTAGATTATTTTGATTTATAGTACTTACAAGGTTTATAGTACTTACTAGGTTTATAGTACTTACTAGGTTATTAGTACTTACTATGTTTATAGTACTTACAAGGTATATAGTACCTACAAGGTTTATAGTACTTACTAGGTTCACAGTACTTACAAGGTCTATAATACTTACTAGGGTTTATAATACTTATAAGGTTTATGGTACTTACTAGGTTATTAGTACTTACAAGGTTTATAGTACTTACAAGGTTTATAGTACTTACTAGGTTTATAGTACTTACTAGGTTTATAGTACTTACTAGGTTTATAGTACTTACTAGGTCAATAATACTTACTAGAGTTTATAGTACTTACTAGGTTTTTTAATACTTACTAAGTTTATAGTATTTACTCGATTTATAGTACTTAACTAGGTTTATTGTATTTACTAGGTTTTTAGTACTTACTAGGTCAGCCCTGTGGTGTTTCATGGCATATGTCAGGACTCCTGCAGCTGATTCTGGCTGTTGCAGCTTGTTGTTGATACTAAAATATGACATTTAAATTTACTATATATATTTCATTTGTAATTGTAACAAATACAATTTGTATGTTCCATAAACTTCTCAAAAACTGCACCAGGGGCTTGATTCACTATGGACATAAATTTGAACAAACAACACATTTTGCCCTTATTAGGACTAACATATTGAGACTCAATGAAATTATTACTTTTATAGAAATTGTTACTGACAATCTAGGATCAATTTACATCCATCAGTACCTGCCTGATTCCCTGATATCTGAAACTTAATTGTATACTCTGATATTGCAAATGTTAATTTTTCAAAGTTGTGTCTACTGAGCTTTGCAAAAAGCAACGAGAAAAATACATGCCTCAAGTAGGTAAGATATCTTTGGGAAAAGTAGATGCTGTTTTTTGTTTTTTTGTTTACAGAGTTTCATCTCTGTAGTTATTCTCAGAAACTTTAATTTATGAAACAATACAGTATTAGGCAAAAATTTAAATAACAACTTCTTAATTCTTTAAAACTTTACATAAGTTTAAAGAACAGTGACTCATAAATTAAGTTGTTTACAATTATCCAATAATGCAAAAAATTTTTCAAAAACTTTTCTTGTGTGGTTTTGACAAAGGTTATGACACAGATTACACATTCTAGTCTTGTCTATTTATACCTTTTAAAAGATGCCATAAATGTTATCAATTTAGTACAAATCATTCAAAATCACATATAATTATCAAACATTTCAATTAATCTCATGTTCTTACCAGGAATAATTTTGATTACTATTATACAGACAACATTATGGTTACTGAAAGCCTACGACTGAACCAAATTGTCGACAATATATCCTCCAAAGATCTACAAATTCACAAAAGATAAAAATGTACTGTTTCAAAGGTTTCTTAATTGTTTTATTGTTCTAGAAGCATGTATGATGAAAAAAGAATTTTTTTCACAGATTTACAGGAAAGCGGACAAAAGTGACCTAGATATTAAAAAATACAGAAATCTGAATAAAAAAACAGAAAAAAGGTCTTCATAGAACACCATATCACACCTGTAAATTGGGCCATTATATATGACTTCCAAAATAATGTAGTATCATTTATTTTGGTGGGTCTCAATTTTCATGGTTTTGTAAAAAAAAAAGACATTTTTGTGGGTACTTAAATTTGTGTTTTTATGTAAAAGTTTCATATTTTTAAGTATTTCATTTCGTGTATTAACCTCTACAAATACCCCAAATAAAAAATACAAAAGAACAAAACCATGCTGACAACAAACGATGGCCACTTCAATGGTTGAAACAATACTACCACCCGTATGAGCACAAATCAAATACCTGTCAAGATCAATCACTTATACTCAACATCAAAGGGAGCCGATGCAGCCAACAAAACTTTTAAGATAGTCGGTTATTAAAGTACATGTGTATGATCCCTTTCTTAAAACACTGTCCATAAAGTTGCACCATCAATTACTTTCTGATGATTATGGCGTTAACACAGTGGCTTGAGAGTGGTAAAATTCAACTTAGATCCCCGTCGGTTCGGATTTTTAAAAAATATTTTACATTGTTGGATAATTGCAAAACAACCAGCTGCACCTTGCTCAATGCAGTTAGCAAGCAATGTCAACATTAGATGTGTTCCGAGCCCATCAAAGTGCAAAGATGCTAACTAAATTGAAAACAATGGAATCACTCTTTTGTTGGAGTCTGCCTCAGGTACGAACAAACTTCAACCACTAGACTTTACTTAAAACTTGATGAATCAAGCCAACTGATGCTGAATGAATAATTGCGGCTTATGCAAAAATGTGTGAAAGATCGGACCGAATTATCCGTGGCTTTGAGAATGCTGGACTTGTTTAATTCATCAATTTCAGGATTATTTACCTGACAAACATTTGTGTGTACCAGCAGACTAGATTTACATGATGTTGATTCAATGGTTCTGTCCAAAAATCAGTGAATCAGTGAAGTGTGAGCTTCAATGCCCTGCAGTACCAAGTGTTTCATTGGTAATTGTGCTTCATGCAATAGTTCTAAGTATTTTACAGTCAAGTTGTTCACTGGGATTAAGCATGCATGGATAAAATGAGACATGCTTGCACAAGGATTTAAATTTTTCTACAACAGTTTTACTTGAATGAAGAATCGATTTGAATAAGTATTAAATCTAATTTTCATATACTAGTATAATTTATTATTCTTTCATTTTCAGTAATACTAGTGTCTGAATACCTTATGCTTTTTTTCATATCACTCTATCCTTTCTTATGTCACAACATATCGATTTAAGGCAGTGAGTGGAAATTACAGCAACCAGATACTGTATAGATACATGTGCATTGAAATAATATAAAATGGATTATAATTCTTTTATTAATAGGGATACAATAAAACTAACACATGTAAAAGCTAAAATTTTATTACCAGATTACAGAAATGACATTGATTTATCAAATTTCTTTGTTGATCTCTAGGAATGAAACACAGTAAGAAAATGCATGTGTGTTGGGGGGTGGGGGTGGGTTTGCTTCTTTATCATATGTGGTTAATTTTTAATTGGGTCTTTAAATTCGTGGTTTGGGGCAACAATGAAATCCATGAAAATTGATACCCCACGAAAATTTTTGATACAACAGTAGCATGTAACATGAAATTAAAACAATGATATCACTGTCATCATCAAGATAGGTTTATCCATGTTTTGCTCTCTACTGATACAGGTGCAACTAGAAATGTGTTGATATGATATGGATGCCCCACCACAGTGCCTGAAATGATCTAAACACAAAACTTAACCAAGGCATGATGATAAGAGAGAAAAGGGTAACACTATACATCCCATCACTGTCATGGTGGAGCATATTAACACACAAAAAATCGAGACAGAACCACTTACTGTGAATTCATTTATTTTCATGGCTTTTGGAAAAATTACATTTTGATTGGTACTTACATTTATACACTGGAGAAGAGGTATTATTTCTTCCACAGAAGAATCATTGTTCTCACAAGCTTTTAATTTGTGGTGTTTGTAGTAACCATGAAATCCCCCAAAACCGATACTCCATGAAAAAAATTTGAAATTACCTAATTAGTGACTCCAGTACTTCTGTTGTGGCACCTCGGTGGAATTCCTCTTCTGTGTAATGCAGAGCCTTAGCATAGGCTCGACATCTCATGGCTCTCTGGCCCAACAGGGAGGTATCTAGGGGAAGGGGCCCCTGAAATACCAACAACAAGCATGTATACATATCAGGGCAGTCATAAGAAACAAATTAGGTGGACAAAGGTCACTCACTGCTGTTCCAAGTGAATCATGATCACAGAATATTTGTTTACACAAGCCTGTCAATAATGTTAGCAGTCTGTGCTGGTAAACAAATGCTTGTTATTTGCTCAGCAGTATCTAAAATTGTGCAGATTTGACCCTCAGTTTTTAATTTATACCCACCTTTCATAGGCAGCAACTGCATCGATAGTTATCAGCAATAATTATCAGTCCCAAACAAACTCATGGCCATCACAATGTCAAACATGTCGCATTGCTCTGCAAACATAATTTAGCTGAGTAATACCTAATTGTATTACATTGAAGTGACGTGCCACCATCTTAATAACTCCGTCACATTTGTTTTTTTATGATATCAAACCTGTAGCACTGAAAGTCAAATTGCTTTATGAACTATTCTGAGTTCAGCAATGCCACATTTTATTTTATGCTAGTCTATGAATCAGTGGATTTTTCATGAGAAATAATTTCAATAATTCACTGCAATGAATTATCACAAAAAAAATTTCACTGCGGTCAACAGACTTCGATAACATTATGACCCAAAAATGTAATCTGCCATATTGTTACTTGCTTGGCATAGTGATAAGCATGGCCACCTGTCACACAGAAGTATCAGGTTCAAATCCCACAATGCGCTAATTTTGTTTTTCTTCAATTTGCTTATGTGTGATTTTTTTACCTAGAATTAGGAAAGAGAATTATGTTACTACTTATATTTTCTGTGTGAGTATACACAAAACACCACAGAACATAAATTGTAAACAGCTGGCATTATCACGCAGGATACCATAAGAAATCTGCTACTTTAATCTGTTATAATTTAGTTTGCTTGTTCCAAGTGAATAACTGATATATTTCATCTTATGGGTTAAAACTCACGCATTTTCACCCACTTGATACAAGCAAATATCCTCTATATGTTTCAATTATTGCAATGAAATGTTCAAAAGAGCAACATTTACCTGGTCTCACTGCTCCATGAGCTCAGCTAAGTAACAGACTCAAACTGCACACCTTAAGTCCTTTGTTATCCTCAACCTTTTGAAGAAAAGCTGGGGATTTATGTGATAATCTTGCCCATCCAGATGTGTGTGTGTGTGTGTGTGTGCATTAGTAACATAGCACAACTCCTCCAACACAATTCAAGAAAGAGACTTCAAACCATGTGATGTGAGTGGGGGCGGTCTTTAGATGTGCCCCAATAGCCCCTGGGTGTGTGGCTAATGGGGAGGGTTGTTTTAAATAGCCCCTGGGGGTGTGGCTAATGGGGAGGGTTGTTTTAAATAAATTTAATAACTCCCAAATTATGAAATTAACATGTCTGAGAATTGCTGTGTTATCATGACAGACCCAAATGTAAACATGTCAGATGGGGGTCTGAATAGAACCCCTGGGTCATATGCCAGACACATACAGTTGTGACTCGTTGGTCACAACCTGGTCACAACTGAGAAACTATTGAGATCCCCACCCTACCTATAGCCATATACACACTTACTGGGCATGACAAGACAAATTTATACAGGCAACTGACATTGACCTAAGGGTTCATCCCTACCCCCATGGACTTAAACTGTGGGTCATAACTTGGAAATTATTAAGATAAAAAATCTATAACCATATATATACTTATTGAGCATGAAAATACTATTATTCTTAATCCCTGTGACTTGACCCTTGGAGTACACTTTTTGGGATGTATGTGAGACAAAGCAAGGTAGTGCAGAGATGTATGTTTTACAAACACTCTAGTTCAATTATGATTGTAACCACATGCCACAGTTTGTGGTCACCTATCCATGTTCAATGATTTCCTCTTGAATCTTTTATTTACCATGCTTGGTTTGGTTTGGTGCTTTATGGCACAACAACACAAGTGGGTTATTTAGTACCGTGGCAATTGGAGTAAAGTGCTTTGCCCAAGAACACACCATGGTAGGTGACCCAGGCTGGTCCAATGGTAGGATTCGAACCCACACCCTTTCAGTCGCGAGTCTGGCACGCTAACCACTGAGCCACTGCAGCTCATTTATCATATGTACTCACTTATAAGTCCAGTCCAACTGCAAACTGCACAGACCCAGATCTGCTGTCGCATATTGTGCTGGCAGATCTGAGTTATGCAGTTTGTTTGGAGTAATTGGTTGAACAAACAGCATAGACCCTGATCTGCTGGCGCATTATGCGATGCAGATCAGGGTCTATGTTGTTTGCAGTTAGATTCAACTTATAAGCAAGTATATATGGTACTCCACCTAAAAAACCACCTTATGCTTCCAGATGAGAGTATTAAGGTATCAGATTCTGAATTAGAAACTTGCTGTAAAGAGGCATCATACCTTGTCACAGTGCTCCATGAACTCGGCTAAGTTCAGCAGTGTCTGAGTTATCTCAGGAAGCTCCTGGGATGTCAGGGCCTGCTCCAGACTGCTGATCAACTCATCCTGTTGAGTCTCTGTCAACTCTGTCCAGCAGGAGACAAAGGCAGCATTAAACAAGTCCCTGAAATTAATAAATGATGTTATCAAAGAATGAACAAAAAAAGATTTTTTTTCTGTTGCCTGGAGCATATTATACATCTTGTAAAGAAATTGTATGGCTACATTCATTCATCTGTTATTGTTTGGCAACTGATTTGCATCAATGTTGGGCAAAAATGGTGTTCCTCTTCCAGTTATGGAAGGCCCATATTACAAATACTGAAGGGACTCTGACCCAGTCATGCTCAATCTCTGATTGAATCCCGATGGCAAAGGATGGGGGGAGGGGGGTATTTTAAATAGCTCAATTTTAAGTCTTCTCAGACAAGCACAGAGACAGATTTGTCAACAGCATACCCTGCCAGTAAGTTTACAGTCTAAGCCTGGATCAGCATGACTGATAAGAGCAGAAGGGGACTCTTTCAATAATCAATTCTTAATTTTTTATTAAGACAGACATGCAAGTAGGTAGCTAACCTTGTCAGCTGATTTTATGTTCGAGTCAAGGCCCAACATGACTGAGGACTGGAGGAAAGGGGTTCAATCAGCAGCTCAAATCTAAGTCACCACAGACAGATAGACAGACAGGAAAGTAGCATACCTTGTCAGTTGATTTTATGTTTGAGTCAAAGCCCAACATGACTGAGGGCAGGGGAAAGTGGTTCCATCACCAGCTCAATTTTAAGTCATCACAGACAGACAGACAGGAAGGTAGCATATCTTGGTAATGGACTATATGTCTGAGCCAGGGCCCTGTATGATCTAAGGCAGCAGTTCCCAACCTCAGGTCGAGACCCAAATCAGGGTCACAGGGGGTCCTCAGTAGAGTCGCGAAGGGTCATCAGAAGACATTTTTTAAATTATATCATAAGCCTGAGGGTTGGAAGGTCCTATTATTAGTGGCTAATTTAGGGTTGCAGCAAAAAAAGGTTGGGAACCATTGATCTAAGGGCTGGTGACCAGGACTCTTTCAACAACTTAATACACAATCTTCTTAGATGGACAGAAAGACATACAGATAGAAAAGAAGGTTGCATATCTTGCTACTGGTCTGTATGTATGAACCAGGGCCCCGAATTATCTAAAGGATAGTGACCAGGACTCTTTCAACAGCTTAATACTCAGTCCTCTTAGATGGACAGAAAGACAGACAGACAAGAAGATAACTTACCTTGCTAGTGGGTTATATGTCTGAGCAAGTGCCCAGCATGACCTAAGGGCAGGGGAAGGGGACTCTTTCAGTAGCTCAATGCTCAGTCTTCTTAGCCATTCCATCCAGTCTTCCTTAGACTCTCTCCTGCCAGCCCCCAGTGCCTGAAAAATGTAAATGTTTAATCATTCAAAATGTGATTCCAAAGAATTTGCAACACAGCTGACTTTGTGTTGCTGTATGTAAATACACTAACAATGTATGTTGCTATGTGTAAATACACTGTACAGTGTATGTTACAGTATGTAAATTATGCAGTGTATGTTGCTGTGTGTAAATACACTATGCAGTGTATGTTGCTGTGTGTAAATATATTAATTCAGGACTAGTTATAACAAGATTTCAAGATGGTCACTGTGGTGGCCATAGTGGATGTCTGTGCAGCATTGGTTTTACTTAGGACTAACTAGATATCATAAGAAGTCATTCAGTAAAAATCCCATGTTGAAACGACCATCCATTCAGGAGGAGCAGTGATAACAAGATTTTCAAGCTGGCCACTGTGGCAGCCATATTAGGTGTGCAAGCAGCACCCTTTACATTTAGGACCAACTAGACATCATAGGATATCTTCTGGTAAAAACCTCATGGCAATATTACTTTTCATTCAGGAAGAGGAGTGATAACAAGATTTTTGAGAGGTCTGCTATGGTGGCCAAACTGAACATCAGATCGGCACCATTTTCATTTGGTACCAACTAGACATCATAAGAAGACATTTAGTGTTAACCCCTTGTTGATATGACCATCCATTCAGAAGGAGTAGCAATGATCAAGATTTTCAAGATGGCTGCTATGGTGGCCATAGTGGACATCAGATCGGCATCATTTTCATTTAGGACCAACTAGACATCATAAAACGTCTTTCAGTGGAAACCCCATGTTGATATGACCATCCAGTCAGGAGGAGTAGCAATAACTTTTCAAGATGGCCACTGTGGTGGCCATACTGGACATCAGATCAGCATCATTTTCATTTAGGACCAACTTGACATAATAAAAAGTCTTCTGGTAAAAACCTAATGTTGATATAACCATCCATTCAGGAGGAGTAGCAATAACAAACTGTTCAAGATAGACCAACTAGACAGTATAAGAAGTTTTCTTGTGAAAAGCCCATGTCAGTATAATTTTCCATTCAGGAGGAATAGCGATACAATTTTCGAGATGCTGCCATGGCAGTCAAATTTTTATGGCAAATAGGCACCATTTTCATTTAGAACCAACTAGACATCATAGGAAGCCTTTCAGTGAATACCTTACATTGTTATCACCATCCATTCATAAGGAGTAGCGATAACAAGATTTTCAAGATAATCACTGTCGAGGCCATATTGAATGTCTGAACAGTACCATTTTCATTTAGGACCAAATAGTCCATGGAATGATGGTGTGTGTAAAGTTTCGTGGCAATCCTCCAAGTAGTTTAGGAGGAGTAGCGATAACAACAAATGTGCTAACAGACAATGGACAACAGACCATCCCATAAGCTCTTCGGGTCTATGACCAGTAGAGCCAAAAATAAAAATAATTTCTGCATTAGATTGGCATACATACTACACATGCTTCAATTTGTTAGTTAGTTGGGTTTTTTTCAGCCTTCAAAACAAGCGTTCTGCAGCATTTTTTTAGCATACTGATTGGTCAGGTATGTGTGTCCTATACACAAGTGACACAACAGCTTATTTTGAGGGTTGTTGTGAAGAGAGATTATACAGTATACTATAGTTATTTGATTTAAATTTCCACCTCAAGCAATTAGGTTATTCAGATAAAAGTGATCATGCATTCACTTCTTAGCAATGTCAAAACTGAATTTTGTATTTTGCTACTTGCTGAAGCAAATAACTTATGCAGGGCTTGACAAATTTTCAGATGGCTACTTGTCCTGCAGGGAAAGTAACTTGGAACTTTTACTTGTCCTGCATCAATTTTACTCATCCTATACTATACATAATACTGAATCTGCTTAAAATGCCACTTGTCGAACTGGACAAGCATCTTGAAAAAGTTACTTGCCCTTCCACAGTCAAAACTTGTAAATATGAATGGATGAATGGAATTTACAAGCCCAGTTATGAGCAAAATATTTTCTTATCTTAGAACAGATAAATGTTGAGTCATTTTGATTTTCTTAAAGGGAAGCAAAGATACCAACTTAAAGTCCATTTAAAATGTAATTACATGTAATTGTTTTCACAGATACACATTTATTAGTAAAACAGCATCTCAAGCATGAGATGACCAGTTTTGTGTTTGATCTGTCAAGCTGCATAATGCCCAGCATATAATAATATGCTACCAACTTGATTATTCAGTTGATAAATTTTGTAAATAGAGGCTGGTTTCATTCATCAGCCCCCATAGCACTTGTGTAGTACTAATGTTGTACAAACTGCCATGAGACAAACCTATATATCTCATAATGTGATATGCAACATAAGTATGGACTCCCTGCTTTAGGAAGGAAATACACTCTTGCCATACATGTGAGCTCTGAGATATACACTTCATTGAAACCAGTCATGCAAGACCACCTCTTCTGTCAACAAAAGGTGGTCTCTCATTTGAGGTCATCACATTATGTAACACAGTTGAAACATACATAATTGTTTTTTGTTTTGCTTTGTTTTAATGGCACTTTTAACACATTACTGGCTATATCATGCCAAGAAAATGAGACCTAAGTGCCTTTCCCAAGAAAACACCAAGGCAGCCAACCTGGGCTGGCCTGGGTGGATTTTGAACCTGTGACCACTGAATTACAAGTCAGACATTCTACCAATTGAGCTACTGTGGCTCCTGAAATGTACATGAACTAGAGCTATCAGTGATGGGTTCAGTACAAAGGGCTCCACTCAACAATCTGTTCAGCAGGACCTTAAAATGAGATATGTAAGTATTAGAGCTTAACCACACATCAGCACAATACTGGCTGTATGGTGGTGATTAAAAGTAAAGTTCTAAAAGGTCAATATAAAGAACTGCAAAGAAACTTAAGGAAACTAAACCCTTCTGTATAAATGTAAACATGAAGATAAAAGATAAAAGGTAAAGATGTTCAAATCATGTAAAAGATATTTAAAATAAAGATAAAGGAACTTGGTGGAAACAAAAGGGAGTGTACACAAAAATAATGAGCCATAATTCTACAAATTTATAATGTAAAATGCTGGCAATCAAACTCATGCAAGAATCTTGGCCATCATTCTACTAATTAGTGACTTTGTATTCTTACAATTACTCTCATGGGATAAGCTTATTTGAATTCTGGTTAATATAAAGCTGGATACCAAATCAAACAATCCATGAAAAGTTATTGCTGTGGTAACCAAAGTTAGGAGAACAGGCAATCAGGGGCCATAATTCCTCTAAATGATGACTGGGAATGCTGGAAATCAAATTCATTTAGGGTCTCATCAATATAATGCTGCATGTTAAATCTGGTTAAAGTAAAAAAAATTTAAATAAAGTTATGTTATAGAAACCAAAGTCAGGAGGATCGGTAATAAGGGGCCATAACTCCTCTAAATGACATGATGGAATACTGGAAATGAATCTTATTCAAGGTCTTATCAATATAAAGAATCATGCCAAATTTGGTTGAAATTCAATTATCCTTAGTAATGATACGCTGTAGAAACCAAAGTAAATGATGCGCAGCTAGGCTGCAGATATTAATGTTAGGAGGACTGAAAATCAGGCATCATAACGCCTCTAAATGATGACACAAAGGGCTGAAAATATAACTCTTCTGAGATCTTATCACAATAAAGCTGCATACCAAATTTGGTTAAAATCCAACTATTCCCAGGAAAGTTATCTGCCAGAAACCTAACTGTTGATGGCAAGACCGTCAGAAAGACAAACAGACTGATGAATGGATAGACAATATGAATACTACTTGGCTCTGCGAACTTTTTCAAGCAGGGCCCTAAAAATACGTTTTTTCATGACAGGTGGACTCCAAAAACATGTGGTATTTCAAGACAGGCTTTACTGTACTACAAACTAGTAATGTAGCAGTGCTGTAAGCTGTAATAAATCATCCCATCTTTTGTGTTCCTCTGTGTAGATGGATATATTATCTAATATTATCAACTACATTTGCATTTTAAGTAATGCTCCATACATATTACTACTGTAATTAGGCACAACACGCTCATCTTACCTTCTGTAGGTTGATATAACTGACATGAAGTTTCTTGATAATGCCTGTTTCAACAGTTGCCTCGCCTGACTCAATGGCTTTTCCTTTGTTTTTGCGATGTTTGCTAATTATAGGATCTTCCTCTTCCTCTGCGATAGTAAAGCCCTGTCAAAAGATAACAATTCATTTTTACTTGCCTGGATAACAGCAGATTATGGTTTTACTTCAACAAGAGCAGTAGAGATTTACCAAACAACATTTTGCATGACATGAACATCCTTTTTAATATTTTGACCGATTTATCAATAGTCAACATTTTAAATTTTAGTTAACATCGCAATTCCATTATGTAAAAGTTTTAGATCACTGTACTGTTGTTAACTCTGTGTACAAACTATTAGATCACTGTACTGTTAACTCTGTGTACAAACTATTAGATCACTGTACTGTTGTTAACTCTGTGTACAAACTATTAGATCACTGTACTGTTGTTAACTCTGTGTACAAACTATTAGATCACTGTACTGTTGATAACTCTGTGTACAAACTATTAGATCACTGTACTGTTGTTTAGACAAGACAATAACTAGTATTGTTTTCTAACAATGACACATTACCTAACAGGACAACTCTGGTAACCTTAGGTACAAGTTATTTTGTGAGATATCTGTTAAAACACTTCAATATCTCACTTCTTCTGCATATCATAAGAACCACACTGTAGTATAAGTAATTTTCGTGGGGTACATTTTTTCGTGGATTTCATTGTTGCCCCGAACCACAAAATTTAAAGACCCTTAAATATATATGTTGTGACATAAGGATAGAGAGAAATGAGAAAAAGCATAAGGTATTCAAACACTAGTATTACTGAAAATTAAAGAAAGATAATACATTTTGAAAATTTTGATTTAATGCTTATTTAAATCGATTCTTCATTTAAGTGAAACTGTTGTCAAAAATATTAAATCCTCATGAAAGCATGTCTCATTTTATCCATGCATGCTTAATCCACATGAACAACATGACTGTGAAATACTTGGTATATTAATTAAAACAGAGTACTGAAGCTCACACTTTACTGATTTTCGGACAGAACAATTGAATCAACATCGTGTCAATCAAGTCTGCTGGTACACACAAATGAGACCCATGAAAATAATGATACTACAGTATATAAACTGCATGGCATTCCTATTTGAGATTATCATTTAATAAAACACTTTTATAAATTTAGTTTCTCAGTGAAATCTACCTTAGCGATCTTGGACATGAGAATACCGTATCTCTGGTGAGTGATCTTGTATTTCATCATCACTCGATTAACCATCGGGATAAAAATGAGGTATTTCTGATTCAGCTGCATGACCAAGGCGCACAAAGTGTCCATTGCTGTGTGCTGAAGTTCTGTGGTTGTGTCCAATACACGAACCAGTGGGTGGATGATGCGTGAGGCAAAGTCTGTAAAGTCCAGTGAATCAGTCAAACGATCAATTGTTTCCAGGGCCACCCTAATATTAAAAGAGAAAAGAAAAATTTGAATATTTTTTGTTGCCTAATGTATAAATAAAAAGCAATTGTAAGCAAAATTTAAATTATAACAAATTAAGAATTTGTATTTTCTTGGCTGCATTAAATGTCAAACTTCCCATGTAAATCTGACCTAAAGACTGAGACTTTTAATGCTTTTCATACTTCAGTTGGTCAAAGACCCTGGGTAAACCTGGGGACAGGTTTGGTGATGATCTACAAATGCAAATGGAGAATATGTCCCACTGAGAAATTCCTATAAAAGAGTTTGATGCAGGATGGAAAAAGGAGGAGACAAACCTTGCTAGCAAGACAAAATATACTGACTTACAATTAAGAGACAAGTCTTGTAGTTGAGAATTGAAATAAAAATGCTGTTAGGTTTTACTGTCGAAAAATGAGTTTTAACAGTGACGTGAGTTTTACCAGTGACATGAGCTTGACCAATGATGCGTCAGGGGGAGTCTGACATAACAATGGCATCAAAATTTCCAGCAGAATATCTTGGATTTTAATGCTGCAAACTAATGTTCAACCAATCAGAAAGCATGTTACATTTTCAGATGTGTTAGAATGGTAAGCCTATACTGAAATATTATAATATCTTAATTACATTAGCAGGGTTTACTATTGTTGCATGTGTTGAAAGGAGAAATACTGTTCATAAAATCTGCCTTTTGAAGTGTTAACTAATTATTCTAGAGAAAGGAAATGTTTCAGTAAATTATGTTTTTCCGAAAATACTTACCCAATCACATTAGCATTAAGAATTACTTTCTGCTACCTCCAGAATCCAGAACTCCCTGAAAGACGAAAATTATCTTTCTACCTATATATCATATAGACAAAGGACTCTAACAGATTAACTCCCCTTGTTATTAGGTACATGCCAAAGTCTGGTAGCAAGTGTGCTTCCCAAACGTGCAAACTGGCATCTGTGCAAATTGTCATTTCTGGTTGTGGGGGGTCCAAAGGAATTCCTGCCTCAGGCCACTCTGTCTTGCCATTGAAGCAGGAAGTATCTGATTTCGGTCAAGATCGTAATTTGGTGATCTAAACCACTGTGCCAGAAGAGCTATTTGCAGATGTCGTATGTAAAGGCAGCCGAGATACAAGAGGTCCACCGCTGCATTTAGCAGCTGAGGAGTTGCAGGAACTCCCTCACCGAAATAACCATCGTGGCGGAAGTCATGTCCAATACATGAACAATACTGTCAATGTGTTTGGGAGGAAGACGAACGAGGCTGATATAGGTCAGAAACTCCACACCAAGATGAACAAAGTGTTGGGAAGGAACAAAATCTGATTGCTCCACATTTACTATCCACCCTAAACTACAAATGAGATAGAGAAGGTTGTTCATATCTTGAACCAAAACTGAACTTACCAAATGTTTTTGCAGTATGTCATCCAGGTACACCACCATTGCTGTGGAGGAGAATGTCCTGTACTGGGATATGACACAGTTCAATGTTTTGGTGAAGGTACAAGGGCTCAGATTCAGACCTAATGGAAGGGTGCAAACTTAGTATACTACCCCACAGTAACCAAAGCAAAGGTATTTATGTGATACCATGTGAAGAGGTATATGGAAATACTCGTCTGATAAGTCGACACTGATTGCATATTCGTCGCAACGGACAAGCAAATGGATAGACCTTGATGTCTCCATCTTGAATTTTGGGGCGGTATTAAATTGGTTGAGTCTGCTCAAATCTATAACTGGTCTTAATTTTCCACTGGCTTTTGTAACCAGAAACAGTCTGGAATAAAAGCCCGGGGAGTCTGGTTTTCAGACTACCTCCACTGCCCACTGTAAAATGTCTGCCTTCATGGGATTGCTTGGAATCTCCTTTATGAAAGGGGATGACAAAAGAGGAGGAGACTGGATGAACAAAATCTGAAGCCCCTCAGAAATGACTTGGATGACCCAATCATTTTTGGGGAATAACTTCATCCAAGTTTGGCATAACCGAAGGAGTCTGGGGTCAATAGGAGGGACAACAGCAGGTGGGAAGAACACCAAGTCACTGACGGCTAGCAGAAGGCTTGAGGGAGGAGAAACCTTGTTTTCTCTCCCCCCCTTCTGGCATGCCTACATGACTTTGGGGTATATTTGGCCACCTATAACTCGCGTGGCCACAGGAAAATTGCCGTTGTTGTTTAGTATTGGCTACGCAATCTTTCTGACTGCGATCGTCTCTTCTCTGATGTGCCCCTTGATGGGGTCATGTAGAGATAAGGGATTGTAAAGAGATTTGTGCCGCCTGCCGGGATATGGACTTATGCAGTGTGGGCTGCCAAGTAGGATTCAAAAAGGTTATAGATTCATCCAACTCACTGGCTGACATTCTCGAAGAGAGAGCTTTCTTTATAATGTGTATCATATGTGATTCTAAAATACCTCCTGATGTGAATACTTAAAACATCATGGTCAGAAGACTTGGAACGTGCCTATTTTTCACATCCCAAAATGCTGGACCAAATTTCCTCAGCCCACAATGCGTACACAACATGTGTGTGATGAAGAGAATTTCATGCATGACAGGCACATTTTATGGTTATCCTCCATGACTTGAGTGACATCTCTGCAAAGAAAGGAAAACATACAAGTGCATACAACAATACACAAATTGTACAAATAGGCAAACTTGTGCTACCAACATAATGAAACGAAATAAGTAACACAAAACAAAACCAGTTAATGATACCAATCAATATCAAATGGATAATAATGACTAGTATAAAATTGTGAAAATTCAAATAAATTCACTGTTAAACACAAAAATGTTGATTATATCAGTTATATCAACATTTTAACTTACTATACCACTGAAATAAATCAGTGGATGGTGAAAATTAAAGATAAATTTTGATGGATTCTTCAGAGGCACTGTTGAAAGTTGCAAGCAAAAGTTTTAAACTGATAACATCCGGGACATGGGTGGCCACTGAGCGAGAACAAGGGGAGTTAATCTGTAATTGTTACTTCACTTTCTCTATTATTATATATAGACGGAAAGACATTTTTCATCTTTCAGGGAGGGCTGGATTCTGGAGATAGCAGAAATTAATTCCTAATGTCAATGTGATCAAGTAATGTATTTGACAGAGAAATGTAAGCAAGACTGCCTTGTGGAATTGTGATTTATACAGCTTATGGGCTAATCTGACTTGCAAAACTGATGCAGAGACAAAATTGAAGTCTATGAAAACCTGTATGACTGAACCTATATCATCTGATGCATGATACTATTGCTCCCTAACTATGTTATTTGTAGGGATGCTACATTAATTTTTTTTTTTAAATCTGCGTATATAAACTATATATCATTTTGAAGGTATTGATGAGTCATTTTTAAAATTCTTTCCTTTTTAATCTGTTGTTATTTTTATGGGAGAAAAGATAATTGAAGTTTTGAGCCTTTTTAAAATGTTACTTAAGTTAATGATTTCTGTTTCCCACTAGTTTTAAGGTGATTATTGTGTTAAATGACTAAAAAACTAATATTGATTAACAAATGACATTTAATTTAGTATTTACTCAAGTAAAAAATGGTACAGAATAATCTTCCAGATACAGAAACTGTTATGGAATAAAACATTTTTATTGATTAGTTGCAATTTTTGTCATTACACTACAAGTTACAATAAGAGGAACCTACTCCTTGCATATTATAACCTACTCTTTGCATATAATAACCTACTCCTCCTTACATATTATAACCTACTCCTTGCATATTATAACCTACTCCTTGCATATTATAACCTACTCCTTGCATATTATAACCTACTCCTTGCATATTATAACCTACTCTTTGCATATAATAACCTACTCCTCCTTACATATTATAACCTACTCCTTGTATATTATAACCTACTCCTTACATATTATAACCTACTCCTTACATATTATAACCTACTCCTTGCATATTATAACCTACTCCTTGCATATTATAACCTAATCCTTGCATATTATAACCTACTCCTTGCATATTATAACCTACTCCTTACATATTTTAACCTACTCCTTACATATTATAACCTACTCCTTGCATATTATAACCTACTCCTTACATATTATAACCTACTCCTTACATATTATAACCTACTCCTTACATATTATAACCTACTCCTTACATATTATAACCTAGGTTTTTTAAAAACCACATTTTCTCAGAAACAGGAATCTCAGTGGAATTGTAATTTACCTCCTAACAGGAACGGGGACCTCAGTGAAATCATTGTAATTTACCTCCTGACAAGAACAGGGACCTCAGTGGAATCACTGTACTTACCTCCTGACTGGAACAGGGACCTCAGTGGAATCAAATAATTTAACAACCGGTGGGATAAGAAGATGTAGGTAATCATCCAGGTTGGCTCCAAACAACTGCAGGGCATTCAACAACTGAAAAAGGGAAAAAAAATATATATATGTGTGTGTGAGTGTGAGTGTGAGTGTGAGTGTGTGTGTGTGTGTGTGTGTGTGTGTGTGTGTGTGTGTGTGTGTGTGTGTGTGTGTTTAAGATGATGAGATCTCAGTCTGTGTTTATTTGGAATCACTGAGTATTTTTCCATTTAAAATACCAACATTCTTAGGACCTGTGGTATTGTGAGAACATTATCTCATATTGTGAAAGGTAAAAAGAAACATAAGTCCCTCAAAGGGACTAATGCTCTACTAGCTGAAAAGAATTTCCAGGAATTCAAGATAAGACCATTTCTTCCTTATAACTGCCGAGTGTTGAAACCATCTTTGATATTCTTCAGCGATAAGAAGATTTTCAAATAAGCTGCTGTGGTAGACATATTGGATGTCAACTTGGCACCATTTTCATTTAGGACTGACAAGGCATCAAAAGAAGTCTTCTGGTGGAAACCCTATGTCGATATGACTTTCCGTTTTGGAGGAGGAACAATAACAGGATTTTCAAGATGGATGCCATGGTGGCCATATTAGATATCAGATTGGCACCATTTTGATTTAGTATCAACAAAACATCATAAGAAGTCTTTTGGTGAAAGCACAATGTTGATATGATAAGCCATCTAGGAGAAGTTATGATAACAAGATTTTCAAGATGGCCATTGTGGCAGTCATATTTGAAGTCAGATCGGAACCATTTTCATTTATGACCAACTAGACATCATAAGAAGTCTTTGAGTGAAAACCCCATGTTGATATGACCATACATTCAGGAGGAATAGTGATAACAATATTTTCAAGATGGCTGCTGCAGTGGCCATATTGGACATCAGATCAACACCATTTTCATTTTGGACCAACTATACATCATAAGAAGTCTTCTGGTGAAAACCCCATGCAATATTACTTTTCATTCAAGATGATTAGCAATAACAAGATTTTCAAGATGGCTAATGTGGCGGCCATCATAAGAAGTCTTTAAGTTAAAACCCCATGTTGACCTGACCTTCCATTCAGGATTACTAGCGATAACAAGATTTTCTAGATGGCCCCTGTGGTGGCCATATTGGCCATCAGATCAGCACTTAGGACCAACTATGCATCATAAGAAGTTTTCTGGTGAAAACCCCATGTCAGTATGACTTTCCGTTCTGGAGGAGTACCAATAAAACGATTTTCTAGATGGCCATTGTGGCAGCCATATTGGACATCAGATCAGCCCCATTTTCTTTTAGGATCGACTAGACATCATAAGAAGTCTTTCAGTGAAAACCCCATGTTGATATGACCATCCATTCAGGAGGAGTGGCAATAAAAAGATTTTCAAGATGGCCATTGTGGCGACCATATTGGATGTCCGAGCGGCACCTTTTTCATGCAGGACCAACTAGACCATGGAATGAAATGAATGTGTGTGTGTAAAGTTTCATGGCAATCCTCCAAGTAGTTTAGGAGGAGTAGTGATAACAAACTTGTGCTAACAGACAGATGGATGATGGACAACAGACCATCCTATAAGCTCTTCTGGTCTATGACCAGTAGAGCTCAAAAAAGCATTCCCATCCAAAATATATACATTTGAAGGACATGTTGTATTAAGAGAACATTTTAAATCAGTTAGTACATAATTATGCAACTATTTATGTATAGATGGATGGATGACAGATTGATGAATGAAGAAGAGGATATTTTTCAAGACCACTCTATCTACTACATGTCAAAGTCAAATGCATAACATGTGACTGCATATATTGTGAACTGCCTCCTGACCTTTGCAGTGACGACCCTGTGATGACTTGTGTCATGCATGAAGACCTTCAAAATCTGTGGAACAATCAGTGGCAGGTATATACGAAAATCAGTCCCTAGAGCTGTAACTATCTGCTCCACCAGTAGTATTATTGTGTTCTGCATAGTGCTATTTGGGGTCCAGTATTCCTACAATGAAATTTGAATAAGAGTAAAGTTTATATTCTTTGGAAGAAATGAATGTGTAGATTACCACACAAGAGTACTTAATTCATATAAAATTTATTAAATAAATTGAAAAATTCTACCTTCTGCCTTGGAAAGCAAAATATTGAACCTATTAATAATAAGTTTCATACATTTTATCTGAAATAAGCACATTGTCACATTCTATTTATCACATTATGTTAAGATTTTTTAAATAAACCACATGGAAAAAAATCCAGCATTTGTATTTATTTTTACTTTATTCATGTTAAACTCAACCTAGTTATACAATGTTCTTATTGCTAATGAGTAAAACTTTAACAACTCTGTGTGCTGCTAATTTAATGAACTTGCAAAACTTCTACAATGCCAAAAATATGAATTGTGATATTTCTAATGACTTTAACAGAAACATTGCTGAACGATGGAGAGATACAAGAAGAAATGGACAGTGACAGGGAAAAAAAGGATACATTTTGCTTTTTATGACACTAGAGCTGAGACAAAAATATGGAGGAATGATTACCAATATTTCATGACTCACCTTAATAAGGCTGAAAATGTCAGCCAAGTAGTTCTTAATGTGCTGTTTTACGATAGCAATGATCACTCCAAGTTGTTGGAACAGAAACTGAAATTGTAAAGTTTATGCTATGGTTACTCTGGGATGGTTCAAGATAAAGAAATTATCAGATTAAAAATCAGCTGATGTCACAGGATAGGAGAGAATTATTTGCAATTTTTGATTTAGGTAAATTCTTTTAAACTGAAAAATTCTGCTGAACAAGCTAAATCTTAAGATCTGAAGCCAAAGTTACTCTCAATGTGTTAACATATTCTAATTATAAGTGTTTCCACTACTAAACATTATAATCACTTCAGGCGCTACTTTTCTCTGCTTGTAAAGCAAGTTATATGTATTTTATAATGCCTGACCTTATATACAAATGAAAGAATTTAGTGGTTAAGGAAATACGAGTACGAAGCAGGGTTCCCATACATATTATCAAATAACTCTCCATAATATATTGTTATGCCCTAAAAAGCACCAACTCCTTTTCAGTCTTCCAATCACCAATGAAACATCAATTCTAGGATTTTATTAACCACAGTAGTATCCAGTCTCACCTCCCTAAAGTTAGGGTCTGCAGTCCGAACAACAGTAATGTATGCAGGTATCACTTGCTGAATATAAGAGACACATTTCATTCCCAAACTCTTGAAGATGAAGGTAATGGCTTGGACAACCATCGTGTGGTGCTGGGAGAGGGTTGGGTCACGGATTATCCTCATCAGTGTTGCCACAGCAATGGCTGGGTAAAACTCTTCCAGTGTTGTGGAGGCACTCATATTGGCCAGCATTTCACTTGTGTTTTCTGAATGAAACAAAGAGAAATTATAAGCCAATTTTATTTCATAAGCCATTGATATATATTATTTTCTGTGTGTGTGTGTGTGTATGTGCGTGAGTGAGCAAGACAGACATCCTGCAAGACAGAGTGAGAGAGAGCAGCAGATCAATAGAAAGACACATCATAGAAAAGCTTCATGTTCGCAGTGGCCTAACAATTATTTTATTGTTTGTTGTTTGTCCTTCGAGTTTGAAGATGACCATGACATCACTAACTGGTCTGGTTACTGTGAGTATGTGAGTGACTGATCAGGCCAATTTGTGTTCTGATCTGTCTGTGGCACACTTGACAGGAGATACCACTTGGGTTTTCTTGATCAATACAGGACGTGCTGCAGTTCTGAGATTTACACTGCTTGCACTTGTGCACTGCCTCTGCAATTCTCCTCTGTTCAGAGTCTGTAACTCCAGCATGGATGAGATTCTGCCAGGTGGAGCAATCCTGTGCAAGATCTTCCCAAGACTCAGGATCAATGTTGAAGTGTTTCATGGATGACTTGAGGGAATCTTTGAAGCATTTCTTCAGACCACCCTGAGATTGCTTTCCCTCCTTCAGTACGTCGCAGAAGATCTTCTTTGGTAGTTGTTCTTCTGACATCCTGGTGACATGGCCTGCCCATTTCAACTATGATTTCATCAGCAGAGTGTGGATGCTTGGAATGCCTGCCTGTGTGAGAACCTCAGTGTCTGGGACCCTGTCCTACCATCTTATCCTCATCAGTGTCCTCAGGCAGCCCATGTAGAAATGGTTCAGCTTCTTGGCATGGTGTCTGTACACCATCCAGGTTTCACAAGCATATAGCAGGGTTGGCAACACAGTGGCTTTGTAGACCTTCAGTTTGGTTTGTAGACTGATGCCTCTGCGCTCCCACACATTTGCATATAGTCTGCCAAAGGCCACACTTGCTTTAGCAATTCTGGCATTGGTTTCATCATCGAAGTGGACTGTATGTGACAGTGTGCTGCTGAGATAGGTGAACTTGTCCACTGCAAGGAGGGTGTGGCCATTTACTGTGATGGTAGGCTCTATGTAAGGCTTTCCTGGTGCAGCACCTCTGTCTTCTTGATACTGATTGTGAGACTGAAGTTGTCACAAGTTGAAGAGAAATTCTCCATACTGTGTTGCATGTCAGACTCAGATTTGGCATTCAGGGAACAGTCATCAGCAAATAGGAGATCGTGAACAGTCACTTCCTGTAACTTCGTCTTTGTCTGTAGTCTCCTCAGATTGAAGAGCTTGCCATCAGTCCGGTATCTGTTGTTGATCCCAGTATCATAGTCACAGAAGGCATCAGTGAGCATGGCAGAAAACATCATACAGAAAAGGGTTGTGGCCAACACACAGCATTGGATGACTCCATTGGTGACTGGGAATGGTTCAAATGACTCACCATCGTCCACGACACGAGTGAGCATGCCATCATGGAATCACTGAACCATCACAATGAATTTCTCTGGGCAACCAAATTTTGCCATGATCTTCCAAAGGCCTCTATGGCTGACTGTGTTAAAGGCTTTTGTCAGGTCAATGAATGTTGTGTACAGGTTGGAGTTCTGTTCCTGACATTTCTCCTGGAGTTGACAAGCTGCAAACATCATGTCTGTCGTCCCTCGTCCTTTCATGAAGCCACACTGACTCACTGACTCTCTGGCAGGAGCCCTTGATCTATGTGATGCACAAGACGATTCAGCAGAATTTTGGCAAGGATTTTGCTGGCTATTGACAGCAAGGAGATGCCCTGATGGTTGTCACAGGATTGTTTGTTGTCTTTCTGCTTGTACAAGTGGACAATGGATACATCCTTGTACTACTGGGGTATAGTTCCCCAAGTCCACATTGACTAGAAGAACTCAGTTTCATTGCCATGTGCAGCCACAGCTTTGTCGACTTCTGCTGGTGTAGCATTTGCTCCAGGTGCTTTGCCATTTGACAGCAGGTCAATTGCTTTTACAGTTTCAGTCAGCATTGGAGGATCAGCAAGTGATGTGTTGATTTAAACTTGTGGCAGTCAATCAATTGCCTCTTCGCTGATAGATGACTGTTGATTGAGGATGTTGTTGAAGTGTCTGCCCATCTTTGAAGTATCTTTTCTTTGTCTGTGAGCAGCATGGCACTGTCAGCACTCAGTATTGGAGATCCTTCTGTTGACTGTGGCCTGTAGATTGTCTTCAAAGCATCATAGAAGTTCTTCATGTCATTCCTGTCCGCATAGGACTGAATCTCATCTGCCTTATTGCTCAGGCATGAGTCTTGCAATTCTATGAGTTTGCATTGGACAGTCCTCTTGGTGTTGTTGAAGGCTGCCTTCTTTGATGATGAAGTGCTGTCTTCTAAACAAGCCTTCTGTAACCGATGTTTCTCATTCATCAAACCAATCTTGATGTTAACATGTGGTGGGACCAAGGAGTTTGGATGCAGTTGAGTACACAGAATCTCTGAAGGATGCCCAGTTTTCCTCGACATTTTGGAGTTTATATTGATTGTATCCAGTTGGCTGCACAGTTCTTCGACAAATGCCTGTTTCACATTCTCCTGTTTCAATTTGGTGACATTAAGCTTTTTGCACGCTTGTTTGCCTTGTGGTCGTCTGCTAGGGTGAATCCTGATATTGAGCTTGGAGATTATGAGTCTGTGGTCAATCCAGCATTCTGCACTTCTCATGGCCTTCATCACTCAGACGAGTGACTGTCTCTTCTCCTGATGATGATGTAGTCAATAAGATGCAAGTGCTTGGAGCATGGGTGCATCTAAGATGTCTTGCTGCAAATTTGTCCTTGATCTCATCTGGATTGGTCATGGTGGATGCGTAGACGCTGATGATAGTTGCATGTCTTTTTCCAGACAGTAGGAGTCTCATTTGCATTAGTCTGTCATTCATGCCCTTTAGGAGATTTGTGAGCTTGCTAACTAACTGTGATTTAATGGCAAAGCCAACACCAGCTTCACGTCACTCTTCTTTACTTTGGCCACTCCAGAAGATGTAGCTGGCTACTACTTTGGTGAGTTGTCCTTCCTCAGCAAGGTGCCTTTCAGTCAGGGCTGCTATATGGAAGTTGAATCTGGCCAGTTCTCTACCAACCAGAGCTGTTCTTCTCTCTGGTCTATCTGCTGATGTACTGTCCATCAGTGTGCGTATGTTCCAGGCACCGATGTTGAGTTGCATCACTTTTGTCTTCTTGTTAGGTTTTTGACCGCTAAGGTGGGATCCCCGTCAGCCATGGTATGCTGACCAAGGTTAAGGTGAAGCAGGCAATGTTTAGAGCACCTTTTCTAGCATCTTTCTCATGATATGGAGGTGAGCAGTGTGATCTTAAAAAGGGCTGCTCAGTCACCCAGGGGACTGCCGAGTTCCACTGCTTCTTTGATCCAGTGAAAAGCGACCCTATGCCCTGAGAGACCTGTGTACAGGTCTGTCCACACCTGCTGCATTGCCGCTCACCCATCACCACAGGACTTAAAGGTATCTGATGGGAGAAGGGGAATAATGTCATGACTTGCACGTGAGTTGGATTTAAGTGAGGGAAAGTTGTGCAGAGTCACCTTCACTCTCTCGTCCAGGCCTGTCTGAATCCAGTGGCACGACAATGATGACACGTCTGGAGACAAGTCCGGATGCAGTGGATGGCCATCAGTTACTACTACGCCTGAGCTGACACCCTGTGCTGTAAACACAGCTCTTGTGATCTGCTTTCACACCCAAGGAATGAGCATATCCGCTCAGCTGCCTGATCCACCAGAAAGGACTTACTGTACAAGCTAACACCTGCAAATGCATCAAGTTAAGCATTGCATATGCATACATTTTCTACAGCTGTATAATATATATATTGAAAACAGTTTCCCAATGTTTCGACCTAAAAAAGCTCTTTCTTTGTCAGGGGAAGAAACAATTTACATCCACAAAACAAACACTAAATACAAAAGATGAGAAATTCTGGACTCCTACATGTCTGAATGACAGGAGGAATCTACAACAAGAGTTACAAAACAGAAGAAAGAAAGAAGAAAAAATTGAAGAAAAAAAATGGTTTTAAAACAGGTAAACTACACGTCTATTTTGTGCTGCCATCAAACCAACATAGTTGTATAAAACAAAATAAAGAAGGGATTATCAAGTCTATTGCACAGAGAACCAAAATATTTGGACCTAATTCCAGGTTGGGGACAAAGGATGGAAACCAAGCATGGCAAAAATCAACACCATCTACAAAATTAACTAAAGAAATTATATCCTGGTAAAGATACGTGTGGAGGTACTAAAGGAAATATGTCATGCAAATGGTGTGGCAGTATAATGGAAAAGAGTAATAATAATTATAATAATAATAATGATAATAATAATAATTATACAACAAAAATAGTAATAATAACAATAATACATGTAAAGAGTTAAGGAATATATACTTGGGTAAATATTGTCGCAAGAATTGCGTATGTGTGATAAACTGATGCCTGGCTGAACATTTGATAAGACTGCATTGAGAAGGTGAGACTTTTTCATTTAGGCCAAATTACCCGTGAGTTTTCAATACTGGTGGCATCTCAAGGGACTAAACTGAAAGACCAGATGAGTTGTATTGGCAAGTTCTGCTCTGATTTTGTTGCAAATGTGGCTCTTGTGGGTTATTCATTCGTTTTCTGAAACCAACTGTTGTGAGTAGCACAGAGAATGCATGTCAGGATATGGATTAAATTTTTGGTTTGACATCCTAACTTCTGAGTGATATTGAGCTAACTCCTGTCATCAAACTTCTGAATGATTTGGTCTCAGACATATGTTTGCATATTAGGCAACGCTTGTCTTTGCATCAGTATGTGCTTGAATCTGTGGTCTTGTTTGAAGTTACCTTGGCACGTCCTAGATGGTCCTTAAGTTTTTAGGTCTACAGTATGCAACCATAGGAACTTCTTGAAATATGCCTTTCAGATGTTTGGAAGATTCAATCTGGTGCCAATGCTTCCAAATGATCTGTTATAAGTTTGGGGCATTGGGGTGGTGAGTAACCATGAAGGTTGAGTGCTTGTTGGTTTTCTTGGTTTTATATTTCAAGAAGGCTCCTTATTATATAGTGAAAACCCTCAAAACCAAACCCTGGAAATCCCTTCAATATAAAACTTTTATTTGGTTCCAAATTTGTTCCTTCTTTAATATCATCAATTGTTTCCTAGTATACCAAAACCCCTCTACTCTGAAAACCAAAACGAATTTTTGGTATAAAATTTCAATTTTATACTTTAAAAAACCCCATAAAGCAAAACTTACTTAAAACTTGGAAATGTATTTTGGCTGCTAAAGTCCAGAAATAGCCTGTGGTCAGGCGTTAAGTAAAACACACCTGACACACTGGGCCAGATTACTGATGGTTAGCAAATGCTGAAGTAGGCTAATCGGTGGGTCAATGAACCAGTAATGTCCCAAAGGCACATAAGGTAAAAAAAAAATACTTGACATGCACTCTGAAAAAAATATGGGCTGGCAATATACTAATCCAAGGTCTTTGCACATTCAATAAGGGCCTACTTTGAAGGTAAAATTCTTAATCACTTAAGAAAGATTATGTTTATCTGCTTATTGTCTAATCATGATTTATGCCATTTGTTTGTATCAATGATCAATTGAACTTGTTTTTGTTTAACTTAAATACCCAGGTTTTAATAACTAGGCCTAAGGCCTTGCTTTGGATACTTTGCAGTTGGAGACCAACAAAACGGTATTTGGAAGGAACACATGTTGTTCAGCTAATTTTTAATTGAATGTTAAAAAAGCAAACAGCTTTCTTAATTGTTTGCACCCTTACACACTCAGACACTGATGTTCTCTCATTATTACAAACACTCTCTCGTTACATAAGCACTTTCCCCATTTTACACATGCACAAACAAAACTCTTTCTCTGCCTCCCTCAAATCACATGAAAAGCATTACTACTGTAGCGGGTTCTAAATACTGGCTGTTTTTTTGGGTCTTAAAAATTAATAACGACGTGCTTGTACATCTACTTATCTATAGAAAGACATATTTTTTCATGTCTTCAATACCCTCAGTAAACCAAAATCCTCTCAAAACCGAATTTAATTTGGTCCCAAGGGTTTTCGGTTTTGAGGGGTATAAATACCTACCTACCTGGTTGTGAGTTGTCCTGTCCTGTTTTGGGGTCTGACATACTGAGAACTGCTCCTGATTCTCCCTGCTGGATCAGCCCTGAGTTCATCTTGTGTTTGTGGGGATCCAGGGCCCCTAACAGTCCCAATACTCGTATCACCTGCAATTAAAATAATACATTGCACAGAATCCCAAACAAATTGGTGAATAATTTTTCAGATCCCAGTCCAATGTGACTGCACAAAAATGAACAACAAATTGAGTTAGTCATAGCTTTTTCATATGCATTTGGCTCCGAGAATTCTAGCTTGCTGCCCAATCTGGCCAATCAAGTTTTATTGCAAAATTTCAAATCATTTTTATACTTATGAAGACTCTGGAAAACATACAGAAAGGAAATTTTTATCATGGAGTATGTTACTTGAAGAATAACACCGGATCAGTTTTACATTCGAAATTTACCTTCTACTGAATCCAGCCCTCCCGGAAAGAAAAAAAAAAACCAATATCGTTCCCGTTTATATACTATATAGACTATAACAACAGTATCTATGGGAAACAAATATTTAAGAATATCATTATAATTACCTCCCCTGTCTCCACAAGGTGGCTATCCATACATTGAATGTTCATCAGTTTAAGCTTAAGCAATACATCAACATCAACAAGGATGCTTGCATTTGCGGGTAATCAGGTAAGTAGAAGTATTCTTGGAGAAACATAATTTATGATAAAAGTTTCCTTACTCTGTCAAAATACATTACCGGATCACATTTACATTAGAAGAAGATGTAAGAGGAGGAAGAAATGTAAGAACATCTAACTGCTACCTTGATCACCCAAAAAAGATGTAATGATAGGGAAGAGTAATACCATTCTCCTCACAAAGAAGTTACAACCAAAGGAAAAACCCCACAAATTTGAGCAGCATGTAACTGCCAACTAGCAGGAAAGGAAAATGAATGTGGTTTCCTTATTGAGGAAAAATTTTGAGGCGATTCCAGTGAAAACTTTAAACTAATGCCTGTGAAAAGGTTGTACAGGCATCAATAAGGTCTGGTGGATATCAGGGCAGACAGGATGAGCTCCCTTTACTGTGAGGCTAAACCCTGAATGTAAAAGCTCAAGGAAGTCAACTGTGCTAGCAGCCTCAATAAAGTCAGTGTTTTCCTTGTAATGCCAGAACAAGTCTTTCTGAAAATTTGGAACAATGATTTGACTGGCCGATTCGATGAGGATGTCATATCTGGCTGCTTGAGACATTCCTCCTGCATCAGCATCGGTTTACAAAGTAATATTGAATGATATTCAAGCTTAAAATAGAATTTTGACTTGAATGATAGCTAAAAGTATGTCTAGATAAACTGTAAGATAGTAAAATATGTCCTTGTAGTTCCACTTCAACAAAGTAAGACTGAAGCATTTAACCAGGCCCTCATATGGCAAAGCCATACAAGTATCTGGTCAAATAAGTCTTGGTATGCATCATAGACATTATTACGATGTATAATGTCACCTACACATGCTTTTCCACTCATCCATAGCTTTGTGACATACACCGATTCAGGCAGTGAACGAAGACAAGGAGATTCTCAAGTATGTGCTACTTTCATAAGAAAGAATCAATGAGAAAGATCTTTTAAGCATCCAGGGCAACATCAATGTCAATATTGGACAAGTTGTTATGGTTTTTGACAAATGAACATCAAAATAGTGTATCTTTCAATGAATTGTCATTGCCAATATAATGGCATTTGACACGTTTTTGCACACAAATGACACCATGAAAAGAGCTAATGTTGGTCATAAGAAGTAACTTGCTATTTGCAACACATGCAATAAAGGAGTCAGTAACAGGTGAGTTGGCAGGGCAGATAATTTTGCAGAGATCTGAATTGCCTTTGACATTATATGGTTCACTGACTATCTCAGACGTTTATTCAGAAATCTTAACTTAATGCCATTGACACAATGTATTTTTATTTTAGAGCAAACTTATCAACCTTATGAAAGTTTGTATAAACCATTTTTTTCTAAGTAAAATGTGTTTCTTCGATAATACTTACCTGATCATAATACCTTAGGAGAACTACTACTACCTCGCAAATCCAGCCCTCCCAAGCTAAAAACTTTGTAGCTAAAAGCTAAAAGTTATCTGCCCACCTAGGTGGCAGTTAGCTAGAGTGATCTCCCCTTGGTACAGGGATTGGCACTAAATCCATGCATACTTCAGTTACTACTGGAGCGGGAATCATGCTCTCTGATAAAGATGTAACTGCGGGGAGGCTGGGAGGGCGTATGTGCATTATGATCGGGTAAGTATTATCGAAGAAACATATTTTACTTAGAAAAAATTGGTTTCTTCTTCAAATACGTTACCCGATCACAATACCTTAGAATAATAGGTAAGAGGTGGAGGGAGTTACATGCCCTTACCCCGGAGAGGCCATCTCTCGTCCCCTAAGGTATGTGAGACAACTTCTAGATGACTCGACTGGAGAATAGACTCCATATGTCGGGGAGCGGCTTCAAAAAGAAATATGTTCCCCCTGCAAATCCAGCGAAGTCGTGAAGCTGTTTCCTATTAAGCTGTTGATCAACCCGGGAAGGTAACCTGTTACGTCACAGCTAAATGTACTACCAGGTCGAGCTGAGTCTTTTGGGATGAAAGATCTCGGAGATAAAAGCTGGAGAAAGTGGACTTGGACCTCCATCCCACTGCATGAAATGTTGTCAATCAGAGAACAGTTCCACTCAAATGCAATGCTTGTGACGACTGCCCTAACTTCATGAGCCAAAATACATAATAAACTCATATGAGTTCGAGTTATTTCATAATATGCGGAACGAATAACCCCTTTAATACAGAACAAAAGTCCATGTGCTGATATGTTGTCCTTTCCCTCTCTGAGGGTAAAAACAGGCGTGATCTCCCTCGACGGACCAGTTCGGTCCTTTTCAGGTACCACTTCAGAGCTCGTACTGGGTCCTGTAGACAACCTTGAGATGAAGTGTCTAAAGTAGCCAGAGATTTCATTACAAAGGTTTGGTTACCCATGAATGGTAGTCTGTTCTTGGCAATGAAAGCAGAAGCTGTCATGAGTGATACTGACCCGTCTTGTCTGAACTGTAAGTTGTTGGGGTCGACTGATAGCGCATGTATTTCGCTGATTCGGCCTGCTGTTGCCAAAGCGATGAGGAAGCAGGTCTTGTATGAGAGATGAACCATTGAGGCTCTCGAGAACGGTTCAAATGGTGTCTTGTTCAGCCACATGAGTACCGATGTTAGATTTCACTTTGGGCATAGCGCCAAAGGCTTTGGCCGTGTGAAATCAAAGTTAGCCAGGAGATCAGATAGATCTTTGTTTTGTCCCACACACCCTCTCTTCCATTATGACACAGTGTGTTGGAGATTGTGGAACAATAGCCTTTGATGGTGATTGGTGCTAACTGTTTCTCATCAAAGAGCCAGGAAGTTAGCTATTTGAGGTACTGATGCCTGCAGAGGTGTAATATTTTCTTGGCCACACCATCGGGTGAAAACTCTACATTTGCCTTCATAGACTTTTGGAGTGGAGGGCTGTCTCACTCTAGCGATTCTCTCCACCATTGGTTGGGATAACTGTTTGTTCTTGAGGGCTTGTTCAATATGAGCCAGGCGTGCAAGTTCAGCAACTCTGGGTTGGGATGAAATGCCATCGTGGTTGTTTTAGTATATGCGAAATGTTCCGATTTTTCTGGGGATTTCTGCAGTCAGATTGATAAGGTCGTTGATCCATGATTTTTCCCACTTGAGCCCGGCAATCAGAATAAGGTGACACTCCGATTCTCTTGCTTTATGTAGTATAACCTTTGGTATCAGAGGTGTTGGTGGATAAGCATAAACGTTCAAGTCGTTCCAATCTATGGAATGGGCATCGACTGCATAGGCCATCGGATCTGAGACTGGTGAGACAAAAATAGGGAGTTTGGCATTCCACCTTGTCGCAAATAGATCCACTATTGGTTGATCCCATAGGGCACATATTTGTGTGAAGACCGATGGGTGAAGAGACCATTCTGTTTGTATTAGTTGATTCGTCCTGGACAGCGAGTCTGCTAATACGTTGAGTCAGTATGGAATATGATGAACTTGAATATGGATTTACCGTTGATGACACCACCTGAGAAAGTCCCAAATGTGAACACAGAGATCTGGAGACCTGGTCCCCCCCTGCCATTTGATATAAGTCACCACAGTTGACTTGTCGGACAGAATGAGAACTCCCTTTCCATATTGAGCCTCTTGCCACCAATGAAAGACTTTCGAGAAGGTTTTCATCTCGAGAAGATTGATATGTAATTTGCAATCTTGCCGGGGCCACATTCCACTGACTTCCTGGAATGACGTAAGAAGCCGTCTGTGCTCGCATCTGTACAGTGATTTCCAGAGGTTGTACCTGCAGGGATATGCCCGATGTGAGCCAGCTGAGGTCACATCATCGTCTGAGATGGGACTTCATCTCTGGAGATATAATGAGAGGTTGGTCCAATGGGCAACATCTCAGCCTTCATTTGGACAACAGGATCATTTGCAATGGGCACATAAAGAGGCGACCTAGGATGATGAGGTCCACTGCCACATTGAGCAAGCCCAGCAGGCGGAGGAATTCTCAGGCAGAGAGTTTGTCTTGTATCAGCAAGGAAGCCACCATGGTACTGGTTTTCAGTGCTCGTTCATGAGGGAGTCATACTCTGTTTACCTGAGTATAGAACTGCATCCCTAGATGGACAAAGGGATAGTATCAGGTCAGATTTGTCCTCATTGACAAGGAAGCTGAGGTTGAGAAGGAGAGTAATCAGGGATCTCATGTCTTGCTCCAGAATATGATTTACCTGATGTTTTTGTAGGATGTCGTCCAGGTAATTTGATGTAGCCACCGTGGAGGTGATCCAGACATGGGCCATTACCTGATCCATCACTCTTGTAAAAACCCAGGGGCTGATGTTGAGTCCAAACAGAAGCGCTTTGAAGTGGTAAATGGTGCCTCTGTTGGCGAATCTCAGGAACTTTCTGGAAGCCATGTGAATTGGGACATGAAGATATGCATTTTTAAGTCCACACTGATTGCATAGTCTCCCTCTTGGATGGCATTGAGAACCCAAAGTGGTGTTTCCATTGTGAACCAAGGGGCGCAAATGAACTGATTGAGTACACTTAGGTTGATGATGGGATGAAGCATGCCGTTGGCCTTTGGGACAAGGAACAGCCTCGAATAAAATCCCGGAGAATGTGCATTGAGAATGATTTCAACCGCCCTTTTCCGGAGAAGGTTGTTGATTTCTTGCTGCAGAGTGGTGGCTTTGAATGGGTCTTTTCTTTGGGGACGTTTGTAGCTGAAGGGATTCTGGACATAGGGGGAGGTGTACTGAAGGTGATCTTAAGTCCCTCCGAAATCCCTTGCCGGGTCCATAGGTTGTCATAGCAAATACTGTCCCATTCAGCAGTGAAGAATTGAAGCCTTCCACCTACCGGGATGTGTGGAAAGGGTGGCATAAGTTTGATGTCATTTTTCGTTGCAGGGAGGCTGTTGTTGAGAGAAACACGGGCAAAAACAATCGCCTTCTCTCTGTCTCTTGTCCCCTTTTGTTTGGGAGGACTGTGTCTGCCATCAGGGGTCGGTATGACTGCTTCCCAGTAGCCTGTGTCATGGGGGGGTTGCTGGGGGTCCTTTTGATGTCCTGAAAAGTCTCTCTGCTGTGGCTGGGGCATTTTTGCAGGGAAAGTTGCCTCCTTGGTGGCTTGTCGGTGTATGTCGTCAATCTGCCCATTAAACAGGAGTTTCGAGGACAAAGGTTATGAGCAAAGCTTTGCCTTATGGTGGTCTTTGAGAAAGGTGGAGGTAGAGAGCACAGCATCTCATTCTGCCAGTTGTAGGTTCGTGGCTGCTGTGACAGCATTGGACAAAGTATGATAAGCAGCTCTGTTTAAGATGCAGGCCATTCTGGACACAGATTCCCATGCATGGTCCGTAGGATTCAGGGAAGGTGATGATAAGATCTGTTCCACTTGTTGGATACCAGGTCCAACATAGAGCTCATGGCCACGACGTTGCACACCAACTGTTGGGTGTCGTTGAAATGCCTCCAGTCCATGCATATGGCGTATGGTTTAGTGATCCCCACTGCTGCAATGTCGACTGCTGGAGTATCTATGGAAAACTGGCGTGTGTGTCTTGTAGAATCGCCAACTAAAATTTGAGGCAAGGCGTCGTTGCATGAAAAAGAGTCGGCTGACACTTGGGTCTTGTAACTGGCGATGTAAGCAACCCAGAAGGTCAGAAACTCTGGACACTATATTATCAATATACTATAATGTTACCTGTAGGTAAGGCCGAATGACAGCTTATACAGGCCCTCAGTATCACATCACCTTTACCTAACCATGAGGTGGACACTAAGATTAGATGAACATAGAAAACGTACCAGTATGTATCCGCCATGCGGAAATTATACAGCAATATTAATGAGTTTTCTATATTACACACCACACCTGCGAAGGAAAGGCAATAGCCATGTGAGGGACGCATGGGCGACCCATGCAGATACAGTATCAATGCGCCTATGTGTGTGCGGATGACAAAGTGAACTTGTCATCAAAGCAAGAAAGAAAAGTTGGAAATATATAGATTGAGTATACTTCCCTTAGCAGAGAAAACTCTTCCAACTTGCTCTCTTGTGGAAAAACTTCCAAAGTCTTGTACTGGTATTGCGAGGGCTCTCTGTTGAGTTGAGAGCATGCTACATGGCATGAGCAGAAGTAGTAACTAAAGTATGCATGGGATTTAGCACCAATCCCTGTACCAAGGGGAGATCAGTCTAGCTAACTGCCACCTAGGTGGGCAGATAACTTTTAGCTAAAAAGTTTTTAGATTGGGAAGGCTGGATTTGCAAGATAGTAGTAGTTCTCCTAAGGTATTATGGTTGGGTAACGTATTTGAAAAAGAAATATTTTTTAAAAATCTATGCAACATTTGATATAAATCCATGCTTTCCTCCACTATGTGGAAAATTCCTAAACAGAACTGCCACTCAATTAAACTTGGTCTATGAGCACAAAACGCTATTCTCATTGGGGCAGCACTGATGCAAACTAGCTAAAGAATACAGAATAATGTTTTACCTCCCTCCTGATTCCAGTGGACTGTTCTGTTTTCAAGAAATCTAACAGCACTTCCAGCAGTCTGGGATATTTTTGGTATGGCTCAACCACATAGCCTGTACTCTCTACCAGTCTACCCAATGTCCATAAGGCAACCTGCATAAATAATTAAAGTTTCATTTTATTATAGCGTATAATTTATCTTAAAAGGCAGCACAGTTAAGAAAGCATAAATAAGCAAAATATTATAAATAATAGAAGATGGCAAGATCATTGTGTAAAACAAGCACATACATCATCTAATGACTTCATTGGTCTCAATGAGCTAGTGAAGCAAAATATGACTTTTCTATGGATAAAGTTCCATTTTAAAAACGTATCAAGGGACACTAGAATCATCTGTCTTAAATGCCTTCAGATTTTAATATCTAAGGTAACATTCAAGACATAAAAAGACAGATGAAGTTTGTGGAAGCATCTTATGTGATGTATTTTGTACTAAAGCTCAGGCCCCCATTGATTCAAGTAACAAATCTTAAACAGAAAAATCAAACTCAAACACCAAAATATAAAAATCCCAAACCAAAACCTGATACTATACATTTCTTTGATCTTTTGAAGGAAATGTTGGAGGGTGTAATCAAATATTGTGTCAGTTTTTCTACTATAAAAATATGAAAATATGAGTAACAGATTGTGAAACATGCACAAAAAAGTTAATGATAGTCTAGGTTTTTGGCATAAATTATCACTGAGGTTGAAAAATCTCAGAAATCAACTTTCCCATTCAGGCAAATACTGAAAATGTTTACTCACCCACAATAAACCTTTACTCAACCAGCTTTACAGAAATATAAAAGTAGATGATATGACCTAAATTCGATCATGTGAAAGGTTGTTTTCTGGAACTTATTCTGTGACCCTTCTAACACCAGCTGTAACTAGTTGCAAGTAAATACAAATTGAGACCAGTCGGTTCTCCCTCTGGTAGGCATTGATTAGTAATGAAGAGTGAGAGTGAACATATGTCCAGTAGAAAGTATGGGCTTTCAATGGACAAAGTTAGCAATATTCTTGACAGAACATACTTTTCATTAAAGAGAAACACTCATCAGCCTGGAACAGCACTTTCCTGAATGGGAGAGTGATTGGAAAATTCACTTGCCATTTTGAGTTAGGTAATAGAATTTTTAACCCAGTTTCAAATTCTCCTGGTACACCAATGTCTAATTGAGATTAAACAAAAATGATGATGTACCTCTCTCTTCTGAAGGGCTGACGAGTCCTGTAGCATGTCCAATATTATTGGCATCAGTTCATCCATACATTTCCTCATTTCCATACCACTAACCTAGAAAAAAAATAAAATAAAATAGTGTCATAGGAAACAAGATGTAGTAAAAGCTGATCATTTGTGGTGAAAAATAGAAGAAAAGCTGAAATTCTGATAACCAACAATCATCTCAATACTAGTCAATAGTTCTGCAAAAGATATAGTACAAAATACTAGAGTCCCTCAAAGGGACTGATGCCCGACTAGCAGAAAAGAATATCCTGAAAGTCAAGTTTTTAGTAAATTATGTTTCTCCAAGAATGCTAACCCAATCACATTAATGTTAGGAAATAAACTCTGCTAACACCCAAATCCAGCAATCTCAGAGAGATGGAAATTGCATCTTTCCTGTCTATATAAGATGAAATGAATAAACTCTTAATTACCTCCCCTTGTCACTGCTAAGTGGCTACCCATCAACTAGATGTTTATCCAGTTTAAGCTGAGTGATACATCAATGAGGATGCTTGCATTTATGGATATGGGTGGGAAGGTTTAATAGTAATGTGATCAGGTAAATATTCTTGGAAAAACATAATTGACTAAAAAATGTATTTTCTTCGTTGAATACATTCCCCGATCACATTAATGTTAGAAGAATAGGTAATAGGAGGAGGAAATGCATGAGCATCCTACCTTTACCATGAACACCCTTCACTGGAAGAATGGCATAAGGACCAAGAAACCATCTGATCTGAACTGGAGATAGTTTAGGTCCAATGAAAGGGCATGCAACTCACTCACCCTGCATGCCAAAGCTACAGCTATCAGAAAACTTTTTATTCTAAATTCAGATTAAGGTGATTTTGGTCCCTTTTCTAACTAAATATATTCTTCAATCTTGTATCTTTACATTAGAACTTTTAATCATTTTGAAATGTAAATTTTGAACTTTTAATTTCAAACTGCACTGGTCAGAAAGGGCATCCTATGTAGGCTAGGATGTATATAGGTCTAGCATGGATGAATCAATGTGATCCCAACACACAAATATTTAACCCATGTTAGTAAAGTATTAAATGTAGGTCACAGTGACCTTCAGGTGTATGGGTGTAGTAGTAACAGAGGTACATCGAATTATCAAGTTCCATGGTTGGAACATAAACAGCACCCAACAAATTAACTTTTAACACAAAATTTCAACAAAGTCACTGAAGCATGTAATGTTGGTCAGAGACTTCTCAAAATGCATCCACTCACTTAGAGTTTCAAGTCCATCAATGCCATAGTCTGCTTGTTCTGACAGAGATATTTTGATCAAATAAATATCCTTACTTTTTAATTTCTTTTTAGATTCCTATTTATTCAATTTATCCTAACCCTTAGAGTGCTATATAGTTTTGTAGCACAAGATCCCTCAGGGCTGATGTGCTGGAGAAAAGAAATGAAAATTGCACTGAACTTTTAAATTGCCTGTATCTTAATTAGGCTTGGTATTCAATTTTTCAACATTTAATTTTAAAATACCGCTGAATAGGGGGTTGACTGGTATGCCATCTGTTTTTGTCCATCCAACATGTACATGGGACTCATATTCAACATCATTTACAGGTTAAAAATCACTCACTGGTATTTCCTGTAACACTTTCCCAGCTTTAATAATCTGATATACTTCAAAATTTTAAAAATCATTGTCATCATCGCTATCATCAGCCAGTATTTGATGAACAAAATCATCATCTGAAGATGAATCATGTTGGGAGTCAGCCATTTTGGGTTTTCTAGGTAGCCCATATTTGAAACATGCATTTGTAAAACTTCCTTGATGAATGCAAGGTTAAAACTACAACAGAATGCTTGTTCCAGGGCCTAATTTGCCTATAAAATTTAGTTTAACAACCAGTTATGTCAAGCCGAAGTACCCAGATGTGTAAACAGTTGCCTACCTGAAAAAAGACCTCTACCAGTGGTGCGACTTGTGTCGCGACAAGCACTTTAAGGGTTAACAGTTAAATAAAAATTGTATACTGTGCAGAGTAGATTTTTATATTCACAACTATAAACTATTTGTGGGAGCTTTTGTACATCACTGCTCTCTAAGTGCACGAATTCATACAAATTTTGCGCAATTCGTGCACTTGCATGTTCTGGCAGCATCTCTGCTGCAATAGACTTGAACAGCACCTCAGCACAATAGTTGTCAGATATAAGTTTTTGCCAAGGTTTTTAGTGTGGAAAGGGAATCTGAAAAGATGATTAAATTTGTTTTTTGAAAGGTTTTGATGCAGTTTAAAGATTTGAGTATGGCTGTAAATTCTACTCTCAAAATGAAGGCTTTATCTGACAACCAGCTCAAGATTGTGCCACGGGGTGTTTCATGGAAGCTCCAACCTTGTCTCCATCTTTCGAACCATCTGTATAAAGTGACTTATGGTTATGATACGAGGTTCTGATTTCTTTGATTTTCTACAGAAAAAGGAGAGGATTTATTGACGACTTTTTGAACTGGCAAAGATCAAAATATAATTTTGGGGCGGTGTTGATAACCAAGTGGTGATTTTGGAACAGAGAATTTTTGCAGTATTTCCAACACTGATTTGTGTTCTTTCTAAATGATGGCAAATTTGAATGCCAAAAGGTGGCATGAAGTTTGGTTTCTGAGTGTACAAGGTTTGGTATTTGGGCATAAAGACTACATCATATGTAGGATTAGATGGATTAGAGGATCGTTTGGTAGTAGACTGAAGAGTAAAAACTGTTTGAAATAAAGTAATGGTTTGTTTGCCGCAACATAAAGGCTTTCTGAAGGGTAAGTTCTAAATGCACTCAGACAAAGTCTAAGTCCCTGATTGCGCATCAGATCAAGCATCTAGACATATGATTTACAGGCTGATTCATACACAACTGAGCTATAGTCAAGCTGAGATTTTACTTATGACCTGTATAACCGGAGAAAGATCTTCCAATCTGCTCCCCAGTCTCTGTTTGCCATGACTAGTATTAAATCCAGTTTTTTTTACATTTGTCCCTGAGGTATCTAATATGTGGCAGGAAAGTTAGTTTATGACGGAAAGTAAGCCCTAAAATTGGTCTTCTCCACAATCAGAAGAAGACAACCATCAAAGTAGAGCTTGATGTAGAGAATTTGATTTAATCAGCAGAAGTGCATGCAAAACAGTTTTAGATTTTGAAAATTGTTCACTTCTGCCCATTTCTGAACTCTATCTGTATTTATGTTCAATATTATGCATACTCTTTGATCTATAGCAGATCAACAACTCATCAATATATAATGCATAGTCAGTTACTGGACTAAGACATTTCACAATAATATTAATTTCTACGTTGAATAGGGTGACAGATAATATGCTGCCATCTCCGGAGGATAACTTTCAGAAAGGTGCTGCCTACCGTCAGATAGTAGTTTGTTGGATTCAAGATAAAAGAGGAGTGTATCGCTTATCATTTATTCCATGGTTTTGAAAATACAGCTTGTTAGTGATATGGGATGATAGCTGGAAGGCTTGGTTTGGTCCTTTCCAGAATTAGGTACTGGTATTACTGTTGCTTCCCACCAAGATGGTGGGAAGTGGCCAGTTTCCCAAATTTTATTGAAAATATTTAGCAGTGTATTGAGAGCTGTATCAGGCAAGTGTTTCAAAAGATGATTGTGGATATCATCTGGTCCTGCTGAAGTGTCATGGGCTCGATCAATAGAGTCTTCTAATTCTCTCAGTGTGAAAGGTTTATTGTAATCTTCAGCATTAGCAGATTTGAAATTTAAAAGAAATATTTCTTCCAGGTTTTTTACACAGTGGAAGTTTTCACATTAACTCTCTTGTGAGGAATTTTATGAGAATGTTTTGGTCAATGTATTTGAAATTTCTGGTATGGTTGTGACCATTGCATCAGATTTCTTCTAATGTTTTATACAGTTGCTCTTATTTTTTTGCCAATGATTTTTCATACCATGTTCCATGCTGATATAACACAGAAGCCTAAGAAATGAACATCAAATAACAAAATTCAACCTATGTCAGTGAAGCATAAAATATAGGCCATAACAATCTACAACTCAAATGAGGTAGTGCTCATCAAGATGCATCCCCAAGTTTAATGATTCCAGAAGGATAGTTATGTACATAGCATACCAAAAACCTATGTAATCATTAGCTAAATGCAAAAACTTAACCTAAGCCAGTAAAATGTGAAATATAGATCCAGTGACCTTTTCTGGAATGTGTGTAGTACTAGAAGAGATGTATATAATCATCTAGTTTAAAATGATTTAAAACATGAACAATAAAAACATCAAACTGAACCGAACTCAATGAAATGTGAAATATGGGTTACAGTGACTATGTTTACAATGAGGGTGTAGTACTCATCAAGATATATCCTCTTGCCAAGTGTCATGATTCAAGGTACAACAGTATTCTACAATAGATAAAAAAAAAAAAAAATGTATTCTACAATAGATAAAAAAAACACAATGTGGTCAAGAGCTAAATGCAAAAATTTAACATAAGCCAGTAAAATGTGAAATGTAGGTCACAATGACCTTTTGATGTCTGGGTGAGGTACTAACAGAGATGAATACAATCACCTCATTTGATGATTGTGGCATGAACAGAGCATGAGATTGAACCCATGTCAGTGGCATGAAATATGGGTAACCATGACTTGCTTTGGTGACAAAGGTATAGTACTGATCAAGATACATTCCTTCACCAAGTTTTATGAATCTTGGTATAACCATATAAGGAGCAAAAAACCCATTTTGGTTATAATATGAGCTAAATGCAAAAACTTAACCTTAGCTAATAAAATGTGAAATGTAGGTCACCACGACCTTTTTTTTCAAGGGTGCTGTACTAACAGAGATACATACAATCATCTAGTCCGATGATTCTACCATGAACAGAGCTAGAGAAATAAACTTCAAGCACACAATGTAACCAAAGTCGGTGAATCCTGAAATACAGGTCACAGTTACATACTTTTTGATTAGGGTGAAGTACTCATCAAGCTGCATCTCCTCACCAAATTTCATGAATTTCGGTATAACATTATATATACTGGGTGCTAAAAACCTATTTGGTTATGAGCTAAATGCAAAAACTTAACCTACACCAGTAAAATGTGAAATGTAAGTCACAGTGACCTTCCTTTGTGGTAAGGGTGTGGTAATAATAGATATGCATACGATCATCTAGTTTTATTGATTCTAGCATGAACAGAGCTTGAGAAATTAACTTAAACCACAAAATGTAACCAAAGTCAGTCAAATATGAAATGTAACTATGACCTACTTTTGTGATGAATGTGTAGTAAATAATCAAGATGTATCCCCTCACCAAGTTTCATGATACCAGGTGTAACAGTATTTATACAGTGTGCAAAGAACTTGAGCTAAATGCAAAAACTTAACCAAGAATGCACATGAATGGACAAAGTTATCCACCTCATCCCCCTCCCATAGGGGTATGTACTATGAAACCCACTCCAAACTGTTGCCTAGGACCTAGGAAGAAAGAATTTTTGACATTTAGCAAGTGTGTACATTTGTATATGCTTTTACCTGTGGGGACAAAGATGGTGATGCCATGAGTATTACAATAGCTTACCTCTGCTTCATATAGATGAGCCAAATATATTGATACATTATGACTATTTACTCAATATAAATGTCATTTAATAATGTTTTACTGATACATAAATATCAAAATAAAATGTTTTACCATTGCTTGCTCCCCAATGGCAGCTAGGACACTGATAGTGACACTTGGGTTTGGGTCTAGCTCCTTTAGTTTAGGGATTAATACCTTAAAGAAATAGAAAACAATTATATGAGAATGCTACATGATTATCCGTTGTTGGAAAATGTTATAATCACATTACCTCATTTGATGATTCTGGCATCAGCAGAGCTTGAGACTGAACCCATGTCAGTGGCATGAAATTAGTCAAACTAAGCATATCATGTTTAAAGCAAATAACATAAAACTAGCAACCCATGTTTGATAAAAAGAAATGAGTCCTAATTAACATGAAAAGTATTGATTATATAATAATCTGGACCTAGATAAGAATGTTGTAAAACTTTGACTTTTGGTATGGATGTGTAGAGTACCGGAGGCATTAAACTGAAAGCAAGTAAATAGCATTTTGACACTGAAGACAATAAATATGATTACAAAAATAGTACTGATGATCAGAACTGAAATATGTTTTGTACACCATCTATCATAACAATTTTAATTAATTAAAATCACATTTGTTCATACACAAAACTTTTTTGGGGGTCAAATCTTTTAAATTTGTGTACAAATAAGTTTTACTGAGAAGCTATACATTTGCAAAAAGTTTGAAATATTGCTGATCTATTGTACAAAAATAGAAGAATAGAATAAACTCATATACAATTAAGGTAGTTTTGTAGTTTTTTATCTTTGTATTATTTTTTAACCTTGTATTTTGATCCGTTATAATTGAATCAAGAAGAGACATTCATGTTTTAAATGTCTTTAAAAATATACCGATGAACAATTTAGATACGTCCAATGATCGATGCATTGTTTGCTAAGTATATGTTATAAATGGTGATTAACTTCAGGCAAGTTTTTAACTGTGGCTTCAAATAATGAAACTGGAGATTAAGAAATAAAGAATCACCATCTGAATCATGAAGACAAGTTCATCTTTCAAACGGCTTCGAACAAATAACTGATGTATGATATACATATGTCAAATAACCAATATATTGTTTGCTAAGTATGTTTGATATCATCTCATGTGAAAAACATCAATGTTTGTTAACTTCAAGTTAGCTTTTAACTGAGGCATTGAATAATTAAACAGGAAATTAAGAAATAAAAGGGATAATCAGCAAATTTTAATCATACTGAAAGGCGTGATTATCTCATTTTGAAAGGGTAATTGTTTTGTTAATTGTGAATCTACTCTTATACTTCGATCTACCCTTCTATTGTTATAATTCTCGGTGAGAAAATATAATGATTGATGCCTATAATCTCTTGTTGTCATTACAATATCTACTAATGTTCATTAACAGCTGGACAATGGCCTTTACAATACATAATCCTTAAAAAATATTGTTAATGAGAACCCTTTATTAAGTTTTACACGGTAACAAACCATCATTCATGTATTAGAATGAGTGCTGAAGCCATTTGATGTTTTCTTTTCCAGTAAAAATTATATTTCAGTAAATGCCAAAGTGAAGACCAAAGACCATTCATCAAGTAATCTTATTGTTTCAATATAGTATAACTATATTGTCATTTTCTATCATAAACACGGAAGTCATTGACACAGTGAATTTGATTCTTATATAATCTTTAAAGTGCTTGAACAGCTTTTACTTGGATATGTCTTCATTACAAAGTCATTACTCTGCTGTAATTAGTGCATATACATAGTGTTTCATTATTAATTGTGCTTCAAGCAATAGTTCTAGTATTTTAAGTCATGTTGTTTATTGGGATAAATCATGCATTGATAAAATGAGATGTGCTTACATGAGGATTTTAATTTTTTGACAATAGTTTCACTTAATGAAGAATCGATCTGAATAAGTATTAAATCCAATTTTCATATACTAGTATCATTTATTATTCTTTCTTTCATTTTCAGTAATATTAGTGTTTGAATACCTTATGCTTTTTCTCTATCCCGACTTATCTCACAACATATTATAGATTTAAAGAAGTGAGTGGAAATTGCACCTACTTGACATCATATAGATATATGTGCATTGAAGCAATATAAAATGCTTGATAATTCTTATCTTAAAGGGCTAAAAAAAAAAAAAAAAAAAACACATGTAAAAGCTAATATTTTTTACCAGATTACAAAAATGACATTGATTTATAAAATAGCTTTGTTGATCTCAAGGAATGCAGCAAAGTAAGAAAATGTTTTGTTGGGTTTTTTTGGTTGGAGGGGGAGATATTCATTATATATGGCTAATTTTTCATTGCATCTTGAAATTCGTGGTTCAGGGCAACAACAAAATCCACGAAAATGGTACCCAACAAAAATTAGTGATACTACAGTATACAGAACATGACAATTTATATAATATTTGAAGTCTGATTATGGAATCATCCATTCAGAAATGAGTGACTGCAGGCCACATTTATCTGTGCTTTCATTGCCTTAATACCATCTGTGCTTTCATTACCCTTATACCAATGTGACTAGGCAGCCTACAGTAGAGTACCTTTTCCAGATTGCATGAGCAAATCATGATTCTGTAAGATATTTGGATATTAAAAGATTGTGAAATTTATGGTTTTGAAAGGCTTCCAGTGCAAAATGGGAATCCAAACAGATTATGAAATTTGTTTTTTGGGAGGCTTCAATGTAGTTCAATGATTTGAGTATGGCTGTAATTTATGCAGTAAAAATGTAGGCTTTATGTGTTTCACCAGCTCAAGATGGTATCATGGGGTGTTGGGTGTTGCAGTGGCAGCTCCAATGCTGTCTCCATCTTTTGAACTGTCTGTATACAGGGACATATAGCCATGACAGAAGGCTCTGATTTCATTAAAATTTACTCTGAAAAAGGAGATAATTTGTTGAGAACATTTTGAACTGGCAAAAATCAAATATAATTTTGGGAGGATTTGATAACCAAGGTGGTGATTCTGGAACATACAATTTGACAGTATTTCCAACATTGATTTTTGCTGTTTCTAGGTGAGGACAAATTCGAATGCCACAAGGTGGAATAAAATCTGGTTTCTGTGCATGCTAGGTTTGGTATTTGGGCCTAAAGTCTACATATAGTATGTGGAAAAAGAAGATAGTTTGGTAGTTAACTAAAAAACCAGTTTTATTCATATGAGATAAAGTGACGGATAATTTTTTCTTAAGGGGTAGTTCCAAATGTTCCCAGACAAAGTCCAAGTCCCTGACTGTGTATCAGATCAAGAATCTGGAGGTAAGATTTACAAGAAGAAAAGTTAGTTTACAGTCAAAAATAAGTCCTACAAATTTGGTCTCTCCATGACAGGATAAAAGAAGCATCAAGATAGATCTTGAGGTCATCATGAATTTGATGTAATCAACAGTAGTGCCTGCAAACGGTTTTAGAGTTCGAAAATTTTAATCCGTTTTCTTCTGCCCATTTCTGAACTCCGTTTAAATTTATCTATAGTTGACATTCAATACTAGTTGACAATCAATAGTAGTTGACATTCAATAGTGGTTGACAATCAATAGTGTGTATACTCTTTGATCGATAGCAGATCCAAAAGTCGCTGACGTATATAATGAGCAGTCAGTTCCTGGATTAAGGCATTTCACTATGCTGTTAATTTTAATGTTGAATAAGGTGACTGACAACATGCTGCCCCAAGGTACACCCATATCCTGAGGATAACTTTCAGAAAGGGTGGTAACTCTGAAATTTGTATCTTTCAAACAACTGGATATAGAATTAGGTAGGCAGCCCCTTAAAACTAGGTTGAACAGGTCATTAATTATGCCATACTTCCATATGGTGTCATAATCTTTCTGTAAGTCAGGAAAGATGGCAACTATGTGTTCTTTTTAATGAAAGTTTCTCGAATAAAAGCTTCAAGTCTGACTAGATGATCTATTGTGCTTCTCAGGCATCTGAATCCACAGTGAATGTCTGATAGTAGTTTGTTGAACTCAAGATACCACGACAGTCTATCATTTCTCTTTCATTCCATGGTTTTATAAATACAGCTTGTTAGTGGTATGGGATGATAGTTGGATGGGTTGGTATGGTTCTTCCTGGGTTTAGATACTGGTATCACTGTTGCTTCTTGCCAAGATGGCAGGAAGTCACCATTTTCCAAATTTAATTCAAAATGTTTAATAGTGTATTATTGAGCTGTATCAGGTAAGTTTTCAAAAGTTGATAGTGGATATTATATGGTCCTATTGAGCTGTATCAGGTAAGTTTTCAAAAGTTGATAGTGGATATTATATGGTCCTATTGAGGTGTCATCGATTCAATCAAGAGTCTTGTAGTTCTCTGAGAGTAAAAGGTTAATTGTAATCTTCAGCATTATTGGATTTAAAATTTAAAAGAATGTTTTCTTTCTAAATTTTGACTTGGTAGAAGTTTTCAAATTAATTCTCCTGTAAGGAGATTTTTGAGAATGTTTCAGCAAATGTATTTGAGATTTCTGGTAAAGTCAAGAACATTTCATTAGATTTATTTAAGTGTCTGTAACAACTGCTTTTATTTTTGCTAATGATTTTTCACAATATTCCATACTGATTTAATAGAGGAGCCATAGTTCAACCTAGAGACATTGAACCTCTATGTTTTCCTCTTGCTCTCTCTATTGGTATGACGAGTTTGCTTAGTATATATGGTATTTATTTACATTTTCATTTGTTGGATTGGCACTGAAATTTGTAAGGACCTTTTCCATTTCCTTATGGCATTTTGCATGCATCATCAAACCATGGTTTGCTGACACATTTAGGAATCTCCAGCTCTGATACAAGCAATGGCAAGTAGATGCCCATCCGAGGATGGTGTTTATCTCCTGATTCTTCCACTTTCCAAAAATCAAAAATGATCTCTCAAAACAATGGTTTTTATACTAATTGACACAAAATCTTCAACTTGGCCCAGACATGAGAATTTTGAATTAAGTGTGAATTAGCCAATCAAACATGAGAATTCTGAATTAAGTGTCAGTCTGAGTGTGAGAAACCAATTTTTCTAGTAAAATATGTTTCTTAACTGATCATAATACCACTACCTCGAAAATCCATCCCTCCCAGCTAAGATTTTTAGCTGTGGGAGATAAATGCTGTCTGGCACATATGTGGCAGCTTCTAGATTGAGAACCCAACTGAAGCACTGACTCTGTATGCCGATATGCAGCTATGGGAAAAAAGAAGCTGCCAAACGACCTGGGAAGGTAACCTGTTGCGCTGCAGTGATAGGTCCCACCTGGTCTAATTGAGCCTTCTGAGATGAAAGATCCCCAAGGAGAAAGTTGGTTCTGACTTCCATCTCACAGCTTGTATAATGTCAGCTAGGGAACAGTTTCGCTCAGATGCAATACTTGTTGTAACTTACATAACTTCATGAGTCAAAATGCGTAACAAGTTTATTTGATTTGGTTTAATTCTCTGTATGCCGAACAGATAGCCATCTTATCCAGAATGATAGAGCCTGTGCTGAGATATCATCCTTTCCCTCTTTCAGAGGTAAGAATAGACATGGTCTTTGCACTGGCTTGGTTCTTTTCAGGTACCACTTCAAAGCTCTCACCGGGTCCTGTTGATGACCTCAGATTAAGGGGACCAGGCTGGAAAGAGGTATCACCAAAAAAAAACAACAATTGCCCATGAGCGGGAAGCCTGTTCTTGGAAATGTGATCAGAGGCCCTCATGAGTGACGCTAACCCATCCCATCCGAACTGTAAGTAGTTCAGGTCAACCGACAAAGCATATACTATGCTGATTCTGCCTGTTTCAGCTAATATGATTAGGAAGCAGGTCTTATATGAGATGAACCAATGAATCTCTCTCGAGCAGTTCAAATGGTGCCTTATTCAGCCAGGTTAGCACCTGTGATAGATTCCAATATGAACACAGTGCCAGCACCCTTGGGCCTGTGAAATACAAATTTGACAGAAGATCGTAGAGGTCTTTGTTTGCTCTATATTCTCTCTTCTGTGATGACACATCATGTCAGAGATTGTGGAACGGGAACCTTTATTGTGATTGGAGCTAACTGTTTCTCTTCAAAGAGCCAAAGTAGAAAGTTAACTATTTGGGGTATTGATAAAATTTTCCAATTATCTTCATATGCTTTCAAAGTGCAGGGCCTTCTCACTTGAGCTATTCTTTCCACCACATATTGTGAGAGCTGTTTGTTCTTGAGGGCTTCTTTAATATGATCCAGACATCCAGGTTCAACAGCTCTAGAGTTGTGTGAAATGCCTGCCATTATGGTTGCTTCAGCATATGAGGAAATATTTCTATTTCCTTTGGGTTTTCTGCTGCGAGATTTATCAAGTCATTTATCCATGATTTTTGCCCACTTGAGGGGAGCAATCAGGATGATGTGACACTCTGATTGCTTTTTGGAGGGCAAGCATATGTGCTATAGCAGTCCCAAAATATGAAAAGAGCATCAACTGCCCATGCCTTCATATCCAGGACTGGCAAGACAAAAGTTGGGATTTTTGCATTCCACCTTGTCGCAAATAGATTCACTAGTGGTCGATCCCACCGGGTACGTATGCGACTGAAAACTGAGGGATGAAGTGACCATTCTGTTTGCATTAGTTGATTCTTTCAGGACAACGAGTTCACTAATATATTTAGTCTGCCTGGAATATGACGAATTGTATGTGGATTTGTTGTTGATGACACCATATTAGAAAATACCAAACAAGAATGCAAAGGTCTGGAGATCTGGTTCTTCCTTGCCTTCTGATGTAATTGTTGGATAGTATGACAATGCCCATTCCATGTAGCTTCTCCTGCCACCAATGAAATGCTTTCGGTATGGTTTTCATCTCTAGGATACTGATATGCAATAGACAATCCTGAGTGGGCCACTGGCCTTCTGGAATCATGGAAAATATGCACCCCAGTCGCTGTGCTTGCCTCCATACAAACCATCATCTTCAGAGGTTGTATCTGCAAGAGAACACCTGACATAAGCCAAGTGAGGTTTTCCCATTTCCTTTGATGGGACCTCATATGAATGGAGACTGGTATTGTTTGTTTCAATGGGCAAAGTTTTGACCTCCAGTGGGACAACAATATCATTCGTAATGGTCTCATAGACAAGCATCCCAGAACAATGAGGTCCACTGCTGCATCGAGTAAAACAAGTAGGCAAAGGATTTCTCCAGCTGAAAGATGGTTCTTTGTAAGAAATGAAGCCCCCTGTTGAGATGATTTCAATGCGCATTCCTGTTGGACACATACTGTTTAGTAGGAATTCTCAGGCTGAAATGCGATTCTTGCAAGAATTGTAGCCAGTTTTGAAATGACTGATACTTACTTTGGCACAATTCTGACTATAGACCAACATGGGTCCAATACTGGGTAGAGAGACCATGTGATTAAAATGCGGAACTCCATGTTATGGTGCTGGGAAGGGATACAGGACATTGGATCCCCATCACCCATCCCTTAGGCGTAAGAAAAGACCTGATCAGAATCTATGGTGGCTGTATGCGATCCACCTCAGATGGCAAAGTTCAGTCTTGATGAAACAGAGCCATCGTTTCCTTCTTTTGGAGCCTGGTTCATAATACTTTCCAGTAACTGTGTTGTTTATGGTCCGGGCATCTGGGACTAAAACATCGCCATAGCCAGTACTGGAAATAAATTGTGATGGAGAGTCCTGTAGCCATTCAACATTGGTTGGTGATGGCACAGGACCGAGACAGATTCAGAAGGTACCAGGCCTACAGGAATCCATAATATATATGCGCCTGGCTATAGGCTGCCCTGAGTCCATAAAAGCAACTGAGCACAAAGGCACTAATTGGCCATAGAGTGGCATGGAACCATCATGGTACTATACAGTATATCTCCACTAATTGGATGTCTCGTCCCAGTGACTGCCTGTGTGCAGATGTTGGGACTGAATATGTGATATTAGATCATCATAAACAGTCCCCTTTAGCATATCTGAAGGCTAGGTCAGATTCAGTATTGACCCTGAAGCGTCACTTTTAATAACTAAGAAGTGGATGCTACTATATAAAATATATAGTGCAAACTTACCTGTAAGAAAGGCCCAAGAGACTGCCAATACAGGTAAAGTCACTGAAACACTGGTTTTAATAACCATGACGTGGACACTATAACTATAAAATATCTATAGAAAACTTACCATCATATATCCAACTGAAGCAGCAATTATACAGCAATATGCATGCAGCATGATATTAAATAACTGCTGCAACTCTGAGTTTTCTACACTACAAACATTACCTGCACAACATAACAACGCTATCATATTACGAATGCCCCAAGCTGAGAGGCCACACTAGTGACCGGTGCAGGTAAGTACAGAAGGGCACCTATGTTTACGACAAAGTTGTAATTCTACAATAGATACAGACACTTTGTCTGCGAGAGAAAGGAGCAAGAAAAGTTGCGAGGTAGTGGTAGTACTCCCTAAGGTATAATGATTGGGTAACATACTTGAAGAAGAAATGTTTGTAATCTAAGGGCCTAAGTTCAAACTAAAAAGTTTTATGATTGTCAGGCCAGTTTCCATCACCCCAAAGACCACTTAACATCATCATCTGAGCACAGAGTGTACTTGATATAGGTTGTACAATCAATTAAAAAGACATTAAATTTTCAATGCTTTAATTTGCTGTATTTACCTTGAGAATGGGTTCCATATAGGGTCTGATAAGTCTTGCAGCATTTGCCACCAGGTGTCCCAACATCCTGGCTGCCTGCTCTTTGTTTCTGCCAACTCCACTGTGTTCCAGTTCTGTCAGAATCTAACAAAATGTACAAAAAAAAATAGTGTACTGTTAATTCAACATTATTCATGGGGTACCAATGGGGTTTTTTTAATTTCGTGGTAGCTACATATGGTTTAATTGGTTTGGTTTTATTGGTTTTAACAGCACTTTTAAAACATAATTGGCTACATCATGCAGAAGAAATGAGAGCTAAGTGTCTTTCCCAGGGACACACGGAAGCAGCTGACCAGGGCTGGCCTAAGCAAGTATCGATCCTGTGACTTTTCGATTATGAGTCCTACAATTAGGGGTGAAACAATACACCTCTGCCATGTATCGATACAATTCTCGATACACAGCCTACGATACAATACATTATCGATACACATATCAACTTGATGGTCATTTCATCTTTAAAAGCTCTGTCAGTTTTAGGGTGGTGCCATTTTCTATATGTTGACATATCAGGTGTATTTCCAGTATGCAGATTACAAGCAAACATAGACTTATCATCTGTGCATATGCCATTCTCATTCCTGACAAAAAAACAAACAAAATACTTCCATACGGACTACATGTTAGCTGTTAATGATTTTTATTCAACCTTTTAGGCCATTTCAGGCTGCTCCATTTGATCAGATGCATGACTCATCCTGGTCACCACACCCTTTGTTTTGCTTTGAATGAATGTTTTTAAAACATCTAATTACCAATTTCATATCTTCACTTAAATTTTGAAGTCATTACGGTGTTATCTTCAAAACGGAAGAGACTGCAATTTCCTTGTGCAAGGAAAATCTTATCTAGAACAAGTCCGAGTGTGGAAGCGGAGACGACTGACAACCAAATCCTTCACATTGTACTTCCTGCAGATGCAAAACAACTGCCGTGGCCACAGGTATTTGTTTCTGTCAGTGAAAAAGGAAATTATTGACAACACCCACTCACCTTCTACAAATTGACATGGTGGCTATAACTCCTCGAGTGGTTTAGAATCTTCCCCCTTGCCGATTCTGTGCTAATTTGTTTTTAAAAAAATTTCATTTTATCCCATCAGCACGTTCAGTCGCTGATTACCTATATGAACATAAAAGGAGACATTCCAAACTTATTTCCCATGTACGATTTAAGTACTTTACAGATCATTTAATAGTCACTTTTGTGTGAAGTTTCTATGTTACTTTGCATCTATTTGGATAGAGTTTGGATGCCAATATTTCCGGTATGTAACGCAGTGAACACGCTACAGTTAGTTATGATTGGTTGTTACTGTTTTACCCTGGACTTGAACAAACAATAATCAGAATTCCATGTAACATATTTCACTGCATGACACACCAACAGTGTAGCCTTCAATTTTATCCAAGTAGACAAGATGTGATGCAACAGATAAATTTCGCGTACAAGTGGTTATTAAATTATCAGTAAAGTACTTTAATTATACATGGGGAACAAATCTGCAATGTCTCCTTTCCGTTGATATATGTTGTCAGTGGCTGAAGATTCAGACGAGATAAACTAATTAGCATGGAATTGGGGTGTGGGAAGGGGGCAGATTTCAAACCACGTGAGTTAGTCACCATGTGTTCATTTGTAAAAGGCGAGTGGATGTTGTAAATAGTTTTTTATTTTATACTGACAGAAATGAGTGCATGTACTTGCTACAGCTGTCTCATATGAATTCCATACCTGCCAACGCCCTGAGAGGCAAAAGTGTAATCCAAGTGGACAAAAAGAGTAATCTACATATAATATCCTATAAATTTAATGAAATTTAAGAAAAATAAACAGGATTTATTTTCTACTAACATGAATCAGCAGCTAGTTCCAGTCCTTGTACAAAAATGGACACAATATAAATGGATCAGTACATATTAAACAAATGTTAAACATATTTACAAGTGTTTATTTAATCCTCTGGTCTTGTTCTTTTCTAAAAATTTACTACTTCAAGTTTTCATATAAAGCACTTTTAGCTTTAGAAAGCAACATACTGTCATGCTACATTCATCTCCTTTCTCTTCTGACTTCTAACAGACTTTGCTTTAGTGTCACTCTTCTTCACTCTTTTTTCCCTGTTTCTCTCTGCAGACTCACTTTCCTTTTGAAAGAATTTGATGTGCTTCTTTGTTTTCAAGTGTTTTTCCACATCAAATTTACCACCATGACCGATTATAACATCCGTTCCACAGAGCTTCCATCGGGCATGATGCTGCCCCAGACTGGAGCGCTGTATTACGTCATCCATGTATTCATCTTTGAATCTTTGGAGGATTCTGGTTTTTGTCTTTTTCTGTTCCATCTTGTTAAAATTATTTTTAAAATTTCTCCTCTCCTACACACTAAACAGAATCCATTCAACGACTTTTAGCGCCAAATAACTATAGACTGGTATTGTGTGAAAAATGAATCGCAACAATAAATCTGAGACCAAAGTTTCAAAGTAGAAAACCAGTCTGTTCTAGGTCAACCATGGACAACTGTACTGACTTTCAGCAAACTAGCTATGGACTGATTCACTACTAAATATGAATCAGAACAACGAATCTGATGGAATGGGTTTAAAAGTATATAACCAGTGTGTTTTATTGGAAATGTGACAGCTGCTATAAAAAGAACATAATGATAGTGTACTTTTGGAAAGTGCAAGTAGGTCTAAGATGGTCACGTGTACTCTTATATGATAGTTACGCAGAAGCCTTCTTTTCTGGAATATGATGTATGGGATTAATGAGCTGTTAATAAAAACGAGAATACAACTTTTTATTGCTTTATTTGTATATTTTTTTTTTTAAATTTATTTTTAAACGAAAAAGTGTAATCTATATACATCTGAGCGTAAGACGTAATTCAGTGAAAAATAGCGTAATGATTATGCCAAAAGCGTAATGGTTGGCAGGTATGGAATTCTCAATTTAAAGAATGAAAAGGCAAATGACTAATAATTATTCATGACTGCTGAAGATTAAAGTAACTTGTATAGAGTATTGTTTTGTATCGATTCTTCCCCTTTTGTACCGATATGGGTATCGATATAGAAAAAGTATCGATACATTGATTTATCGATTAATCGTTTAACCCCTACCTTCAATCTACCAAGTGAGCTATCGCGGCTCCCTAAGAAATGAAATAAAGACCCAACAACAAAAGCACTGACCTCTGAAGAAAATAGGTATCCTTCACTCAGCGATATGTCCAAAATGTAAAGGACTGATGAAAACATCATTATTTTGAAAAGAAACACATAAAACATGATACGCACAAAAATAAACTAATTTATGTCTAAATCCCAAAATTTTCAGGAAAAAATAATCGATAAAATTTATCATGATAGCTAAATTCATCCAAATTGTACACATACTAATAGCACATATTTATGCAATATGGTTTTTGCCAATGAGAAAATATCGAAAACTGTATGACACAAATATGCTGAATATGACAAATCTGCAAAACCTAAATGATGCTAGCGATTTACAATAGAAAACAAAGTAATATTTTTTCCTTTTTGTTATATATTTCAAAATTGGGGACATCAAGCTGCTATTTAACTGTAGCACACTAGATTTCTTTGACACTCATGCAGTGTGCCTCATGTAAGAGATTTACACACATTAAATTTATTAACCTTCAAGTGTTGAACAGCTATTCCCATTCAAATTCATATCCCAGTGTTTATTGCAAAGACGTTAAAAATCATTCTTTTTTTAATTTATTCTATGTAATTAAATAAACATGATGTTGCAATTATTGCAATTATTGTAACATCGTGTTTATCTAATTACAAAGAATAAATAAAAACAGCTATGTATATATATATATATATATATATATATATATATATATATATATATATATATATATATGATATATGAAAGGAGTCATTATTTACAACTGAATCATTAGATCTTACAGCTACTTTTTCACCTCAGTGCTATTCCAGATACTGGAAGGGATTTGTCTTTGAAAGCAAAAACATGCCTCTCTTCCCCCCATCATGAAAATGATGATGTCCTTCACTTCATGCAAAGTATTGTCCCAGCATGTTGAAAATAAGGTCACAGTCACCAGAACCTAATCAGGTTTTTGTGAACCATTCAAGGTATGTAAATATTCAATTTGCTCTGGTTTGGCTAAATAGTTCTTGAGATGTCTTGCTTACCAGGTAAGTGTGACTGACAGACAAACCACATGGATGGACATCACAAAACCAATGTGTCTCCCTGCCTTTGGGGTTGGGGTGAGGGGTGGAGACATAATAATGATAGTGGTAGGGGTGGGGTATATTATTATTTATTTTTGTGGGTGATTGTCAATTTTACTGTATTTTTCACTCAAGTATGAGGTATTCTCAATTAAAATATGATGCATGGTGGGTGTATTAAAAAAGTGTCTATTAACCCCACCCCATCAATTTTATGATTGAAATACCCCTCATATGAAAGCATCTTACATTTACAGTTGTGTCGAAAATACTTAACAGATTAAAGATGCTATTTGTAAAGATAACAATGATGAGAGAGAGACATGCATGATATTTGACAACAAATATACCATGCACAAAATATTAACACTTGCAACAAATATACCATGCACAAAATATTAACACTTACAACAAATATACCATGCACAAAATATTAACACTTACAACAAATATACCATGCACAAAATATTAACACTCACAACAAATATACCATGCACAAAATATTAACACTCACAACAAATATACCATGCACAAAATATTAACACTCACAACAAATATACCATGCACAAAATATTAACACTCAAAACAAGTATACCATAGCCACTGTTAAATTATACCATTTGTTTTGTAATCTGCTTGTCACAAATAGACATAAACCCTGTCCAAACATTTTTAGACCACAACCATACCTGAATGAGGGTCTTTCTAAGTGAGGGCATAACATAGGCTGGATTTTTACAGCTGAGGCGGCCAATCATACAGATTGCAAGCTCTCGAATCTCGAAAACCTCATCATTTAGAGCAACGAACAGCGCACTGAGGTTCTCTGCCTGGGCCAGGTGGTCATCGAAACGCTCATCAAGGGAAGCCAATACACAGAATCTGATGTCTGAGTCTGAAATGAATTTTACAATTAGAGACAAACTTGACTTTCACATTTTTTTAAAAACAAAATTTCTATGATCTTTTCCAAATACTCTTTCTGCTACTTTAAACATTTAAGGCCAAATCATAAATTTTCAAAATCATCATTTACATGCAAACTTATATAGTGCAACCTCTTTTTACCAGCCATCTTTGAGAGGAAACAATTTTGACTGTTAATGGAAAGAGGTTAAGGGAGGTTAATTAAAAAAAACTGAAGAAAAGTCAGTTGGGAAAATAAGATACTACCTTGATAAGTTGACCAGCAGTAACTGTTATGGTAGGTTGGACTGTACCTTACTTATAGAAAGGAATAATTTGATTCTGCTACACATGATGACAAGAAACATAAAACCAAGATTTTCGAGATAAAAAATAAAATTAAGATTTTAATTTCATTAGACACACATGACACAATATACCGTATTTGCCGGCCTATAAGTCGATACTTTTTGACCTGGAAGTCTCAGCTTCGTCTTATACTCCGAATCGACTTATATATGGATTATGTCATTGAAATTGCTTTACCGTATGTTAATGTAATTTTTCGTTAGTGAAAAAAAGAAAAGTATAGTGTAAAAAAATAATTATCTTTTTGGGCTTCGTCTTATACTCCGCATCGACTTATATATGGATGAAGGATTGAAAATTGAGGAAATTAGAGAATTCGACTTATACTCCGCATCGACTTATAGGCCGGCAAATACGGTACAACAAAACAAAACTCAGCACATACATGAATACATGTGTAAGTACAAGAATATGTACAACTTTAAAGCACCAATTATGAATATCAGGTTTCTAGTAGTACTAAATAAAATCTTCAAGTAATGCACCAAATTCCTCTTAATTATGATAACTAAAAGTGATAGCATTTGTTCCTGTTAGTTTTATTTGACTTTCTTGGTCATCCCAGGAAACAATTTTCAATTTCACTACTGCAAATCCATTTTAATCATTTCCATATGTTTTTAATTGACCAAGTTGATAAATAATTTTGATCTGAATATGGAAGGTCAATGGAAGCTTTTAAGTTGATAAGAACAAACATGGAGGAGTTTATTTCAAGAACACAGGTACAGTGAAATTGCTAACGTAAACATGGAATTTTTAAATAATATTCGTGTCTGCAATAAATATTGGTCAGTGGCATCTGTATTTATTGCAAAACAATCAGCAATGGCAACCTGTATATTTTTGCATATTTCATAGAATTTAAGTTTAGGAATCAGTGACTGATTCAATCTAAAACAACATCCATTGAACAAACAACAAATCAATAACAATAAAAAAAATCAATGGATAATAAATAACAGTGCAAAAATGGTATAGGAAAAAAAATGCTTGAACCTGTGTCAGTGATGCCAACTACCAGCAGTTTGTTTAGGACTTCACCAACTGTGTTCATGGCAGCTATACTGACCTGGCCTAGACTGGACGCCAACAGCTGTGGACAGAAAGAATACATATAACAATAAGCAACATCTAAGTAAGACAAAAAATCCTATTCTGATCATACTAAAATGATATTTTCTTGAAAACAATGTTTATGGAAATTTCTTTTTCAGATACATTGACCAAGTACTGCATGAAATTATTTAAGATCCACAGGAATCTGTCGCTGTAGGATGGTACCCAATGCAATTTGTGTTCCGAAAGTATGCTTTTTCACAACTAACAAAATTCATTCAAACATATTTGTGCTTGTAACACATTTTCTAATTGTTTGAACATCAACATTTCTGGCAGTAAAATCAACAATATAGAGTTAAAATTCAGATGCCATTGTGACATCAAGACTGATGTGACAAAATGCCACAGAAAATTACATTTCTGTTAATTTTCAGGACACATTGTCCCAAAGTGTGTTAGAACAGGGATAAATGTATTATGTTTTCCTATTTGCTGATGTATAAAGGTGGTAAATCATTAAACATTGTATAAACATTTTAAGCTCCACTAATGCATTGCCAATAAATCTAAATTTGTGACTGTATAACCACCAACATACAGTAGCAAATCTGAAATTATGGTAGTTATCCCCTATTTACATAGAAAAACTTTTGACTGAGGTACTGTCTGTCTGTCTGTCTATGTATGTATGCATGTATGTACATGTATGTATGCATGTCAATGTACTGTCAAACCTGGCAGAATGCTAACCATTATATAGCGGTGACCTGGACTCAATGGCGATTCTAATTTTCACCCAGCAAATTTCCTATATATAAGTCATGTATATAACAGTCACCTGATTTCTGTGGTCAGTAGCCAGGTGTTTCCTAACCAAATAATGGTTTCTCACTGCTTTAAGCAGTTATTGGAGTGTATCAACAGCGACTGCTCAGTGTATGCAAAGTAAACATTTGCTTCATGAGGAAGATATTGTTTAGATAAGGGCATTTCTTATTTTGCTTGTACTCACCATAATCCTGTCACATTGTTAATGTAACTCAAAGGTCTCAAAATGTCAAATTTGAAAGCAAGGTGGTTTTTATCATTAGGGAAGAAGGTGGAAGCAATTAGTTTGCTCAATAATGGGAAGAGCAGTTGTGTTGTCTCAGCAGAAATGGGAGTCACCTTTTGTGCCAGTGTGACAGGTATAGTTTGATATCTTTATCTATATGCCTGTGAATTAAAACTATTGCTGATGAAAACGTTCAACTCTGAGGAGAGATACAAGTTAAAGTGCTTTTCATTAGGATCAGGGATCATTAAATCTTTATAAACCTATCTGTAATGGCAGAAGAAGTTTCATTTACTAATAACAGCCACATAAAGGCTTCTTTACATTCCCTATTCATCACAGACCTCTCACATAAGCCAACTGTCTTTTGATCTTGGCGAGTTGAGCAACTGGTTAATCTAGTGTTATGTATTATGTTTATATAATATTATAAATATTTTAGGAAATTATAAATGTTTCTTGACTTTAATATTTGCTTAAACCTTAAAGTTGTTTATCAGGAAAACATGTTTAACTATTGTCCTTGAATTTGGTTGTTTACTTAATATTTGAGTTCAAGGATAGTTTTGATAAACACGATGTTTATTCAATTTGAGGTCAAGGTTGATTTTGTTTACAAATAAAACTGGAATTCCCTTAAGAGTTATGTGTCAAAAGTCACACACACATTTATTATTCTAGAATATTCTGTCAGTTGACCTATCTTTATATATACCATGTTTAGTGGACAGGTTTTCAGTTTCGACATTACCATCAGTCTTTTAAAGAGCCATTACAGTTGTGGAAAATCATTTCAAATTCTGAGAGAGGAATTATTTAAAATATTTATTGGATTATAAAAGTGCTCAAAGACTTTTGGATTTTGGATTCTGAATTGATGATTTTGGGATTTATGTGAACTTATTCAAAGATATTTTGGAGTACTTCATTTTGGCATATCAGCACATTAAAGACTACTGGCACATCAGGACATTAAAGACTATTGGCACATCAACACACTCAAGGATACAGCCATTCATTTGAAACATTCTATATTTAGGACTTGTAATTAGGACACTTAGACTTATTGGATTATTTGGATTTTAATTCACATTACTGTAAGTGTCTTTTTGATTTTTCATTTTAATTATCTAGAAATAAATTGCTTGTTGATTGTTACTTGATTTGTTGGTTTCACTTTCTTTCTGTTACATTTTTCTTAGACCATAGAGTCGTAACAGAAATTGGGGGCTCGTCCGGGATAGAATTTCTTTAAAGCATATTAGAGATATTGAAGTTATCTTTGAAATTAATATTGATTTTGTCTCGGAATTTTGTTGTCTTTGGCAAAGATTTTAATTTGAGGAATTGTTTTTAGTGAAACCAACAAGCATTCACAATGGCATCTAATGTTCAGAATTTCATTTCAAAACCTACTCAGGAGGGGTTAGAGTGTATGAGAAAGGATGAGTTGCTCGAACTTGCCAGAAAATACAGTCTGTCTGAGGCTAGATAAAGATTATTTTAATTCAATATTTAGTAGGAAAGGGAATTTTGGATAGTAGTGCTTTAAGTTTGAAGAGAAAGCCTGTCTGGTTCTGACAGGAAATTAAGGGAATTAGAGTTAAAGAACCAGATGGATTTTGAATTAGCAAAGCTTCAGATTCAGAGAGAGAGAGAGAGAGAAAGAGGAGAGGCAGATTCAGAGAGAGAAAGAGGAGAGGCAGATGCAGATTCAGAGAAAGAGGAGAGGCAGATGCAGATGAAAATGCAGAGAGAAGAAAGGGAAATACAATTTAAATTAAGAGAATTAGAACTGGCAAACAGAGCACACTCCCCCGCCCCCCTTTAAACACAAGTTCAGGTTTTGATGTTACCAGATATATTAGGTTATTTACCCACTTGTCAGGAAAAAGAAGTAGATAAATACTTTCTTCACTTTGAGAAAATTGCTGAAAACTTGAAATGGCCCAGAGAGCATTGGACTTTTTTATTACAAAGTGTACTTATTGGCAAAGCTCATGAAGTCTACACTTCCCTGTCAGTACAACAAAGCACTGATTATGATGTGGTTAAGGAGTACATTTTGAAAGCTTATGAGTTGGTACCGGAGGCATATCGACAAAGGTTTAGGAATTGTAGAAAAGAAACTGGACAAACTTATGTTGAATTTGCATGGGAAAAAGAACGACAATTTGATAGGTGGTGCTCAGCCAAGAAGGTTGATCAAGATTATGATAACCTCCTAAAAGTCGTATTAATTGAAGAGTTCAAGAGGTGCATCCATAGTGATGTTAAGACCTATCTTGACAAGCAGAATGTGGAAACTGTGGAAAATGCTGCTCGTATGGCTGATGATTATTCATTGACTCACAAAATTTAATTTGGCAATAAGTCTTCCTCTCAGCAGTCTTCTGGTAAAAAAAACCATTTCAATCTCGTACGAATACTTCCAAATTTCATAACAGCACAACTGTTAGGAATCAAACATCTGATAAGACTGATCAAAATCCTTATCTCTTCCTACGTGCACTAATTGTAAAATGAAAGGGCACGTCATTTCTGATTACTTCAAGGTGAAAAATAAGCAACAGAGTAAAGACAGAGCTTTTCCAAATGCTCTTATTTCAAAGAGGTCAAGGTCACGGTCTTGTATTGAAAGCAATACATTTGTTGGGTCAAACAAAACCCAGTCTGATTCTATTTTGTTGACTTATGAACCATTCATGTCAGAAGGTTCTATATCACTTATTGGTGATTCTGCCAAGCCTATCCCAATTAAAATATTTAGGGACACTGGAGCTTCTCAGAGTCTTTTATTATCAGGTACTTTGCCTTTGTCTGAGGAGTCTTCTTCCAGTGAAAGTGTTCTTGTTCAGGGTGTAGAGTGCGGTTTTGTAAATGTTCCTCTTCATTGTGTCAATCTGGCATCAGACTTAGTTTCCGGACCTGTGACTGTTGGGGCAGTGACTTCTTTACCCATAGAGGGTGTTCATTTATTACTAGGCAATGACCTAGTTGGAGATAAGGTTGTGGTAAATCCACTTGTAACTGACAAGCCTCGTTTAGATCAGAAAGTTGATCCTGTAGAAATTGAAATCCCTGATTTGTACCCTGCTTGTGCAGTTACTAGAGCTATGGCAAAAAGAGCTCTTGAGAGTGATGTTGATCAGGATATTATTCCTTTAGCTGACACATGTATTGGTCAGTCTTTTGATGAGGTCACTTTTTCCTCAGGTACTGATCAATCAAACGGCAGTGATCACAGTGATCCTCTTTTGACAACTCATTCTCTTTATTCTAATCCGGGTGACAAACGACAATCACTTGTTGTTGAACAAGAATAAGATCCTGAGATATCCTGTTAAAGGAATATTTTTACAGAGATAGCCCAGCTAATTATTCAGTTAATTTAGTTGTACCTGTCCCACACAGTGAAGATATCAACAATGGAATACAATCAGACTATAGTGACTCTGGTATAACCAATCTTCGGAATTCAGAAATATTGAACAATCTAGACCAGAAACTTTCACATCTACAACAACAGGAAAGAAATGAACTAATACAGCTATTACATGACTATGAGCACTTATTTCCTGATGTTCCTACACGAAGAAGTAAAATCTATCATGACATTGACATTGCAGATTCTGCACCTGTGAAACAGCATCCTTATAGGATGAGTCCTCTCAAACAGAACTATTTGAAGAAAGAAATTCAGTATTTACTGGAGAACGATTTTATAGAACCAAGTAAAAGTAACTGGAGTTCACCATGTATTCTTGTTCCTAAGCCAGATAATACATTCCATATGTGTACTGACTATAGAAAAGTCAAGTGTCACCAAAATGGATTCATTTCCAATCCCAAGAATGGATGACTGCATTGATAAAATTGGAAATGCGAAATATGCCACCAAGTTTGACCTTTTAAAAGGATCCTGGCAAATTCCACTGACAAAAAGGGCAAAAGAAATTTCAGCATTTGTAACTCCAGATTGACTTTATCAATATAAAGTCATGCCGTTTTGTTACAGAATTATGTATCAACTTTTTAAATTATAATGGTATAGTTTTATTAGTTTATGACCTCTGTATAATAGTCTAATAGGTGTTGTTTGGTGTTTGTCATTTTTCTAAAAAACTGAACAAGCACCAGAAAAATTATTCCACAATTGAGAAGGAATGTTCGGCTTTGATACTGGCTTTACAGCATTTTTAAGTGTATGTTACCTCGGCTCTTTCTCCAATTATTGTACACAGTGATCACAATCCCCTTACTTTCATCAACAAAATGAAAGATAAAAATCGGAGATTGTTGAGATGGAGTTTAATATTGCAGGAATATAACATTGACATCAGACACATCAGGGGAAATGACAATGTGATTGCAGATGCACTCTCACTTGCATAGAAATGTTATATTGCTTGATGTAATTAAGTTCAGTATCATAAAACATCTTCCTATGTAATTTTGGTTATTATAGTATTAGATGCATATTCAAAAGAAAGCTTTATTGCATAAATCTTTCTTTTTCTTTATCAGGGGAGGTGTTATGTATGATGTTTATTTAATATTATAAATATTTTAGGAAATTATAAATGTTTCTTGACTTTAATATTTGCTTAAACCTTAATGTTGTTTATCAGGAAAACATGTTTAACTATTGTCCTTGAATTAGGTTGTTTACTTAATATTTGAGTTCAAGGATAGTTTTGATAAACACGATGTTTATTCAATTTGAGGTCAAGGTTGATTTTGTTTACAGATAAAACTGGAATTCCCTTAAGAGTTATGTGTCAAAAGTCACACACACATTTATTATTCTAGAATATTCTGTCAGTTGACCTATCTTTATATATACCATGTTTAGAGGACAGGTTTTCAGTTTCGACATTACCATCAGTCTTTTAAAGAGCCTTTACAGTTGTGGAAAATCATTTCAAATTCTGAGAGAGGAATTATTTAAAATATTCATTGGATTATAAAAGTGTTCAAAGACTTTTGGATTTTGGATTCTGAATTGATGATTTTGGGATTTATGTGAACTTATTCAAAGATATTTTGGAGTACAGTCCTACCCGTTTATGTCGACATCCTCGGGCCCAAGGAAATATTGCAGACATAAGCGGATGTCGAGATAAGTGTTGGGGGGGGGGTGACCTGTCGTCACTGAGCAGGAGTTACACTTTGAGAAAACAAACAATGGAAATTTTGAGTACATGAAGACAACACCAGTGTGAAATACACTTCTATATTGACAAATTACATTTTGGTTACCTTTGTGTAATAAAATCCACAATGCGTTAAGTGCATGTATATGAAAAATCCATGAATTCGCTTACGGGTCTCATGTTAGAAAATGTATGCATCGGTCACATCCTGATAGGAAACACATGTATCAAAAATGGTTGTCTTCATTTGATCTAACACGTCTACACAATTCACTACGACAATCATTGTCGCCAGTAGCACATGGTTGCATAGTTGTTATTTACATGCTACAAAGTACATGTACATGTACTTAAATTGGCCTAGATTTTGGTCAGCCTGAAACAATACATGTTCCCATCTTACTGAGGCTACCAAGGGGATGGGGCTATTCAAAGGGAAAATTAAAACATGTATTTATTTACGGAAGTCATCGTGAAAAGTATATAAAATTGAACAAGAGATATGCGGCTGATATGATTAATTTACCTTCAACGTAGCCTTTCTTTATAGACTCAGCAGCTTTCATCCATCTAGACCAACAAGTTGTTCTCCTCCTTTTTTTTTTTTTTTTTTTTACTGGTCCACCACCAGTAAAACAAAATAAGGTGGAGAACAACTTGTTGGTTTATCATCCATCCTGACAGGGTGTTATGTTTAAGTGAAAAGTTTTCACAGACATCTTTGCGAGATGCCCCACCTTCAACTTCCTTAACAGCCATATATTTAGTTTCCACAGACTGTAAATTTAATCTGCGTTTTACGCTGCCGTTGGTAGCCATTGTAAACATAAATAAAGTTAAAAAGGAAACTTTCACAGCACAATAAACTTGTTTTAATCACCGATCACTTTGGAAAATGCAACAATCGATCAGATTTCATTGCTTTTATTCAAGTTTGGTGATGATTTTTTTTTAATGAAGGGTGGATTGTTTTTATTGAACATTGTAACCAGCTTGCTTTGATGAAGGATACATGTGTTATTTAAGTCACCGCGAGAGGCCAACTTCATAGGACCAAACAAAAGCCAGTTTTTTAATCCACCGAGACATTAAAGCCTGGCGGCAAGATCAACTAATTGTTGAACAAAGTAGAGGTTGGAACTGGCCGCTTGTCGACATAAATGATTCGGTGGCAAAATTAAAGCTTGGCGGCAAGATCAACTAATTGTTGAACAAAGTATGGGTCAGAACTGGCAGCTTGTCAACATAAATGATTAGAAAACAAAGGATTTGTTCAAGCTGGGACCAAGGGCTTCTGTCGATATGTACGTTTATTTTTTATCTCGATGTCGACATAAGCATGACAAATTTGGTAGTAACAGTAGACCAAGGGACCGGAACTTTGCTTTTTTGTCGATATAGGCGGCTTGTCGACATAAGTGATGTCGATATAAGTGGGTATAACTGTACTTCATTTTGGCATATCAGCACATTAAAGACTACTGGCACATCAGGACATTAAAGACTACTGGCACATCAGCACACTCAAGGATACAGCCATTCGTTCGAAACATTCTATATTTAGGACTTGTAATTAAGACACTTAGACTTATTGGATTATTTGGATTTTAATTCACATTACTGTAAGTGTCTTTTGATTTTCATTTTAATTATCTAGAAATAAATTGCTTGCTGATTTTTACTTGATTTGTTGGTTTCACTTTCTTTATGTTACATTTTTCTTAGACCAGAGAGTCGTAACACTAGATATTGTCTCAAGTGTGAACAGATGTTTCTAAGCCAAATTATATATGTTGGCCAAACAAAGAATCAGTCCTCTATTTCCCAGTCATATGTAAGCTGCCAATCAGTGATTTTCTGTAAGAGTCTGTGATGATTTAATTTACACGATGGATTAAAGTGAGAAAGATACAGAATACTTGTTTAGAGCATAAGTTTGGGAGAGAACAACATATATATGTATTTTATGACTTCGTTGAATAGTGCACTAAACTAAGTTCATTGATAACATCATAATAATAATAATAATAATAATAATGACAATGATAATGGTATTTGCTGCATGGTATTTGTTCAAAAACCAAATCTGAAAGGTGAACCTGCATAGAGAGGTTACCTGTTTACAAAGGCCAGTTTGGCCTTTCCCACGAGTAGCCACTATTGACAGATTTGACTATATGTATGTATGTATGTATGTATGTATGTATGTATGTATGTATGTATGTATGTCCTCCTTGCTATAAACAAAGCTTAAAGGTAGAATATGATTTACTGAGTGTTGACTAACATTAAGCAGTGGGGTCAGCAGTTTCGCACAGGTCTTGACAGCCTCAGTTCTTATCTCCTTGTGCTCACTGGACAGGTAATGTTCTGCACAGTGACGAACAAACTGTGTCAAAGAATGGCCTGAAATGAAGTATTAAAGTTAAAACTTTGTTAACAAAATTCTTTGATTATAAAACAAGTTCTAAAAACTTGCATACCATACTGTAAAATCTGGATAGGCCCATTTCTTAATTAGTAATGATAATATGTGATTATTGTTTTAACTACCGATGATCATGTGTTTATTCTTTCAGTTAGTGATGATCAGATTTGCTTATTTTTTTTAATTAGTGACAATCATATTTGCTCATATTTTTCATTAGTGATGATCATATGTGCTTATTTTTAAATTAGTGGTGATCTTATGTGCTTATTTTTTCATTAGTGACAATCACATGTGTTTTTTTTTTAAATTAGTGACAATGTGCTACTTTTTTTTCATTACAGATGATTATGTGCTCATTTTTTAAAATTCATGATTATGTGCTTATTTGTTAAATTAGTGATGATCATGTGCTTATTTTTTATTAGTGACGATTATGTGCTTATTTTTTAGATTAGTGATGATCATGTGCTTATTTTTATTAGTGACGATTATGTGCTTATTTGTTAAATTAGTGATTATCATATATGCTTATTTTTTATTAGTGACGATTATGTGCTTATTTTTTAAATTAGTGATGATCATGTGCTTATTTTTTATTAGTGATGATTATGTGCTTATTTTTTAGATTAGTGATGATCATGTGCTTATTTTTATTAGTGACGATTATGTGCTTATTTGTTAAATTAGTGATTATCATATATGCTTATTTTTTATTAGTGACGATTATGTGCTTATTTGTTAAATTAGTGATCATATGTGCTTCTTTTTTTATTAGTGACGATTATGTGCTTATTTTTTTCATTAGTGATGTTCATACCTGCTTATTTTTTAAATTAGTGATGATTGTTTGTGCTTATTTTTTAAATTAGTGATGATTATGTGCTTATTTTTTTTATTAGTGATCATATGTGCTTCTTTTTTATTAGTGACGATTATGTGCTTATTTTTTTCATTAGTGATGTTCATACCTGTTTATTTTTTAAATTAGTGATGATTGTTTGTGCTTATTTTTTAAATTAGTGATGATTATGTGCTTATTTTTTTTATTAGTGATGATCATAAGTGTTTATTTTTTTAATTAGCGATGATTGTATGTGCTTATGTTTTTAAATTAGTGATGATCATATGTGCTTATTCTTATATGTACTGACAGATATTAAAATGTATCATGATACAACTATTTAGAAGAGTTTAGTGGTTAGATACAACAATCAGATTTAATAAAACTATATCTGTGTTTGTAAAAAATTGAAAATTGCTTTACTACCATGAAAATCTAATCAATTCATTTACACACGCATACAAACAAGCCTATCAAATTTTACTTGTCTACCACAAGTGGTTTTTGCTTAATTGTGCAAACAAGATTTTGTTTTAAAAAAATCGAAGTCCAAAACGCTAAAAAATTTCACACCATCAACTTGCTTCTCTAGCGATTCCTATCACCAAGGATTCCTGATTTTGGCAACTATTTTCGCTAGATCATTGGATTTCTTATCTACTACATCCTTCTGCAACACTGCCATTTTTGAAAATGAATAGAACAATAAATGTGTACCACATCCTCGATGTCTTCCAATTAAAACCAATGACAGTGAATCCTTAATATCAATCAGACATCACATTACACCAGTAGAACTGGGCTTTCAGTTGTGTATACAGTTCATTTTATAGGCACACACTAAAGTGCATTAAAAATGGTGTTAGTCTGTATCTATACAACTCCGTTATGTATCCATATGCAGAGCTCTAAATAGATTGGAAACAACATAATGTTTACTCATACGTCATACATAAACTTTAAATAGACAGGAAAAAGCCTAGCAACAAACAATAATATCACAACAGTGGTGGCCTTATAAGAGGGATGAAAACTACATATAAAGTATGAAAGGCATTAACTAATTGTACAATATTTAATATTTTCATTTAAAAATCACAGGAATGTTATCAGGTTATGGATGTGATAAAATTTACATCAATGTTATTTAAAATAACTATGAATAATCCTCAATCATGCTGCAAAACCACCTTGTCAGTAAAATCTGGTTGTAACTATCCCTGTACATCTGTCGATTCCGTTTTCCTACTCACTGCAACTGAATGTATATTGACAATGTTTATTTTAATCTTTCTGACATAAAAATTCTCAGTAGTGATCAAAGGACTCGCCCTTTATTCCAGTCTTCAAATTGTTTTCACTTTTCCTTCTAAACTGAGAATGTCTGATGACATTTTGCACTTTTTGCAATAACTTATTCCTTCATTGGCAATATGTAGTTATTACACAAGATGCTCAGTATTTACAAAGGAAGTGAGCTTGTCCAATATTGAACATTTTTTTTTTATAGTCTGGTACTCAGTGCTCTTTCAAGAACATTTCATAATCTATGGAAGAGAAGCCACAATGGCTAATATGTCATGATGACTTGAGCTGAACAATACTGTGCTTCTCAGTGATTAACTTTTGTCATCTTCATAATTATCTGTGGCAATAATAGCCAGTAAATATCAGAGTAAAAAAAACAAACATCTAAGGAGCACACAGCGGTAAGAATTATCAGATTACTTACCTCTTTGTATGGATTAAAGTTACTTTCTAAGGATGTTGGAACAAATGTCAATTTGTTGAGTTTAGAAATCAACAAATATTAGTAAGATTTCTATCTGTAAATAACCATTATGTGACCGCTCGAGAGGGGTAAATTTGACAGTTTCTGCACTAATATTCTGGCCGCTGGCTACGTTAGAGGGGTAGCCATCTCTGAGGGGTACTTTTGAAAGCAAACTCATCGGTGCCATGGGATTCTGGCCGTATAAAGTGGGTGGCCACTGGTCAGGGGGACAGTTCAAGAAGGGGACCACTGTATAAGGATTTCCTTACAAAAACCAATATGGCGGAAATGCCATAATAGTCTTGTTCAGACTGTGAGAACAAGATATGTATAGTTGTAAATAGTGGACTAGTAGGTTGGATCTGAATTCAGAATATACCAAAGCACTACTGAAAATCCTGAATGCAGAAAAGATACAAAGATATGGAAATTGAACATTCAAATAGTGATGTTCCACATAAATGTGCAAGTCTTACATCACTGTAAATACTGTGGAAGCTGGTTTATGGTCTGACTTGGACTTAATGCTTAAGTTGTTATGACTTACAATATAACTACATAAATAACTCAGGATGTTAAACAGAAGACTATTAATTTTATCAAAGTACAACTTAAACAGAGTTCTCAAGATCTCAAGTATATACAATAAAATGCATTTATAACCAACCTCTCAGGACATCCAGAATTACTTCATTATAGCCATAAATGGTCATATCCATTTTATAAAGCATATTTTACACTCTTTATCAGGTATACAAAGTCACTCTGTATCAACCATAAATATGTTGTATCCATGTTTGTATCAACTGCATGTTACTGTAGTGTACACATTACCTTCAAAATCAAAGCTTCCCAGAGTTCTCAAGGCTAGTGTGATACTAGTAACATCCTGAACTTCTGCTGCATTTGTTGTGGAACCTGAAACAAAATAGAAGATAATTAGATCTGTATATACAGGTCTATGGAGTAATACACAGAAGTCTATGGAGTAATACATAGAGCTATATGGAGTAATAAACAGAAGTCTATGGAGTAATATACAGTGATCCATGGAGTAATACACAGAGGTCTATGGAGTAATACATACAGATCTATGGAGTAATACACAGAAGTCTATGGAGTAATACATACAGATCTATGGAGTAATACACAGAAGTCTATGGAGTAATACATAGAGCTCTATGGAGTAATAAACAGAACTCTATGGAGTAATACACAGAGATCTATGGAGAAATACACAGAGGTTCTCTGGAGTAATACAAAGAGGTCTACTGACAAATACAGAGATGTATGGAGTGATATGTAGCGGTCTATGAAGTAATACATAGAGGTCTATGGAGTAATACATTTGATACCAAAAATTAACCATACAGACTTATTATGCAACCCATTAACTGTCATATTTAAATAATTAGGTGAGTATACAGCTAGTTTAGGGCATGTTCTATTGCTGCCTACGCCCCCCCCCCCCCTTCTCTCTGAAAACACATTAGAGGCTATAAACATACTGAACACACTGTAATAAACATACTCACAACAAAATAGATTGATTTGTAATGATGATATGCCCATTTGCATTAGTCAAATAAGTTTTTTTCTTGCTGCACTTTCTTAATATATATTGTTTAGCCTGTGACAAATGCATTATCCATGACCCCCATACCTAATTTGTATCTTTAACCTTTTTGGCTCTGACTATTTGTATGGCCTCTTAACATTAGACATAGAATCAAGTAGCTTAAAATATATCTTAAAATTAAAATCACCAACAACAACAACCAAACAAAACACCTAGATATTGATTCTACAATATGCTTATGCCATGTATCGTGATACACAACTTACAATATGATACATATCAATACACTTAAAGAATAAAGAGGCAAATGACTATTATTCATAGCCATTGAAAATAAGAAGTAACTTTTATAAGATAAATATCATTCAGAAAATCAATTCTCCACCTTTAATATCAATGTGTGTCTCGAAATGGCAATCAATTCTCAACCTTTAATAGCAATGTGTATCGAAATGGCAATAAATTCTCCACCTTTAATATCAATGTGTGTATCAAAATGGCAATCAATTCTCCACCTTTAATATCAATGTGTGTATCAAAATGGCAATCAATTCTCCACCTTTAATATCAATGTGTGTATCAAAATGGCAATCAATTCTCCACCTTTATAATCAATATGTGTATCGAAATGGCAATCAATTCTCCACCTTTAATATCAATCTATCAAAATGGCAAAATTACTGATATATCAGTGAATTGTTTAACTTCTAATTGTTTCATCTGTAACAAATCTTTATATCAATACCCTGATCTCTGATCTTTGTCCCTCCAATCACTTGTGGTGTTTTATGTGTCTTTTTCAAATCATTTGCAAAGTCCCATGACAATGAACTAATGCCAACACAAAATTTAGCCATTTTATGAAATGTTAAGAAATGTTGACACCAAATGGACAATACACAACACTGGAACCATTAAGTTCAGACATTTGGTGCTGGCAAGACGAACACAAGATGGCGACTTTTTACACATCACTCATCATCAAGTTATAATTGCCTTGATTACAATATATCGATTAGATCACAGTCTTGACAGCCTTCCTATTGTCAAGAATTCCATGACAACCATACATGTTTTATTTTGTATAGTCCTTATCAAAATTGTACCAGCAATTTGTCATTATTGAAAAAAAGTAAATTAGCTGACACTCTTTCACAACCACATGAAAGAGGTACATATTGCTTCATGTATTAGGATTATTTTTCAAAATCTGAAATACTGTATATACTGACTTATAAGTCGAGTCCAACTGCAAACAATATAGATCCTGATCTGTCATCGCATACTGCACCAGCAGATCAGGATCTATGTTGTTTGTTCTACTGATTACTCCTAACAAATTGCATAGACCCAGATCTTCCAGCACATTATCCAATGGCAGATCTGGGTCTGTGCAGTTTGCAGTTGGGCTTGACTTATAAGTGAGTACATATGGTAGTTTCCAAAACATTCATGCAGGCACAAGCCAACTCAAAATCCTAATCTAAAAGATGATTATTTTAACACACAATATGAATACTTTGAGGAACAAAATTTAATACCAGCACATTATGAAACACAGTTCTGATCAATAAATAAGAGGCCCTTGTGGACCTGATATTGCCCACCTGGGAAGTTAACATAATGTCAGTTTGTGAATACAACTTCACATATATTGAAACTGAAGAGGGGAAAGAAAAGCTTGGAGCACAGAGTTGCTACACTGTCTATTAATGTGTGTGTCATTTATCTTCTTTCCTACTCTATATAGAATCACTTTCCTCAGAATAAAAAGGGCAAGTCATTTATACAACCAGAATTCTTCCCTGGATCTCTCCCTGTCTTGATTCATAACTTAGAAACTGTTCATAGCACTACTTAAAGTACATACACTTACTTGGCATTGTAAGGGGAAATAATCTATTCAGTCAGCAGGGATTCCTGGGTCTGTTTTTACCCCCATGAAGTCTTACGTTAACATTGCAAATCACTGAGATCCCCATCCAAGGAAGATGTGGTAGCTCATTGGTTAAGGCATTAGACTCATGACCTGAAGATTGTGGGTTCAATTCCCACCATGTGATCAGCCTGGATCTTCATTAACATGAGTGGATCATAATCCATCTCTTATAAGATCTTGATGATACAAGCTAACATAGTCAGTCTGCTTAAAGTCTGTTTAGAAATATGGTCTCAATTGTATCCACAACCTCAGCCAATCAGATGCAAGACCACTTCATTAATATGAGTGAATGTTGCTCATAGTGGAACCCATCTAAGATTTTAATGATACAAGCTTACATACCAGGTTTAATCAAAATCTGATCAGAAATATGGCCTCTAGAGTGTGTGCAAGCTCATCCAAACCTAGTGCAAGATCACCTCATTAATATGCATGGATGTCGCTCATTATTGAAACTCATCCAAAATGTTGATGATATAAGCTAACCTACCAAATCTGATCACAATCTGATCAGAAACATGGCCTCTAGATTGTTCACAAGCTAAGCCAATCAGATGCAAGATCACCTCATTAATATTCATGGACGTTGCTCATAACTGAACTCATCCAAGATTTTGATGATACAAGTTTACATACCAAATCTGATCAGAAATGAAGTCTCTAGTGTTCATAAACAAGTGCTGACTGACGATGGACAATGCATGATGGACAAAAGCCCATACCATAAGCTCACTTGGCCTTTGGACAGGTGAGCTAAAATTCACAAAAATAAATGCCATAAATATCACAATTTATTTAAAAATCTTGAAAAAACCAAGGGTTCTGCAGAAAAATGTGTCAGACCTGAAAATTATACCACAATGAATGTGATATGATTTTCAGAAACTGTGACTATTAGATATGTGTTTGTAAAACATGCATGCCCCCACTGCAGTCCCAAAAATTTTAAAATTTAATTTATCTACCTCAAGTGGTTTTTTCTACATCTTGTTACCAAGGTTTTTGTTAAAAAAAAGTCTGAGTTCAAAATGTTCAAAAACATGTAACAATATTGAAAATATTCTGTAATGGCCTGAAAATCTAATCAGATCATCTAAATATAAATACAAATAAACCTTAATCATGCTAACAAGGTTTTTGTCCAAAAAGTCAAGTCCAAAAAGTTAAATAATAAGTACAAAATTGAAAAATTGCTGTAACAGCCTGAAATCTAACAAGGTCATCTACATATGAATACAAATATGCCCACTAAAATTTCATTGGTCTATGCTGACTGTTTTTTTTCTTGCATTCTTGTGTTATGTATGATGTTTACATACTTAACTTTTGTTTATGATTGTAAGTTGTATGGTTATTTGAAAATACATACTTAACTTTGGTCCATGCTTGTAAGTTGTGACATGTGTCAGGTAGGCCAGTATTTTCACAGGCATTTTGCAATTAGACTTTTGTGACATATGTCAGGTAGGCCAGTATTTTTGTGACACATGTCATGTAGGCATGTGTATTTATATACAGATTTTGTTAAACAAATTCATTCCTGTTCTAGAATTCCAGTTCTAAAAGATCAGTCTGTAAGGAATTTATTTTAGTTGCATTGTTGAAATCAGATATAATTTGAGAGGAATTATTTATTTAAATTATTCACTGGGATCACTAAAGTGGCCACTGACTTTTGGATTACTACATGATTTTCTGATTTATGTGAACTGATTCAAATACATTCTGGATTACATCTTTGTGGTATATCAGGACATTCAAGGCTATTAGAATTCATTCAGAACATTCTATTATTTTGGACTTGTGATTAGGCCATTTAGGAATTTTTTGAATTGAATTCACAAATTGTAAGTGTCTTTTGAATTTTCACTTTAATTGTCTGGAAATAAATTGCTTGTTGATTTTACTTACATTGTTGGTTTCACTTTCTTTCTGTTACCAATTTTTAAGACCTAGAGTCATAACACTTGCTAACAAGTCTCTCATGATAGACAGATAAATAGACAGATGGACAGGACCAAATAAGGATGCCATAACTGCAAGCAGTGCAGGCAGATAAAACTTTAACAAAAATATTAACATTGTAAATGATGATGATGATGACAATGATGACAACAATGACATCACTGGTTTGAAAGTAATAGCTCACTATCTACCAAGGAAATAGAGACAAAAATAAATGATAACCAAATGTAACTGGACATACATAATCTTCACAAAATAAAGAGCAATAATTACCAGGTGAAGGAACTGTGGTGGTTGGAGTGTTGGGTGTGCCAGGATGTTTCAGTGGCCTTCCCATGAGGATCATGGACAGGGTTTTCAATAGGCCATCCTGAATGTCCTTCTTCAGGTGGGGGATCTGAGTTGCTATATCACGCAGGGCTGCTGTCAATGCCGGGCTATCAAGTAGTATTCACAATTGTAAATATTATAACTGAGTGTATTTTACTAACATTCAACTTTCAAAAATTAAGTGGATTGAGCATACTGTATATGCAACATGAAAGTACTGCACTGTGCTGACTGTGCTCCCCCCACCCCCCAATATAGAACAAGAAATGTGTTCATTAATCATGGATACCACACCAGTGCCTGAAATTACCTTAATGCTAAACTTAACCAAGGTGTGATGGCTGGCTGGACAAGGGTAACACTATATGCTCTTACCACTATCATTGTGGGGAATTTTCTACATATTGGAGATGTTTAACAAAGTAAACAAGGTAGGGCTTGCAAAAGTGATGTGTGATTCTCATGCATTCAGTTGACTTTTCTGTGTGATGTTTTACAAAACTAGCATGAATCCCACAATTGCACATACTACAATTGACCATGATGCATATGAAACAGGTGTATGAATATGCTGATTGTGCATACTACAACAGACCCTAATGCATATGAAAAAGGTGTATGAATATACTGACTGTGCATACTACAATAGACCCTAATGCATATGTAAAAGGATTATGAATATACTGATTGTGCATACTACAATAGACCCTGATGCATATGTAATAGGTGTATGAATATATTGATTGTGCATACTACAATAGACCCTAATGCAGATGTAAAATGTGTATGAATATACTGATTGTGCATACTACAACAGACCCTGATGCATATGTAATAGGTATATGAATATACTGATTGTGCATACTACAACAGACCCTGGTGCATATGAAAAAGGTGTATGATTCTACTTATTGTGCATACTACAACAGACCCTAATGCATATGAAAAAGGTGTATGAATATACTGATTGCACGTACTACAATAGACCATGATGCATATGAAAAAGGTGTATGAATATACTGATAAATGATTGAGTAAGAACAAATTTTAGAAAATAAAACCAATTATCAATTACTGTTTTTCAAGTAATGCAGGGTACATGCTGGACTCTAATAATATCTGGGTGAAATGACTTTTCCCTCCATTTTCTCAAAGGATCATGGGTGAAGTTTTTGGCAGGAATTCTGTATATATCAATGTAATTTCTGGCATTTATGATCATCAAATTAGCACCATAACTGACTACAGACTATATAACTATCCACTTTCCTCTTTGAAGGGAAAATGTACACAAAAGTCGATGTGATTGTTAATACAATGTATTGAAACAAAAGGGGTTGAAGGAATGTCATGAAATCAATGTAAAGCAAAGTGAACTTCACTTTTTGGGACTGTTCAGGCGAAATGACAGACTTGACTAGTTTGCCCAAATCGCCCAATAGTGTGGACCCTGGTAACAGATAATCTGAAACAGACTTTAAAGAACTGGAACATTTTTCATATGTTTCTGTGGCACCAAGTTTCATGACTTCATAAAATCTTACAAATCTGTCAGCATTTGGCACATATTTCTGTGTTAAATCTCTTCCTGGTGATTCATTTTGGTGAATCTTAAGTGTAAAAGGGTGACTTATTTCTAATCAAATTGAATAAACCTATATTTTGTATAAAAAAAACAATAAGCTGGCAATGGCCTGCCGCCAAGCTTCAACAATGAGAATATTTATTCAGCTAGATAAAAGATAAGAGCATACTGAACCTATATTCTGCAGCTGAAGAGGGTGGTATAAAATGATACTGAAATAAAAGTAAAGTCAAAAACTTTTACACTAAGGTTAACATGGATGTGGAGAGACATACAGATGGATATGCATGTGGACTCCAAAGTGATTGCTATGTCCAGCTTCCAGCAAGGTGGGCTCCACAATAAAGTGGAATGAATGGGTGGTCTACTACCTTCTTATATCTTTTGAATACACATAACTGATTAGTAAACTTTTCAGTCAATCCCAGCTCTTAAAAGGTGTCAAAAATTTCTGCATGAACTACCTGAGCCCGGTTGCCAGCATGGAATCCAGCAATTCTCTCACATCCCGAGTCATCCCAGGTCCAACTGCCTTGGCCAGCATGCTGATACATGTGAACACTGCAGGGTCCACCACAAAACTCTTGTGCTTCCTGGAAACAATTTTACTTAAATCTATTATAAGAGAATCTTATCTTCAAAGTCAACAGCTTGGACTTCCCTACAATAAAATACATTCATAGCAAGTCTGTTAAGACTGCAAAAATTACTTTGTTGTATCCATAATTTGTTATAAAGTATCTCTATTATAATTCATATATAACACTTTATCGTGTATACAGATTCACTTTTGTACTAACCCTAAATTTATTATATCAATATTCATACTTACCATGTTTTCTTTGGTATTCTTAACTGCTGCCAGGATTATTTTCTTTCAAAGAGCTCTTAAACTAACAATTTAAAGCTTCTTTAACTTTTGATTTTCCCTCAACATTTTTTAAAAATACACTGTATAAAATTCAAGCTATGAACAAGAAAACAACTACTGTTTAACAGCTAAGTTGCTCTCCCAGCTGAAAAAATCTCCTATATATCCTTTTTTCCTATCAATGGTAAATGTTATCTGGGAGATCTGCATGAAAGTAAGGGCTATTCCAGAATTAAATGGAGGTGGGGTGGAGTGAGGGTGGGGGTGGGTCAGCTGGCACATTTTATAAGACTACACCACCAATCACATTTTAGTTTAATTTGTCTGCATAAAACAATCTAAGCAGTCTGGATTACTCCACCACAGCACCAACACCACCCATATTCAATTAAATTTAGTGTCTTTCAAACTGCAAACCCCCCAAAACCCACTGTTTGTGGAAAAAAACATCAAGTTACAAATGTTATTTTAAAAAGTTTTGATGAATTCACATACTTAGCTGTCAGATCCTTGTGAGGAAGGGACATTCTAACTACTTCCATGATCCGTGCCACATAACGGATAACCTCATCCCCAACCGCTGTAGCTAAAAGTCCTATAGCCTGGAATGCAGCCGTTTTATCTCTCTGCGACTTTATTGTAACCAAAAGGAAACTAATAGAATCTTCTAGGTGTCTGGAGAAAAAAGAAAAATGTCCCAATAAAGGGATATGACCTAGGGACCATAGTGGTACAAGGAGAAGAAATTATGTGATTATTACATTCCAAATATGAAGTGAATTGGGTAAGTAATTACTTAATTACAAGTGTTGGAAAAATCTTTAACCAAAGATGCCATTGCCACATCCATACACCATCATGCCCACAGACTGTGTAAACAATAAATACCTCAATCACTAGGGGATAAAAAAATGACAGGACATGAACCACAGTTTGCTATGTTCAAATGTTTGCTGGAGAACGAGGTGAAGAATTTGAACCTTCAAGCAAGAAAACATCTGCCACAGTTAAAGCATATACATGTATTTGAGCTAAGAAATTCTGATTGTCACTATTTTGCACGGGGTACAATGTTACTATTTTTCACAGGGTACAATGTCACTATTTTTCATGAGTATAATGTCGCAATTTCTCAAGGGGTACAAACTTCCATTGATTTGTTGGATGCAGCAAACCATTAATGTAAAGACCCAAACCAATAATGATCCTTCTGTGGAAAAAACAAAACCCCTTCCTAACTTCATAGATTTCAACACTGAAGAAAAAGACATTTAAAAAAAAAAAATCTACAGTATATGCTCGCTTAAAAGTCAAGTCTAACTGCAAACTGCACAGATCCAGATCTGATGTCGCATAATGTGCCAGCAGATCAAGGTCTCTGCAGTTTGTTAGGAGTAATCAGTAGAACAAACAACACAGATCCTGATCTGCTGGAGCGTTATGCAATAGCAGATCAGGGTCTATGTTGTCTTCTGTTGAACTCAACTTATAAGCAAGTTTATACGGTATTAAAAAAATGTATACCAATGAAAAAAATGCACAATATATCATTGGTATGCCTGCAGGTTTAAACTAAAATGGATTTGTTTCTGAAAGCAAAAACATGCCTTCCCTCCCTAGAGAGAAAGGAAAATTATAGCAAGGTGATTAAAATTAAATTTTGTCAGGACTGTGATACAGAAAGTCCCTGAATTTAAAGGTCCAGATTTTAGTCTTCCCCTTGTAAGACTGAAACAGTTCAGTCAATTTAATTAACATACTGGAAGCTTAATCTTTGCTAAAATTAGGATAAGTTTGATATTTGTCCAAAAGTGGGGCCAGGAGACTGAAATCTTATGACAAAATAAAACAAACAAGATTTGTGTTTGTAATACACTTCCGACCAAAAGAGTCTAAGTCCCAAAATTTCAAAAATTTAGAACATTTTTTAAAGACTGCTTTAATGGCCTGAAAATACAATCAAGAATCTACATATGCTTTCAAACATCGGTTTAACTCAAGTGGTTTTTGCTAAATTGTACTAACAAGGTTTTTGTCAAAATAGTCCAAGTCAAAAATGTTCAAAAATGTGTAAAAATGGACAAATTGCTGTAATAGCCTGAAATCTAATCAGGTCATGTACATATTAATACAAATACACCCCATAAATTTCATATGTCTACCTCAAATTGCTGTAATAGCCTGAAATCTAATCAGGTCATGTACATGTTAATACAAATACGCCCCATAAATTTCATATGTCTACCTCAAATAATGTTTGCTTATTCATGCTTACAAGGTTTTCGATTAAAAAAAACTACAAGTTCAACAATTTCAAAAATCGTTAAAAAGAAATGAAAAATTGCTATAAAATGACTGAAAATTTAAACAAATCAACATTTTAATAAAAAATTTCCATATGCATACCAAATTTCATTTGTCTACCTTGAATGATTTTTGCTTGAATGTGCTTAATAGGTTTTTGTCAAAGAAATCTGAGTCCAAAAAGTTCAAAAAAAATGTGTACAAATGTGCAAAATTTGGGCACAACCACCAGAACCTAATCAGGTCTTGAGACCCACTCAATGTATCTAAATATCCAATTTGGTCTGGTTTGATTCGTTAGTTTTTGAGTTACCTTGCTTACAAGAAAGTGTGACAATAGGACTTATGGCTGGACAGATAACAGATGGAAGGATGGATGGTACAAAACCAATATATCACCCTCGGGGGGGGGGGGGGGGGGGGGGGGGGGGGCTAATTTCTTCCCTTGTGTTCCAACTAATGCAAGGACTTAACTCACTGTGTATGATCATTTGGCCTAAAGATTTTTATAAATTTCCTCTGAATTCTGCAAAGTCTGAACTGTGTATGATTTGTTATTATCTATTATCACTCAGAGGACAGATAAATCATTCACAAATTACAACAAAAACATTTTTGCATCAAACAGCTGTACTCAATTGGTACAAGGAAATCTGAATATTTAAAAAAAATGCTCACCAAACAAAATCACATGCATAAACCTGTCCTGAACTTGCATTATGATGCAAGAATTTCAGCTTGCTTCATATCCTCATGCAGGATTGGGAATATTGAAAATGACATGTGCACTCTAGCATGTTGTAAGAGGCAACTAATGGAGGTAACCTGTTTGCTGTGGGATGATCCTGTGATAGTGTTCCAACTGAGGAGCTCTTGGAATTTTTTTATACATTTTGACCATGTTTTTAAGGATTTTGGCCTTTGTTGCCTTTATCTTTGTGTTGTATGCCTTTTTCTTTACTGTTCATCTTTTGTCTCATGGTCAATATTTACTTTTGGTTGGATGGATTTGTCTTCCTGGAGATTCTGGCAAGGTGTTCATCATTGTTATTCTAAATTTCCGTTAGGTCAGACAAAATTCATGCAACACAATGCTATCTGATTTAATTTAGTCTGTTTCATGTTAGTCATATTTTTATCTGTACTGAGAGATTGGGTTGAATTATGTATGTTGTACAGATTAAACGATTAGAGGCATTCTAGCTTTTTATAATCCCATGTGACTATGCTTTTGTAGATATATTCATGTATGAACCTGGTTATCATATAATTCCATATAGTCATTCTTAATGGAGAACAGTTTTAAGGTTTATCAGGGTCTTGCCTTGTGACTCAAACATAACATGAATAGTGGTGTTTGTACTCAAATATGCTAGTGTTCATGGCTCGTATATTACATGGTTCAGTTGTATATCTGTAGCTGATTTCAGTGATGTTGGTGGAACCACTGGTGCTGGTTCAACTCAGCATTTGCAGGGTCAATGGTTCTGGTTCCAACATGTGTCTGCACAGAAGTAAGCTTCCTGGCAGGTCCTTTGGCAGACAGGAAAGAAATGTGATATATGCGATGATTTCTTTTGTATGTCCTATTAGTGTTAAATAGGGTAACTTTATATCCATTACTGTACCATGTATCGTTCTAATTTCATGTTTGTTATATAAATGACATGACATTTCAACTTCATATCTGTTGTTAAATATTTTATTCTTATGTATTCATATATTCGTGTCTTTTCAATATTTCAACTTGATACCCATTGTTGTATGGTATATTCTCATGTATTCATATATACATGTTTGTGAACATCACAATTTCATTGATTCATGTATCATAAGTGAATATCAAAGATTCATAGTTTCATGACATCAACATACACTCATAATATCATTGAATGAACAGAACAAATTATTATCTATTAATAGAATTGTTACAATCCATGTTTGTTGTATGCACAACCTACTGTGCATAGATAACTTGGTAACATGTGATAAAGACTTCTAAATCCTTCATTTTGAATTCAACAATGTCATTGAAAAGTAGTATTTTGTACATGTGTGGACTAATTGAATTCAACAATGTTTTTGAAACAGTAGTATTTGGTGCATGTGTGGACTAACTGAATTCAACAATGTCACTGAAATAGCAGTATTTTGTGCATGTGTGGACTAATTGAATTCAACAATGTCACTGAAATAGTAGTATTTTGTGATTGTGTAGACTAATTGAATTCAACAATGTCATTGAAATAGTAGTATTTGATGCATGTGTGGACTAATTGAATTCAACAATGTCATTGAAATAAATAGTATTTGGTGCATGTGTGGACTAACTGAATTCAACAATGTCACTGAAATAGTAGTATTTTGTACATGTGTGGACTAACTGAATTCAACAATGTCATTGAAATAGTAGTATTTGGTGCATATATGGACTAACTGAATTCAACAAAGTCATTGAAATAGTAGTATTTGTTGATTGTGTGGACTAACTGAATTCAACAATGTCACTGAAATAGTAGTATTAGGTGCATGTGTGGACTAACTGAATTCAACAATGTCACTGAAATAGTATTTTGTGCATGTGTGGACTAATTGAATTCAACAATGTCACTGAAATAGTAGTATTTTGTGATTGTGTAGACTAATTGAATTCAACAATGTCACTGAAATAGTAGTATTTGGTGCATGTGTGGACTAACTGAATTCAACAATGTCATTGAAATAGTAGTATTTTGTGATTGTGTAGACTAATTGAATTCAACAATGTCACTGAAATAGTAGTATTTGGTGCATGTGTGGACTAACTGAATTCAACAATGTCATTGAAATAGTAGTATTTGGTGAATGTTAGACTAAATGAATTCAACAATGTCATTGAAATAGTAGTATTAGGTGCATGTGTGGACTAATAGAATTCAACAATGTCATTGAAATAGTAGTATTAGGTGCATGTGTGGACTAATAGAATTCAACAATGTCATTGAAATAGTAGTATTTTGTGCATGTGTGGACTAATTGAATTCAACAATGTCATTGAAATAGTATTTTGTGATTGTGTAGACTAATTGAATTCAACAATGTCATTGAAATAGTATTTGGTGCATGTGTGGACTAATTGAATTCAACAATGTCATTGAAATAGTAGTATTTGGTGGATGTGTGGACTAACTGAATTCAACAATGTCATTTAAATAGTAGTATTTGGTGCATGTGTGGACTAATTGAATTCAACAAATGTCATTGAAATAGTAGTATTTGGTGCATGTGTGGACTAACTGAATTCAACAATGTCATTGAAATAGTAGTATTTGATGAATGTTAGACTAAATGAATTCGACAATGTCATTAAAATAGTAGTATTTGTTGATTGTGTGGACTAACTGAATTCAACAATGTCATTGAAATGGTAGTATTTGGTGATTGTGTAGACTAATTTAAATCAACAATGTCATTGAAATAGTAGTATTTGTTGATTGTGTGTACTAACTGAATTAAACAATGTCACTGAAATAGTAGTATTTTGCTCATGTGTGGACTAATTGAATTCAACAATGTCATTGAAATAGAAGTATTTGGTGCATGTGTGGACTGAATTCAACAATGTCATTTTAATAGTAGTATTTCGTGATTGTGTAGACTAATTGAATTCAACAATGTCATTGAAATAGTAGTATTTGGTGCATGTGTGGACTAATTGTAGTGAGCATATGTTCAATCTAAATTAACTACTAGATCGAAATATGTTTGTTTAGCTAGGGTGTCAGAATTACATATATATGAGCAAGACCGAATTCATTACAATATACATATACATTTGTAGAAAAAAATATCATTTCATATCTGGTATTTTGTCTCATCACTAATCCAAAACCCACATGGTCTATCCTGTAACAGCCTGTCACAAATTTGCTTTAACTTTGAAGCACGAAAATAAAAGAATATAGAATTGCTCCACTAACTTAAAAATCCACAAATCATGAGACTACACTGAAGTGAAAAATCTGGGATTTAGGACTTATTTGCTTTACTTCAGTAACATCAATGTAGTTCCTAAATGCCTAGTAGTATTTGATATGTTGGAGGTGCATATCCATCTCCAAGAGATTGGCTAAAATAGAAAAGTTGTCAGTCCTTAAAGCTGGTCAACCAGTCTGCAGACTGGAAATGGTAAAGTTGTCAGTCCTTAAAGTTGGTCAACCAGTCTACAGACTGTGGAAATAGTAAAGTTACCAGTCCTTAAAGTTGGTCAACCAGTGTGCAGACTGGAAAGTCTGCTGATGACAAAGTGAAACATTTTCTTCTTCGCTGCAAAAAACTTTCTGTCAAATGTGCCAAGTGTTTCAAAAGTATAATTAAACATTTTAGAGGTCAGGGATGCAATGACCTTATTTTATCAAGAAGATGATTTTCTGTAAAAAGCATTATTTGGGACAGAGATGACTGCCTGTCATCTATTGACAATGATGTATAGAACAGGCTGATGCTGGCTGTGGCAGAAAACTGGGTAAAATGCATATCCTTCACACCTCCTAGCACTTATACCTCCACATTTGCCATAAATAAGTACAGTAGTTATCACCAATATTTTAAAATATATTTTTTTGTGAGCTGAACACATGAATATGACAATTTACTACAATAACAGAGCCAGATACAGTGAAACTCCACTATAGCACGCTTCGTTATAGCACGAATTCGGATATAACATGATCGTGGCATGGCTCCCAAAATTTCATATATTTTTTTGTACATGAAAAAATAATTTTTTTTTCTTCAAAGTACGAAAAATTTGTAAATTTTTTTATATCATTTTGGGGTAGAATTTGTGTATGAATTTGGATATAACATGATTGTGGCATGGCTCCCAAAATTTTACAATAATTTCACAAATTACCTGAAGTACTGCAAAGTTCTGTGCCAAAATAAACAAGAGTTTGATTTAATAACTTGGCAAGATGTATTGTATTCTTAAAGAAAAAAGTGTCTTATGATTGCATCTTTATATGAATACAGATGTTAAACGTTTCTATTTGCAAATATTCATTTCAAATGTGTCAGTAGTCAACACTGCATTTCGATCTTAGCTTATTTTTGAAAGATGCCAGCTCATTAAAAAGTTGATAAGTGTTAATCTTATTATTATCGAATCATGAACAATAAAGCCAATAAGTCTTCTTTTTGTTTTTCTTCAATGCATTCTGTGTACAATTGTTGCTCAAATGAAAGAAGATTCTCATCCAAATTTATAAATAAATTATTTAAGTAATTGCTCATCATCAAAGTCAATCGTCAATCTCACTGCTATAGGTTGTTTAAATTATGGGGCAATGATTTATAAAACCATTTGAAATAAAAAAGAAAGCCGCCAACACACACGTGGTTTTGCAGTGTTATCAGATAATCATCAAACAATTAACTGACCAGTGAATAAAATCATGCATTCTCTATACAAATGACCTAACTGTTCAATAACAATTATTCTTGCTGTAGTTGTTCAAACAAATAGGTGTCAGAGTGTTAATTAGAGTGATATTTACAACAGATAATGAGATACAGAAATGTAAACCTTTTACTGTTAAAAAGAAGCTTGAAGCCCTGGGCAGGATTAAGTCCTGAGTTAAACAAATGCAATTAGCGTCAAGATTTAGCTGTTCACAAGTCAAGCAAACAATGTGGTGGACTGACAAAGTTTCTTACCCGAATTTTTAAATCAATTAATTAACCTACCTTTTTAAGGGAAAACAATAGACTATCAATGCCTGCTCAATAAACCGACATACACACCTGCTGAAACAAGTTTATGGCCAAAATTGTCAGGAGCAGTTATGGTCATTACCATGCACATGTAACCCCCCCCCCTTTCATCTTAACCCTTTTTATTTTCTAGCTTCAGATCATTCACATATATAGAGAAAACTCTCCTTCCAGTGTTAGCACTGATTGGAACAGATCCATTTAAGTTGTAGGGGTGGAATGATTGGCTAATATAATCGAACATTCTACTCCCTGCTATTGCTCTACAGTGAAGCAAAGTCATAGTTATAAACAAACGTTTCAATGAATATTGGGTTTATTTTATTTATTTTTCCCTCTGTCCATTAGAGAATGACTCAACTGTTTTTATGGAACTCACTGTGTACCCATACAATCGAATGGTTTACTCCCAAGCTGGATTCAGGCAGTTTACATATATACATACCGGTAAAATTCTCATCACAAGTACATTATGAGGTCAATACAGAACATTTGACCTCCTACATGAATTTTCAGCTCAAGTATATGTACTTTTCAAGCCTAAATACAGGTTTATTTTTAGAAACTCCCAATGTCTGAATCATGCATTTTATTGTTGGTCAGAAATCAGACCCTTTGGACATGTCCAGCAAATATGAATGTTGTGGGGAAATTTTTTTTTCTCATAAGTTTGTGTGAATATATTAGCAAGAAATTATATATTAGGAATCGATTGGATCTATCAAAAATTTTTAAAAAATATAAATTATCCTTCTTTGTGCACATTTTTAATGGAATTACTATTATGGATACAACCCGATTTGACTGGTAAGTATATGTACTGTTTTTTTTTTTTTTTTTTTTTTTCTTCTTCATATTAATCTTAGGATTATAGTGACTATGCATCACATTATTTACATTACAGTGACTATGCATCAGATTATTTACATTATAGTGACTTTACATCAGATTATTTACATTACAGTGACTATGCATCAGATTATTTACATTATAGTGACTATACATCAGATTATTTACATTATAGTGACTATGCATCAGATTATTTACATTACAGTGACTATACATCAGATTATTTACATTACAGTTACTATGCATCAGATTATTTACATTATAGTGACTATGCATCAGATTTACATTACAGTGACTATGCATCAGATTATTTACATTATAGTGACTATGCATCAGATTATTTACATTACAGTGACTATACATCAGATTATTTACATTACAGTTACTATACATCAGATTATTTACATTATAGTGACTATACATCAGATTATTTACATTACAGTGACTATGCATCAGATTATTTACATTATAGTGACAATACATCAGATTATTTACATTATAGTGACTATACATCAGATTATTAAATTCTAAATGTAATTAATTTGTTTTTAGACAGTATGTTCCACTGCATATGTGTTTCGAAATGTTTCACATTTGTGTTTTCTTTTTGTTCTATACATACAATTTATTGACTAATCCAAACCTCTGACTATTTACACTCAATCTGTAGGAAGCTTTCTTTGACAAAATATTCCTGTAGAAATTTTTAACAGATTTATATTTACACAATTTCTGTTTTCTTCTGACACTGCAGAAAATATGCTCCATGTTATAGTGAACATTAACTTTTTCCTCTGGTTGTTTGTTAATCAATTATCACATATATTCAGCTGTAAATAGTATTTTTAAAGTTCACTTTTTGTATTTATTTCCATTTGATGTAAGTATTTTTGACTTATGTAATCTCTTTTATAGATGAAATAAAGTCAGTCACACACACACACACATACATACATACATACATACATACATACATACATACATACATACATACATACATACATACATACATACATACATACATAGCCTTTCTCTGGGACAACTTACTGTCTACAGAAGTTGCTAGGGTTGAATGAGGCCAGCCTGGGTAGGACAACCAACAGGATCTGCTGAACATAGATACTTCTGCTCCCTCTGTGTCGCATTATCAAACTACAAACCTGAAATTTGATAATTTATATTACAGTCAAAGCACTTGTATGAAGTTGGAAGTCAAATTTAGCATTTTAAACTAATTATGATTGCAACAAGGACAAACATTATGAAAACCAACTGATATCCACTGGAATGAAAGTTTCACACCTTTCCATTTCAACTCATTTTTGGCATTATCAATTTTTTTATTAAAATTCTTTTAAATTTCATTGTTCCACATTTACTCATTACTATAAAAACAGATGAGCTTATAATTACAAAATATTGTACAATATTTGTTTTCACATCCATAAATATAAAATATTTGGGAAATCTAGACAATATATTTCAAGTTACTTTCACTAGTCCTATATAAAATCTAGCTACTCCAGATTTTTGTCAAAGGCAAACCTGTTGAGGTATGTATATAGTGTTACCCTTGTCCACCCATCCATCACACCTTGGTCAAGGTTTGTGTTAAGGTCATTTCAGGCACTGTGGTTGGGCATCCATATTCCTTGAGCACATTTCTATTTTTTTTTATTATATCTAAACATAGTTTCTGACACAAATGGTGTTTGGATTCCATAGGTTTCACAGTATTTCTTGCACCTAAGTTGTGCTTAGTTGGGACTTCTTCCCACCAACTGACTTGTATTATGTTTAATAATGAAATTACTCACACCTGGAAGTAGCTAACACTATATACAAACCTGTGTAATTGAGTTGTCTTTATTCTGTGTGAGTTTTTCTTAATTTAAACAAAATCAATAAAATGTAATACTATCTGTTTCAGAAAGCAAAAGTAAAAAAAATTAATAGAAATAAGACCAAACCAAGTGCACAGAGTAAAAGAAATAAGACCAAACCAAGTGCGCAGAGTAAAAGAAATAAGACCAAACCAAGCGCACAGAATAAATGAAATAAGACCAAACCAAGTGCACAGAGAAAAAGAAATAAGACCAAACCAATTGCACAGAGCAAAAAGAAATAAGACCAAACCAAGTGCACAGAGTAAAAGAAATAAGACCAAACCAAGTGCACATAGTAAAAGAAATAAGACCAAACCAAGTCCTCAAAGTAAAAGAAATAAGACCAAACCAAGTGCACAGAGTAAAAATAAATAAGACCAAAACATCTGCACAGAGTAAAAGAAATAAGACCAAACCAAGTGCACACAGTAAAAGAAATAAGACCAAACCAAGTGCACACAGTAAAAGAAATAAGACAAAATGACACAAGTTCCAATAGTGTCCTAGCTTATGACTCTTATATCAGAGTTGATGTCATTACACTGCAAATTCTTGATCCTTACCATTTCTAAGTTTGCAGTAATTAATTCTTTGCAGAGTCGACTCTCAAAAAAAGTTGTTTTCCGCTCAAACTGTCTTGCCCCAAGTCCAAAACTGCTCAAGGGAGATGACTTCTCCTGCAGTTGTTGAAGAGCTACTACACTCCCTTGTGGCTTGCTCCTAGACAATTCCTATTGGAAAATAAGGAATACAACCAGTGCAGTAAAATCTGTAAAGCACAAAACTGTTATGAAAATAGGACATACTTGTATTAAAATGACCCATATTTTCTACACAATGTGATTATAGTTCCTGTTTTTCAAGATATGCATCATGGTTTAGTTTCACCCACCTCTCTTTGTTAAACTTGTACCATAATAGATAATTAGTTCTAAAGTCCTCAAGATATGTGCAAAGAAACATATAGCATAGGCAACGAAAAGCAATTATCCACATACACAATGTACAGGCCCTGAAACAGGTAATGTTACCAAATCTGTATTACATTCGCGTATCATTTGCATTTTATTTGCATTTCATTTGTGCTCCTTCTGCATTTCATTTACATGCCATCTGCATTCCATTCATGTTTGCATCTCAGCTACTGTATCATTGTTTTTCATTTACAGTCTCAGAAATTCATTCTGATTTTGCATTGATTGATTCCATTCATAGTTTCCTTTCGCTTCCTTTTATTTGGAATGTATTTCCCAAAGTCAGGATTTCCGTTTTTGATAGTATTAAATGGAAGAACTATTGCTTTTGTATCTTGTCTTATTAAAAGTGTGCTTTAATAAAATAGAAATGCATACAATTCAAGAGACAGCATTCAATTTATGATAAATAAGAATATAACTGCAACTGCAAAAAATTAAAAAATATAGTTATAAAATATATCAGAAAATGTTATTTCCTATTTCATTTCGTAAAATTAAAATTTGTACAGACACAACTACCAGTGTTGGTGGTTAGTAGAACAATTTCACAGCTCGTAAGTAGTAAATACTTGTCTGTTAGTGTGAAAAATCAAATTTTTTAATAAATTATGTTTTTCCCAGAATATTTATTCAATCACATTGATGTTAGGACTATAAGCACTACTACCTCCTGAATCCAGCCCTAACAAAAAATGAAAATTCATCTTTCCTGTCTATAGACAAAGAGCAAAGACTCTTGCCCATGACCTCCCCTTGCCATCAACAGGTGGCACTAGTTTTAAGCTGAGCAAAACACAGTGAACACGATGATCGCATTATGGGGAAGATGGGAGGGTGTTAAAGTAATGTGATCGGATAAGTATTCTAGGAGAAACATAATTTACTGATAAATTTGCTTTCTCCTTCGAATACATTCACATTAACGTTAGGAGAATAGGTAATAGGAAGAGGGAATAATGAGCTTCCTACCTATATCTCAGGAAACCTTCCAAGGAAAAGGTTTGGATTTCCCATATGAAGGATAACCCACTCTTGTAACTTGCGAGCAGCACAACCGGAGGTGACATGGTTTACGTCTGAGAAGAAATGAATTAAATCTTCTTACCAAATAAAATTTCCAGGTGAATCCAACGAAAACTGTGGAGGGTGCCCATCAGGAGTTTGTGCTGATGTCAACTGGGTCCAGTAGCCAACTGTGTGACTGAGATTGAGTCTACCAGATCCAAAGTGTGTCAATGTGGAGCTAAATCTCGAAGGTAAAAACTTGAGAAGGTCGACTTTGCATGCCAGCTGACCGCCTCAACAATGTCTTGGATAAAAACATTGCAGTCAAAAGCAAGGCTTGCAGAGATTGCTCTGATCTCATGAGCAGAGATTTTCATGAGGCGACTCTGTTCTGGTGAGAAGTCAGTGTATGCCGTGCGTATTACCGTCTTCAGCCACAATGAGAGGGCTTGAGGGGTTATATCCTCTTTCCCAGGCTTAACTGGAAGAAATAAATGCTTTTGAGTTTTACAAATAGACTCATTTTGCTTCAGTTAAAGCTTGAGAGCAATGACCAGATCCTGTTTGAATGCCTCTCGGGATATGTCAGTACAGGAGAGAGGGCGTATGATGTCCTTCTGATTGCCGAAACATGGCAACAAAACCGGGTTGCGCCATAAAGACTGTTGAACCGTCTGATCAGAACTGAAGATAGACTGGGTCAACGAAGAGGGCATGTAACTCACTGACTCTGCATACCAAAGCTAACACTATCAGGAAACATGTTTTGTATGAAAGGAGCTTCAGCAAGGTCCTAGCTCAGGACTCAAATTTGTTTGAATTCAGCCAAGTCAGAACCCAGAAAAGATTCCACTTGGGGAACTGTGTGAGTGATTTAGGCCTATGCAGTTCAAAGTTGGTCAACAAGTCTGGGAGGTCTTTGTCATGACCAGGATCCTCTCTGCCATGACAACAGAAAGTGTCTGATATCATAGAGCAGTAGCCCTTAATAGTAATCGGGGCCAACTTTTTCTCCTCGAACAGCCAGCAAAAAAAATTAGCTACTTGTGGGATTGAGGCACTCAAAGGGACGATGTTATTGACTTTGCACCAGTCCCTGAAGACATGACACTTTATCTCATAAGCCTTTTAAGTGGACGGCCTTCTGCGACTTTCCTCAATCGAAGGGTTAAATTGTTTATGCTGCAGGACCCTCCTGACAAGTACCAGGCATGAAGGAGAAGTCGGTCTGGACACTGATAGAACACTTGTGTCCAAGGCTGTTTGAGAAGATTCAGCTTTGCCAGGATCATCCTGGTAAAGACTACTGCTAGATCGAGGAGATCATTGATCCAGGTCTTGTCCCAGTAGAGAGGGGTAATTAGAATCATTGTGCACTTCTAGCCCCACAATTTCTGTAAAATTTTCGGTACCAAGACCGTTGGGGTGTAGGCAAAGGCCACAAACCCTCCCAACTGATAGAAAGGGCATCAATGGCCCAAACCGCGGGATCCGGTACTAGAGAGACAAAGGTGAGCAGTTTGTGATTCCACCTGTTCACATAAAGGTCGATTATCAGATGCCCCCATAGAAGGAAAATCTAATGATAGACCGATGGATGGAGAGACCATTCTGTATGGAAAATCTGGCCCTTCCTAGACAGAGAATTGGCCAAGACATTGAGTCTGCCAGGAATATGTCTGATCTGGATGGCGATGTGCGCATCAATGACGGAACTCCCAGATCAGAAAGCAGAGTTGGGGTGATTTAGTACTGCTCTGTTTGAGGAGGTACGTCACTAGTACCAAGTTGTCAGACATTATGAGCACGACCTTGCCCTGAAGACAGTCTCGCTAGAAATGAAAGGCCTTGATGATAGCTTTCTTCTCCAAGAGATTGATGAGGAGATCTGCATTGTCCAGATTCCACTGGCCACTCTGATGGTGTTGAAGCCCAGCAACAGATGGGCTCCCCAACCACAGGTACTTGCATCCACTGGGTCACTGATCTTGGCAGATAACCGCTCTGCAATTTCCTTGATTTTCCCAGACTGCATAAGAAGACATTAGGAAGGGCTGACTTCCTCATTGTCGAGACTGACCGAGGCCTTGATCCTGTAAGCCGGCGTTGAAAAGAGGGATGGCGACATTCTGTGTCCAACAGCACCCGATATATTTCCTCTATCACTACCTAAAAGCTGTACTCAGTCCTCTCCATAGTGGGATCTGAGTATGAAACATCATCAGATTTATTCCCACACACAGTGTACGGGTTGTCGTGATCCAGATCCAGATCAACGTCTGGATAATACATGCCATGTGGCATAGAAAAGGCGTGGCTATTGTCTCTAAGACTGTCACAGTCCTGTCCAAGAGGGTAAGTAACAAGCAATGGCTGGACATATGGTCAGCAGCCAATACAGTATCATACTGAGGTGTGGCAAGACAGCATAGCTCATGCAAGTCATGTATAAACACCATGCACCTGGACTTACAGGCCCGAAGGCCTAGCTTGGAAATGCAGGGGGATTTATGCTCACTGGGCTGCCTAGAATTCGGGGGACACTCACCCAAAGTGTCAAATTTATCAACTGAAACAGAAGAAGATGGAAGAACTGGGATAAATTGGCCTGAACTAATCAACTGTGTCGTTCCTTGCTGCACCAAGCGACGCACCTGCAACTCCAAAGACAATGTAGACAGTTGAAGAGAAGTCAGTTTCCTCCATTTCCCTAGATGTAACTGTAGCTGTAGGTAAAGTACGTCACATCTTCGTGTGTGTGTGGGGGGGACCAGTGGCATCCCCTACTAGGCTGGCTACCAGTGACTCCATATTAGGATGAATACTCAGAACATCAATATTTTACATCTTTGATTTTCCATGTATCTCCCTGTTTTTAGCGTTTTTTTGCAGTACTGTCGACCATGTATTCTCTGACCAACTGACGCACATGCTGCAAGTTGCCGATGAGATACACTTTGTACAGGTGAGACACGAGTCATGAGAGTCCTCGCTGGCCTAAACTTCTTGCATTTAACACATTTTGTCATGTTTTGTTTTGAAATGACAAAGTAAAGAACACCAGAAAACCCGATTACAAAGGGGGGTGATAAAATAAATAGGCAGTGTGCGCTAACACAAACTACAACACATCTTGTTACAATCTGAAAATATCAAAATATTCAATGGATGGATGAAATTCACAACAAATTTCCAATGGATTTCAGGAGGCAATGTGAACAATGTATTGTCAGTTCACAGCAAAAGTTTACAACTAGCGCCACCTGCCGGGGGCAAGGGGAGGTAATGGGCAAGAGTTATTGCCCTTTGTCTATATAATATAGACAGGAAAGACAAATTTTCATCTTTTTTGGGAGGGCTGGATTCGAGAGGTAGTAAAGCTTATATTCCTAATGTTAATGTGATCAGGGAACATATTTTGATCCCAGATTCTTATCCAAAAGGACATTTGACCATGAAAATTTAGTGGCAGTCCAAAATACAGGTAAACAGATTTTCAAATCCATCAATGAAATGCATGCCATTTAGTTTTCATTTATCCTTCATTGTTCTGCATTCTGCATTTTGCAATCTCCATTTCCTTTATACTGCATTCATCATTTTATTAACATTCATTCTGCATACTGTTTGTGTTCCTTCTGCATTCCATCTGCATGCTGTTTTTATGTGTGTGTGTGTGTGTGTGTGCATGTGTGTGCATGCATGCATGCATGTGCATGTGTGTGTGTGCATGTGCACGTGTGTGTGTGTCTGTGTGTGTGTGTGTGTGTGTGTGTGTGTGTGTGTGTGTGTGTGTGTGTGTGTGTGTGTGTGTGTGTGTGTGTGTGTGTGTGTGTTGTAGTAGTAGTAGTAGCATTTTATGGCACCTCAGCACAATAGTGTCTAATGGTGCCAACAATTGAAGTTAAAAAAATGTAAAAATGAACTGCACACAATTTTTGGAAGAAAAACCCTTCCAAATAAATGGAAACATGAAGTACAAGAAGATAAAATATAAAACATAAAGATGTTAAAATTATGTAAAATGTATATAAAATAAAAGATAAAGGTAACACGTGTAAAATCAAGAATTGTAATTTTATGTATATATATATATATATATATATATATATTTCTTCTATAACTGGATTGTAGTGACCTTGAGAATGTGGTGGTGTTCAAAATGTGACTGCTGAGGGGATGTGACTTCTTGGAATATTTTCCTGTTCGATACACGTGTACAAAATTACAAGAGTCATTCTTTCTCTGACAATGGAACCTGAAGTTTCTCAACCAAGAAACAGAAAGATGGGAGACCTACTTTCAAGGTTTTTTCATGCTGAAACTGCTGTGCTGTAACGTCTTCCATTTCCAGTCGCAATCTCTGTCAATTAAAAACACATAATAATGCAATGTGTGATATATATTTTATGTGTGATACATATTTGTATTTTAAAATGAAGTTTTAAATATAAACAATGCTTGTGCCACTTGTTTCTCATCTACAGGATCATAAGATCAAATCCAGTAAGTGCAAATACAAAGAATTAGTTGTCACAGACTGACAGTCTTTACTAAGTAAAGTCTTCGAAATATCTGGCAATGTTTGCAGTATAATATATTTCTTCGATATACTTATAATATATTTCTTTGATAAACTTATGAAAATACATTAGGACGACATCCAGTACCTTGCAAAACTTATCTCATAATAATACATTAGGACTACATCCAATACCTCGCAAAACTTATTTTATGATAATACATTAGGACTACATCCAAAACCATGCAAAACTTATCTTATGATAATACATTAGGACTACATCCAATACCTTGCAAATCAAGCCCTCCAAAGCTAACAAAGATGCTCATGTGTCTTTTGCCTTGTTTTAGTAACAGAAAAGCTCAAACGTTGTCTGCTTGCTGAGATGAAAGTCAAACAAGTGTGGTCCCCCCCTTTGATAGTGCAAGTGGTACCAAAGCCCATCAATCATTTACTACTGGCATGCTCTTCCAGGGATGTAACTGAAAGGAGGGCTTGGTATGGTATGCCCATATTATGATTGGGTAAGTATTATCAAAGAAACATATTTTGCTCTAAAAATTGGTTTCTTCTTCAAATATGTTACCTGATCAGAAAGCATTAGAAGAATAGGTAACAGTCAAAGGGCATTACATGCCCATACCCCGGAGTTGGCAATGACCCCAGTTTCTGAAATATATGTGAAGCAGCTTGAATGGATGCAAACTTGAGAACATTTTGTGCTCCTGCAAATCCAATTGAAAAGAGTAACCATATCATTACGAAGATGCTGAGTGACCTGGGAAGGTAGCCTGTAGCACTGCTGATACAGATCCCACCAGGTTTCCTTTGGGATAAAAGGTATCTGAGATAAAAGCTGGAGAATGTTGTCTCTGACATTCATCCCATGGCTTGAATAATCTCTGCTAGTGAACAGCTGCACTGAAATGCTATGCTGGTGGCAACTGCCCCAACCTCATGACCTGACATGTGTAAGAAATTCAATTGTCTTAGGTTAATTCTTGTAGCCTGAAGGGATAACCCAATTGATCCAGGACAAGACAGCCTGAGTGGAAATATTTTCCCCCTCCTTCTTGAGTGGTAAGAAAAAAGCAAGATCTCCCTTTTCTGATTACTCAGACTGCTTCAGGTATAACTGCAATATCCTGATGGGAGCCTGCTGATGCCTTTGGGAAGAAGGGTCCAAAGAAGAAAGCAGTTTCAAGACAAAGGACTGATTCTCCATGAGTGGGAACCTGTTCTTGACAATGAAAAGCTGTGGCTATCATGAGATAAACTGAACTGCAGACAGTGTGGGTCAAATGATAAGGTGTGTGTATGTCAGTGATTCTGCCTGCTGTAGTTAAAGTGACTAGGTCTTGTATATGAAAGGTGAGTCAGAGGGGCTCAGTCAGTGCTTCAAATGGTACCTTGTTAAACCACATCAAGATTTCATTTCAGACAAAGAGCCAAGTCTTTGGTTGAAAAAAGTCAAATTGGCTAGAAGATCAGAGAGATCTTTGTTCTGACATATGTCCTCCCTTCCATGATGGTGAAACATGTCTGAAATAGTGGAATGGTAGCCCATGATTCTGACTTCTTGAAATACCATAGGAGGAAGTTAGCTACTTGTCATACTGTGGCTTTCAAGGGAGAGATGTGTCTCTGCTCACACCACTTGGAGAAAACTCCCAATTTCCCCTCACAGGCTTTTAAAGTGGTGGGCCTTCTTGCCCAAGCAATTCTGTCTAGCACTTGTTTGGAGAAATGTTTGATATGAGTCTGGTGTGCAGGTTCAACATCCCTGGGTTTGGTTGGAAAACCTGCATGGCATGTTCAGTTATTTCAGCAGACATGGAGAAAACATGTTTTTTCCTGGGAATCTTCCCTTCTTGATTGAGGAGGTCATTGATCCATGATATTTCCTGCCACAATCGAAAAGCATCCACAATGGCCTTCATCTCCAAAGACTGATGTGCCAAAAGGGGCCAAACCTGGCCCACCTCATGAAAGGCAGGCAGGTAGTAGGAACCCCAGTCCATCATACTTGCATCTGTGCAGATCATGATTTCCAGCAGTTGATCCTGCAATGGAATACATACCATAAGTGAAGTCCTCTCAATTGCTGTGATGAGACCTCATGCAGTCTGAAACTTTGATCATGTCATCCAGAAGGCAAAGTTTCAGCCACCACTGAGATGGAAGGATCATCTGCTGGGGTATCACGAATATGTGGTCTAATACAAAAACAAATGCAGCTGCAGTAAGAAGACCTAAGAGGCTGAAGAAAAAATTCCAGTGCTGAAATTTGATGCTCCGAGCAGATGGAAAACACTACCGATATGATTTTCAAGGCACGTTCTTGAGGGAGGCAAACTTGATTTAGAGAGGTTTGAACTCCATGCCCAAATGAATCAAAATGCCTAGATGGAAAATGAGATTGAATTTGTCCTTTGCTGACAAGGAATTCTAAGCAAAGCAAGAGTGAAACAAGGTATTTCATGACTTGATACAAAAGATTACTCACCTGATGATTTTGTAGAATATCATCATGGTAATTTGATGTCACAAATGAGGAGGTGGTTCTGAAGTGTATATGATTCTAGTGGGGAGTGAGATTCACACTGAAAAGGAGTGCCCTGAACTGGTACACAGTGTCCCTGTATGTGAACCTCAGGAATTTCCAGAAAGATCATGATGCTACACATCTGGGAGGTCTAGGCTGCCTGTAAAATCTCCCTCCTGAACAGGATTGAGGACTGATATCAGCATCTCCACGCAGAACTTGGGTGCCTGAATGTGTTTGTTGAGACTGCTCTATGACTGATCAGAACTTGCCAACAAAGTCTGGAGTAAAATCCCAGCAAGTTTATGCCATGAACAATCTCTACTACCCTTATCATAAGATGAGTGTTTATTTTCTGCCGCAGAACATCAGCTTAGCACAGATCTTTAGGGATATCTGTAGCAAAGGGAGACCTTGACAGCAGAAGATGGGCACTGAATGTGATCTGGAGGCACTCTGAAATGGTTTGCAAGAGCCATGAATCATTGGGGCAGAGTATCTCCTATTCCATGGTAAAGTACTTAAGCCTATTCCCCCATCAGAAAAGACCACCAGGAGCAGGGCATCACTTTCTACAGGAAAGCTATCAGGGCGAGAAACTGGGTCAAAAACAGCCCTTGTCTCCCCTTGTCTTGTCATTGGTGGCTCTCAGAAACTTGTCCCTCACCATGGAAAGTTGCTTGGGGGAGAGTTTTTCCCTCTGACATGCCATTGAGGGGTCATTAATGCTTCTTTGGTCTCTCTTAGAAACTCCTTTTTGATGGCCTGTTACCTAACCTCCTCTATGTGGTGGAAGAATAGGGCTGAAAGATGGCAGTTGTGATCTGAGCATGGCACTGTAATGGTCTTTTAGCAACATAGACATAGATAGAGATAAGCTCTTTTGCCTCAGCTGGAGATTAACTGAAGCAGCTATAGCTTTGGAGAGTGAATGTTGAAATGCCGTGTTGATTAGCCATACATGAGACTGATTCCAAGGCATGTTTGTTTGTGGGGTTCTCACTGGAGCAGTCTAGAATATGCTCAGATTGCAGAATATAGCTATCAAGGCCAAGTCGATCATGGAACCAATTGAACCAATTGCATTAACACTGAGAACCAGTTGTTGCATGCTGAGAAAGGATTTCTATTTCATATGCACAGATGAAGGTTTTGACATTCTCAAGGTTGAGATGTCTCTCTCAATGGCTGGGACTTCAGTGTAAAAGACCAACATATGTGTCTTGTATAAAGCAGAGTTGAAGTTTGATGGGAGTTACTGTACTGAAAAGGCCTGTTGATGCTTGGGTCTTGAAGTTGCCTTTCAAAGTGGTGTAAGATGTCAGCTACTCAACCAGACTGTAATAACTGAAAGGAATCTGTTCTTGGTTAAGAGACTGAGCAGGAGAAGTCTGAAAGAATTCTGGAGGCAAAAAAAAAGACCAAGTCTTCTCTGGACATCATCAGATCGAGGAAGGAAAATGGTCATTGTGAATGTATATCTTCAAACTCGAAAGAGTGGGGTTACAATGAAGGCTCATGTGAAGTGAGGGTTCAGCTGGCAAACAGATTGTTGATGAATTAGGCAGGGAGTCTGTCCATGTTGGAAGACAGTGATCGCCAAGCATTTAGTGGGTCTGATAATGAGAAGTCACTGTAGCCATGATGGAGTCAGGACCAGTGATAGACCTGTAAAGTGCTGGTCTGTGATACTTCCATGGGTCTGTTACTAGATATTGAGAGAAACTGGCTCACTGAATCCAGTGCTGGTTATGCTGGGTGTCTATGACAGAACCAGGACTAGAATTGGTTTGACCCAAGGCTAGATGCTGTCTGCAGTCTAAGACCAAGACCGGGTATACCAGGAAGAGAAATCACCATACCCAGTTCTGGTGGTAAAAGGCATAGGTTGAGATTGTTGGAGCTGGAGTGGACATGGTCCATGTTTGGCTGATATCTGGTGCCAAAGTTCAGTTCTGGTTATCGAGGGAATAATTACCATAGTCAGTAGCAGGGTCTGCAAGCAGTGATGGAAGGTCCAGGACTCATCTAGGTGGGTCACCGTACCATGATAGTACTAGTCAATTAGCCTGTACAATGCTGGCATGCTCTGGTTGTGGCACTGTGGGTAACAGTTGGGCTGTAACTGTGTGGGAGGCATGTGATTGCAAAGATTGCCAGGCCTTTTTCTGAACTGGCAAATAAATCCTCTACCAGAGAATATCATCAGAAAGTTCTGATGCTGTTGTAAACTATTCTACCAGAGCTGCAGAGAGCTCAGAGCTACATCATTTTGTGAGATTCCATATACCTAATTTCTTAAGATACTTTGATAGACTTCATTGACCACTGTCATGGAATTCTGGGACTGAAGTACTGTACCATCAAGTTATACCTGTGTGGAATTTGATTCACATATCTTGAGACTGGTCATAAAGACCCTTTAAAAGGACAGGAAGAGTCTCCACTGTTTAGACAGTTGATAATGTGGGGCATAAAGGTTGCTTCCAAACTAAAACTGCCTAACACATATCAGCTGTTGAAACAATTGTGTGTGCCATTCCATTCTGGAGTATTTACACCTTATAAAGACATGCCCATGGAAGTTGTTTGTTCTGTTGAATTTTTGGACTTTTACATTGTGGAAAATAACTTCAATCATGCACCAGTTCCATCTGGGCTTGCATTTGTGTATTCAGAATTTGCACATACATGATACATTCAGCATTCCTCATATAAACCACTCTAAAACAGATCTATTCAGGAAATGTGGCACTATTCAGTCATTTGAAGTGGATACTTGCAAGTGCCAAGATAGATATTTTGAGTGGATACTTGTAAGTGCCAAGATATTTTGAGTGGATACTTGCAAGTGCCTAGAATGATATTTTGAGTGGATACTTGCAAGTGCCAAGATATTTTGAGTGGATAGTGCCAAGATATTTTGAGTGGATAGTGCCAAGATATTTTGAGTGGATACTTGCAAGTGCCTAGAATGATATTTTGAGTGGATACTTGCAAGTGCCAAGATAGATATTTTGAGTGGATGGTGCCAAGATATATATTTTGAGTGGATACTTGCATGTGCCAAGTATGATATCTAAAGTGGATACTTGCGTGTGCCAAGAAAGATATTTGAAACAATGCATTCGTGTAAGACAGACTAGGTGCAAAACAGATCCTTTATTCGCTGACCCTCAGAAATGTGAATAGACTTGGAATGTGTTCATTCACAATAAAGAACTTCTCTTGTACAGCTTAATTTGAGTCAAGACAGTTACAATGGACACCTGTTTAGAATGGGTGCTGTCACAACAGCTGAAGAAGTGCAGATGGAAGATTACTTGATATGAACACTATGCAGATAGAAGATTACTTGATATGAACACTATGCAGATGGAAGATTACTTTATATGAACACCACATAGATGGAAGATTGCTTGACATGAACACTATGTGGATAGAAGAGAACCTGATATGAACACAATGCAGATGGAAGATTACTTAATATGAACACTAAGATATATAAGATTACTTGATATGAACACTATGCAGATGGAAGATCACTTGATATGAACATTGTGGATGGAAGATTACTTGATATGAACACTGTGCAGATGGAAGATTACTTGATATGAACACTATGCAGATGGAAGATTACTTGATATGAACACTGCATATGGAAGATTACTTTATATGAACACTATGCATGTGGAAGATTACTTTATATAAACACAATGCTGATGGAAGATCACTTGATATGAGCACTATGTAGGGTCTCATGAATATGTTTTTATATTAATTACTCCATTTCTTAGTATTATATTAATTTTTTTAATTTTCAATATCTACTTGCTGCCTTCTGTGCTCAAATGGGATACCTTTTTATTTCAATCGCCTTAGATATTATACTTAGACTTCTGCATACAACAACTTTTCATAGATCTCTGCTATACTACCTACATTAGTATATGATTTTAATTTTGGGCAATAAACTTGTTATAGTTGGACTATTCCTCTGTAACTAAACTTCTGCTCCCAATAATTCCATCTAGAATCCTTCTGATCCTTGTGGGTGTGAGTGTGTGGGTGGGTGTGTGTGTGTGTGTGTGTGTGTGTTCGCGCTATGGCATGCAACATATCACAACTCTTTAGCTAGTTTGTGGTGTGTGTGTGCTATGGCATGCAACATATAACAACTCCTTGGCTAGTTTGTGGTATGTGTGTTTGTGTGCTATGGATGCAGGGGCACAATTCACTCAATACTTTGTAAAGTTCTAAGTCTAATTTAAACTTGGGTTGCTGCTCACTACCTTCACTGTTAGTTATATGTAGCCACACTTAATGCAATTGTTATGATGTATTTATGACTTCACTCTAATATATGCTGCTATTCAAATGAAATCTGCAAGCTAGACATGTAGTTGACTCTTGTAAGAGGGCTTCCATTGAGTCCATGTAGCTGCTTGAGAGTGGGATACTACTCAAACAGTGAGACATGGATGTTATATTGTATCTCAAGTACATGTAATTGCAGTTGATTGCCAAGATCTAAATATATCAATAAAAATGACATGCACTCAACCTGTTCATCTTGTCTGTGTTGTGTAAATGAAGGTCAAATGTGATTTGAATCTGTCTGTATAACAAAAACTACTGCATACACTTCAGCTGTGTACACAAGATATCTGCTGTTGCTACTTGTTACTATAAATAGTTTACTGCAGACTTAGGTTTCAGTGATACTACTGGGTCAAACCACGAGTCCCACATAATGAAGTAATGTGGCTCAGTTATTAATAGTAATAAATGATCATTTACTTAATATGGCTTACAAGAAAAGTCAAGTATTGAGATGAACTGTAAGTACTATGGACCTTTGGACAGGCAATTAAGGTGGCACAGATTAGCTTCGACAGGCAATTAAGATGGCACAGATTAGCTTTGGACAGGCAATTAAGATGGCACAGATTAATTTTGGTCAGGCAATTAAGGTGGCACAGATAAGCTTTGGACAGGCAATTACAATGGCATGGATTAGCTTCAGACAAGCAATTAAGATGGCACAGATTAGCTTCCGACACACAATTATGATGGCACAGATTAGCTTTTGACATTCAATTAAGGTGGCACAGATTAGCTATGAACAGGCAATTAAGATGGCACAGATTAGTTTTGGTCAGGCAATTAAGATGGCACAGATTAGCTTATTTTACAATGAAGTTAAATGACTAAAGGGCAAAACATTTGACTACGATGATGACTTAGCAAAATTTAGTAAAAGAACAGATGGAACATACTTGCATGTGGTGAGAAAACTCCAAAGGATTGCTCAAACTGGTGAAAAGGCATAAAATGGAAGGTGTTTGCAAGAACTCTTGTAAGACCATATTGACCAGGAACAAGTGGAAGTAGCACCTGGAGATTTAACAGATTTGGCACCAATTCCTCTAAGAGGAAACCACTCTTGTCTGACTTGCATCTCGGTAAGCAGACAACTTTTTATCACTTTTGTTGCTAAAACAAGCCAGAAGATGTGGTGAATATCTTTTTCAGCTTGGGAAGGCTGGATGTACAAGGTAGTGGATGTACTCCTAGCATATTATGATTGGGTAACTTATCTGAAGAATTCAAAAAAGAATTACAATGCTTTGATACATTTTTCAATCACCTGAATTGGATGTCTTACTCTCTGCAAATTTGTATTATTTTTTTATCACATATCCATTTAATCTTACATTATTGATCTGGCATTCAATACAGATGTTCAATCCATATTTCCATATCACACCCCCAGATTGGAACTATTCAGGTGTTTTCTCTTGTGTCAGTGTGTCAATATTTTTAGACACACCAAATCAAATTTGTATTAATCCAAATTCATTTTGAATTTTATTCATGCTGTAAGGCAAATAATATTCAGACAATGTAAAAGAGGGTATGCAAATACATAACCACATTCGTGTTTTTTTCCTAGTTGGGGAAAAGAACTCATCTGATATGGTTTAAGAATAGGTCTCAGTCTGACAACATTGATGTAACTCTATGCCATATCAAACTTGTTCTTTGTGCCAACTCAGTCTGACAACATTGATGTAACTCTATGCCATATCAAACTTGTTCTTTGTACCAACTCAGGAAAAAAAGCATGTATGTTAGTTTTGTGTATGGATAAGCCTTATGTATAAACTTGTCAACAATGTAAAATCACAACTGAACTGAAAAAAAAATTAATACAAGACATATATCAAAGTATTTTTCTACATCAATCTCTCTGAAGTTTCATCTCTCTCTCTCTCTCTCTCTTCTGCTGCTGCTGCTGCTGCTTGGAAGAGAACATAATACTCTTAACTCACAGACAGGTCTCAACCATATTCACTCACCTCCCCCTCCATACTACTACATCTCAGCAGTTCATTGATGATGAGAAGGGAACCATGTGCCCAGTCATCTCGCGTCAGCTTCTTCTCACGTCCCTGAATCTCATCATATGGCTTCTCAGTTTCATCCATGCATTGCTAGGGTCAAGCAATACAAAATGTATATAAAGAATTCACTATTTTTCATACTGTACCAATTTTATAAAAATTTCATAGTAACCTCACACTGCAGTTTTTAAGACCCAATGAAAGGTGTCCCCCCCCCCTCCCAAAAAAACACACTCTAGCCACACCCATGACTTTAAGTACCCACAAAACATTCCCTATTTTTGTTTTTACAAAACCATGAAAATTGGTACCCACAAAACTAAATGAATCCACAGTGGAACAGTATTAAGAACATCTTGTATAATAGACATAAATTATATTTTATATTAAAGCATATCTGAAATTATGTAAGCACTTTCAACTTCTGTACACTTGTCATGATGTGGATATATTCCTTCCAGGTTCCTGTTACATAAGGTAAAAGACAATTTATTTTGCACAAGAAAGGAAACTATTCACCTTGTACCACTGTGATCTTTCTGTGGCCTTTCCCTCCCTTTGCGAGCACACAGCTAGTGCAGCCCTCAGGGCAGCAACTGCACCTTCGCGGACAATTGGCTGTAAAATAATAAAGACATAAATGCATTCATATGAATTCCTTCTTTGCTTGTGAAATATCTTGATTACTAGTCAATGTACTTGCTTACAAATGCAATTACAAACAGACAATGTAATATTTTTGTCCCAGATTAGATTTCAAGCATAATCAAAGCAAGGATTAGTTCCCTTTATGGGCAATGTCAAAGCATCCTCAAATACAGATTCTTCCCATTATAATACGGTAGCTGGATCCATCACCGATGACTGTGTTATGTACCAAACAATGGTATGGCAAGAATGATCAAAAATTGTATTAATGCATGTACGTGTGCTTGGGGGAGGGAGAGTACACAAAACATCAGTCAAACATACAGTAATAATTTCAGTTTATGCAACTTAAATATATTTATATCTTTTTCATTTCATCAAGGTCTATTCTAGGATGTGCAGATGCAAGATTTGTGCTTATTTTTAAAAAATTGTATACAAAAAATTAACTAAATGCACAAAATTCTCACATAATATTTTCAAGCACAACGTTTTTTTCTCCATTAAATCCCTCCTCTAATCAGATAATTCTCCCTATTTTTAACAATGTAGGGAGGAATTTCCCCCTAAATTTTCAGTTCTAGAATAGTTCTGAAATCTTGCATGTAGATAATAATAAATTTTCAGGATATTTATTACTTCATTTTAATGCTTTAGAAATCAGTAATTTGTTTTTTTAAACATTTGCTTAAACAGCAAAACTGCATGCAGACATCACTTTGTATGATCTAGCAAGTCCAAGACATGATAAAAATAATAATGATTATTACAGTTCAATAGATATAGGAAATGAGGACAAAATTAATAATAAGTACAAGTTTGATTGTGAAACCATTGAGTGTTTCTCAAGGCTCTGTTCACAAGTTATTCTTTGCATTGTAAAGCTGATTGAGTGTTTCTCAAGACACTGTATATAAGTTGTCAATTATTTTTGTTCCAGCCATTGAGTCTTTCTCGTGGCTCTATTCAAAGTTGAACCCATATGAATATAATTAAATCTGAGTCTATGTTTCTAAATCTATCACTAAATGACAAATCGATATAAAATACATTCAAACATTGATATTTCTAAATGTCAATTATTATTGTTCCAGCTATTGAGTCTTTCTCATGCCTTTATTTAAAATTGAACCCATATGAATATAATTAAATTTGAGTCTATGTTTCTAAATCTATCACTAAATGATAAATCAACATAAAATCTTTACATTCAAACATTGATATTTCTAAATGTTTTTATCACATTCTATCATAATATACAGTTACTTAAATTAAGTATTTTTGTCCAAATACACACCACTACTGTGATACCAAGCCAAAGAGTCATTCTATCGAGAAGTGATGCAACTAATATTTGAGTCTTGAATGCCATTTAATTAAAAGACTGGTAATAAACCAAATGAAACTTGAATTTGAGCCTGCATTCCATCACTAGTATCATCCTTTGAGCGAGGATTGCCCACTTCATCAGGGAATCACAGAGACCTCATGGAGTTTAAGTCTAAGTTTAACTGGGCCTTTATTCTCAGAAGCATTTATTAGACACAAAGAGCATTTATTGGACACAAAGAGTACAGTGGTTTATTTAATGGTGAACAAGATATCAGCCAGCACTATCCCATAACAATATTATGCTTCATATTGTTTTCTTTCAACCTGTACTGTCATATATTTGATAGATTAATTCAAGTATCATGGTTTAATTTTAGACAATGGGTCCCAAGCAGTATAGCATTATAATAGGGCATTATAACATGGGAGAGTCTATTTATTCAATGTATCATTCTCACCGTTGCCAACTTCTATAATTTCTGAAGCATCCTTAATCAATTCTGGATTCAGTTTCTTCATGAAACCTTGATGTAAGAAATTTTTTGTGATTTTAACACTTTTTGCTGCATATAATATTTTTTTTTAAATCCAAGAAGTATTCAATTTTTTCAAAAAAATAAATAACGCAAACTCAGAAATGTGCATGATTTTGATCCTTCTTTGTCCTGTACATACAACCCTCTGGAATGCAGGAGTGCACATACAATCCAGTATGCTGCAAAAGATTAACTTCCCTGGTACAGGCCTAAATAGGAAGCCAATATCATAGGTTGATAAATAGTAAAAGCTGTGTCTCCTGATTGGTTAGTCAGTGACGTCATTTGCACAACAGTGACATCATTCCCATAATGGCTGGTTTGGACACCACCACCCCCACCACCACCACCACCCCAGAACTGTAGTGATTAGTTGGTAGCTTCACCTCAGTGCGGTGTATAATAAAAAAAAGTATGGAGATTCCATACTTACATTAGGGTGAAGGATAATAGTTATCAGTGATTTCACCACGAGCACCAGATTTGACACAGTTGACAGCGAAAAAATTAACAAGATACCTTGGGATCTCTGACAGCATTGAAAATTGAGTCAAAGAACTGTTGAACTTGTTGAAAGAAAAAGGTGGGAGTATTGACTGCAAGCTCCTTTAATACCAATACCTGAATTGAAATGGAAACAAAATGAATCATTAAAAGCAAAATTATCATATGGAAGCACAATATGCAACGCAAAGGGTAATTAAACCTTTTATTTGACTTTAGATCTTTGTAAAAATGAATTTCAATATTATTTTGTACATTATACATGTGTACTTTTAAATAGATCAAAATCATTTTCTTTACTTTAATGAAATGGCTGCAATGGTCATTATTTTTTTAATTCATCTGTATGGTAAAACTTGTCTTGAAAAACCACCCCTTCTGTAAATAAAAAGTGGTCTTTTGTGACAAGTGGTTTCTCCTTAGAGGTTATCATTGTACATAAATAAATAAAAAATTAATCCACTGAAAATATAGTCTTAAATAACAGGTGGTCTGCCAAAACAATGGTTTTTAAGACAGGTTTAAATGAACTAACATTTTGGGTTACATTTTCTTATGAAAATCATCAACTTTTCCTAAAATTTTCTATTTTTAAATTAAAAAGAGAAAATTCATCCCAGTGAAGACCTACGTGGCTGCTGGCACAGCACCAAGTCTGTGCATTTTATAATTTTTTACTTGGTACAGGAAAAGAACCTTTGTGGGACACAAATCCTGATCATTTTTCAGCTTTCAAGAAAGCTGTACCCCCAACCCCACTCTGAATTTGTACCTAGCCCCACCCCACATAAGGGTAAAAAATATTTAAAAGAGAAAAATCCATGTAATAATGATGCTGATGATGACAATGAATTGATGATGTTAATAATGAAAGGGACATTTTCTTTAAGGTGATTGGTAATGTAAATTTCTAAATTTGAGAATTCTGTATGATTTTGATTTACACATACATGTATTTGAATTTGGGGTAGGGGCATACTTCTGGTCGCTCTGGATCCCAAATATGTGTATACAATGATTAGATTGATGATAAAATTGGTGGGTTTAATAGCATCAGACCTGTTTTAGAGTAAGCATCAAATAAGAACATGCTTGTAATCTTGCACACTACACCACAAAAAGATAATACACATGAAACAAGGATTCATTGACAACAATAATCTACTTACAGCTGCATGGCGTCTTCCTTCATGACGATCACCCGTTAGCCACTCTATGGCCCTCTTTACCTCAAACTCTACATACTCTGCAGCGTAAGTGCCAGATGATAAAGCTAAAATTCCTACAGCTTTTGCTGCCATTTCCATTACACCTACATCACTGGATGGCAAAAGATTACGAAGGTAGTTGGCAAATCTGCTGATCCGAGTGGTGGTGTTTCCAACATCAACTCCAATCAAACTCACTTTACATACAAATGAGAAAGAAATGGAACCACAAAGTCAAAATATATACTGTATATACTCATTAATAAGTCAAGTCCAACTGTAAACAACAGAGACCATGACCTGAAGTCACATAATGCACCAGCAGATCAGAGTTTATGTTTGTTTTACTGATTACTCCTAACAAACTGCATAGACCCAGATCTGCTGGCACATTATGCAATGGCAGATCTGGGTCTGTGCAGTTTGCAGTTGGACTCAACTTATAAGCGAGTATATATGGTACTTCTACAGAAATAATAACTTATTAATCCACACAATGATCAGTCAGTAGTCTAAATGTGTAATACTTGTTCTGATTAACAGTCCAGTGTAATTATGGATAGACATTTCAAAAAGTCAATTATTTGCAAACAGCTGCATTGTTTATTCCTATATGTGGCATAAAGCAATTTATACATCAAATGCTCTATTTCCATCACATATCAGAGGCTTTTGACCTTGACCCCATGATTAATAAACAACAGTGTAAGAAGTCAAACAATACAAGATAACTTGAGACAATGTGCCCACTTACAACTGACTTGGTCATATGAATTCTGATAAAACTATCATTGCCATGGTCAAGGGATATAATCATTTGAAAGTAAGAGATAAAGTTACATTATTTCTCAGCATGGACATTACTGATGATTGTATATACAATGTTCTATAAGAACTGGTACAAAGAATAAGAGAGATAGACAAGAAAACAGCCTGTACTTACCAATAGCTAAAATGCCTCCCTTCTTCTCATTTAGATCAGAACTAGACACCATCTCAAATATGTGATGGTTAAATTGATCCATAAAAGCTGTGTGCTCCTCAACTGGCATTTCTCGCAGCTCTGTGCTGACAAAGTGATGAAGCTCATTTGCTGTTTTTATGCGAGCTTCCTCTGAACGACTCTTTAAGCCCGAGGTAAACTGTGATATTACTGCCGTCATTGACATTTTGCAAGATGATTATGTCAATACAAAATACTGGAAGGCTTCAACAAAAGAAAACAAAAACTGAAATGGAAAAGAAAAACATGTTTTAAATAATCTACTGGAAGTAAAGATTTTAAACATCTGAAATGGAAAAGAAAAATACACACTGTAAATTATCTACAGAAACTGAAGATTTTAAACATCTGAAATGGAAAAAGAAAACACACGTTTTAAATAATCTACAGGAAGTGAAGATTTTAAACATCTGTAATATGAAAATAATAGCAGCTTCTGGATTTAGAATCAGATCAAAGGCCAACTTCATAAATAGATGTTCCATGCAGACATATAAAAAATAACTTCAAGACATTTAAGAACCAGGGTTATGCTAGGAGGCGATTTGGATGAAATAGTCACCCTCACTAATGAAATTTTTCTTCAACATGTCAGGAAAGCGAAGTTGACTTTGCCTTGCCATGAATCAATGCCAACCCCATAACCCATCCCTAATTAAACCATATAATGTTCTTCCCAAGATATCGAATTTTGCATGGTTTTTAGTTATAAAACTCATTCTTAGGCAAAAAGCTGTAAAAGCAACGTTTCTGCTAAATTATTAATTCTGAAGCCCTCAAATATATACAATGCTATGATTTTAGTGCCAACTTTACAACTGAATCTCTTGGGAGTGAAATCCCAAGCTTTTTTCACCCCAAAACTAAAATCTGCATTGTTAAAGAAGTTTTAAGACTAAAATAATTGAAGAGATTAATGATTTTCCCCAATATTTCACCTAAAAACATAGTAGGTGTGGTACATGAGGAACAGGCCCTTGAAGATATCTTAACAAAAATCTGTGTCTGTGAACCTGATCCAAAGGTCTGAATGAATGAGTTTTCAGAATGAATTTTTCACTTCATTCTGGGACATCCCAAATATGAACAGAATCTATGCAGGGGGTATTGAACGATACTGAACAATAAAATTTCACCTTTGGCAACTGAAGTTACACAAGATGTTGTACCGATGTTTCCAAAGACAAATTTCTGAAAATATTCAAGTAGATATTTCAATTTAAAAAGCCATGGTCATGGATTTGACTAGGGGAGGTAAATTTCTATACTGGCTATATGGTGGCTGTTTAAAGAATATTTATAAAAATTTAAATATAAAGAATTGTCAAAAAATATAAAGATAAAGCATCCCAAATAAATACAAACACAAGGTACTAAACTATACAAAATAAAAGGTAAAAATGCTAAAATTCCATAAAGTATATGACTGTATATAAAAGATGAAGGCGAAAAATTTAACATCTTTCAAACATGTGGTTAAGATTTCTTATATAAACCACATGCCCTAAGAAATTCCAAGATTTTCTCTGGTGATACATGATCACAAAGGTTCCACATTGAGTTCACATAAAAAAAACTTGTCTCATTGGTAGGAAGTTGAAAACACTCAACAAGAATGTTCTACTGTCAGTTGACAGTGACAAGGTATGCACTACTGTTGAAGTGTACCCTTCAGGAGTAATGCACAGGTATGTGTGTCCAATACACAATCAACACAATACCACCTCATCTTTGAGATTTTGTTCTCTTTGAGGGATCCAACTCTCCAAGGATGGATTTGATGTTCTGAAGATCATAAAATTTTCATTCCAGAAAGTATGAAGAACATGCTAATTTACAGTGGTGGCACAAAGGTTCGAGGTACCCGGAGGCAATGTTCTTTAGTGGCGCCCCTACTTTGGTACAGAGAATAGTTTTTATGTTAGTTACCCTCCTCTCCCCCCAATATAAGTTTTGCAAAGAATTGCCCCCGTTACATTAAGATGAAGGTGAAATACTATTAAAATTTCAGCAGCAAAAAAAAACAAAAAAAGCTCCCAAATGCACCCTGCTTCACCTGGCACTTGGGGGGGAGGGGGCAATTGTCCCCTCCCAACCCTCCCCCCTCGTGCCCCCACTGCTGATTTATATAATATTTGAGGTCAGTATATGGAATCTTATCTTGGGATACAAGAAACTGCAGAGCAGCTAAGACTGCTTTATGTGCTCTTTCATAACCCTTAATACCAGCAGCCATCAGTACAGAGTATTTTTCCCAGATTGTACGAGCAAATGTTTCTGTAAGATCTGAGATATTAACGGGTTCTAAAATTTGAGGTTTTGCAATGCTTTCAGTGGGGAATGGGAAGAGATGAAAAATTTTGCATTTTGAGAGGTGTCAATGTAGTTCAATGATGTGTGTATGGCTGTAATTTCAATGGTAAAAATGGAGGCTTTATCCAGTAACCGGCTAAAGATGGTGTCATGGAGTGTTGCAACAGCAGCTCCAACCTTGTCTCCAACTTTTGAACCATCTGCATACAGAAACATGTAAGAGTCTGTGATTTCATTGAATTTACTCGGAAAAACAATGGGATCTGCTGTGGATCTTTTGAATTCACAAAGATCAAATATTATTTTGGCAGGTTTTGTTAACTATGGTGGCGATTTGGGCAAACGGAATTTTGCAATATTCACAAGACTGATTTTTGCTGCTTGTAGGTGAGGATGAATTCATATGCCAAAAGATTGAATGAAATCTGGTTTCTGAGTGTACGAGGTTTGATATTTGGGCCTAAACACAACAGCAGTAGTTTGGAAATATACTGAAAGGCCAATTTCATTTGTCTGAGATAAAGTGATGGTTCATTTGCCTCAGCATAGAGGCTTTCTAATGGGAAAGTTCGAAATGCTCTCAGACAAAGTCTAAATCCCTGACTGTGTATCGGATCAAGCATCTGTCACCTGTTTTCAATAGTAACATATTTTCCAACTTTCTGTCTTTTTCAGAAACAATGTCATGCAATAATTTTGCAGAATATAACTATGAAAAATGTTAATATTATCATAAAGTCTAATGAATATTTTTTTTGTTTTTATTCTATCTGGTTCAAAACTTTAGTGAAATGGCAGTTTTAAGTGATTATTATTAACAACCTAAATTTTGACAACTCTATACTCTCTTTTCTGGTTTCCCACCATTTGACCTTATTCTGGCAGGGAAGAGAAGTCACTTTGCCCAAAATTTCAAGGCACTGAGACATGAATCTTTCAGTGGTATGATCCATCGTGATTTCAACACTGGATGGTTTAACATGGGATCGGTTTATTAGTTACCATATATACTCACTTATAAGTCAAGTCCAACTGAAACAACATAGACCCTGATCTGCAATTAGCATAATGCACCAGCAGATCAGGGTCTATGTTGTTTGTTCTACTGATTACTCCTAACAAACTGCATAGGCCCAAAAATGCCAGTGCAATATGAGACAACAGATCTGGGTCTGTGCAGTTTGCAGTTGGACTCAACATATAAGCGAGTATAGACAATAAGCAATATTTACGTTGACTGAAAACTTGTGCTTTCTGCCAGAGCACATTGTTGAAAATAGAAATCAAACATGTTCATGATCTAAATTCAGGGTTCAATCTAGGATTCAGGGATATGAGGCCAATAGCCCCTAGGATTCAGGGATATGAGGCCAATAGCCGTTAGGATTCTGGGATATGAGGCCATTAGCCCCTAGGATTCAGTGATATGCTGCCAATAGCCACTTGGATTCAGGGATATGAGGCCAATATCCCCTAGGATTCAGTGATATGGGACCAATAGCACCTAGGATTCAGGGATATGGGACAAATAGCCCCTAGGATTCAGGGATATGGGACCAACAGGTCAGATTTTGTTGAGCCAATATTTTAAGTGGTTTGGTTTTTTTTGTTTGAAATAGCAAAATACAATTTTTGTTTTTAGTACTTTTACAATATACAATTTATAATATTCAATGTAAATAAATTAACATGAAAATGATTTCTTCATTCGAGTCAATATTTGTTATCTTCAGTCTTCATACATTCACTCAAATGGACCATCTGCCATTTGATTCACAGCAAAATTAGATTATTTAGGATGGCCTGCTTGTGAAAGGTTTTCCGGTTTATTGTAGATCAGTTAAAAGTTTCTCCAACTGTTATACTGAATTAAATTCACCCAAAGTACTTTACTCCATGCCGATGTGTTTTGTTTACTTAGAAAAGTATTCTGAATGGCAGTCTGAATCATTTTACAAAGCAAACATCAAACAACATGTAAATGATAATCACTTGATGTGTATCTACAGGATCTATCCTACAATACATGATTGTATGATTCAAGTCAATTTCTCAAATTACGTGCCTAAAAAATCAACCAAATGAGTAAAAATCATATTTTCCAGCCCTACCTATATAAATTTTCATTTCTGGTATTTATCTTTAGTGTCATAATTTTATCACCTCTAATTCAATACACTGTCTTTATCCTGCATGAGACAGACATTTTTTACTTTGACAACATTCTCACCATGATCATAGCAAGCTATGTTGCCTATGCTGCTGACTTATCACCACTCTAAGTTCTTTCTGAAAGTTAATGTGGTGAACTGCATCAACAGAGGGATGTATCATAACACAATTTCCATTGGATGTTATCATTTTTGGGTGAATTTCCACAAAAAAGTGACCAACATGTTCATGAACCACCTCTTGTAAAGATGTTTGGTTGCATATGGTAAGACTGGTTATTGTTTAGCGCCGTCTTAAATATGAAGTAGTTGTGTGTAACCAGTCTAGATAACCCCACCATCAATCTTGGTCAAACACTCATCTACATAAAGCACATCATGGGTACTGAGCTGAACTTACAACCAGCAACAAGGTGCAGAGACATGAAATCTGCATGGATTATTTTGATACAGTGATATGTGGACTCATCTTCCATATTTGAATGGGCCATCATGATTTGTTGTTGCCATTGGTGCAAAAATGCAGCCATGATTGAACCCTTAAGATTTTACACTTGATTCAATGAATGAAGAAGAAAAGGATACTGTGAATGATCATTCAATTAAAGCCGAGACAATCCTTTGTCTCAGTTGTTTCACAGGTAATAAAATCAGTATCCTCATGATTATGTACACAGTTAATAAAATCAGTATCCTCATGATCATGTACACATTTAATAAAATCAGTATCCTCATGATTATGTACACATTTAATAAAATCAGTATTTTCATGATTATGTACATATTTAATAAAATCAGTATCCTCATGATTATGTACACATTTAATAAAATCAGTATCCTCATGATTATGTACACATTTAATAAAATCAGTATCCTCATGATTATGTACACATTTAATAAAATCAGTATCCTCATGATTATGTACACATTTAATAAAATCAGTATTTTCATGATTATGTACACTAACTTCTTTCCAATTCCTTCATATGCAGCTGTAGTTACTGTAGCACAAAATTATAAATCAGGGCTGATCAAGTTTTTTTTAATCAACTTGTCCAAGACAAGTACCAGAAGTTTCTAATAATTCACTTGTTCCACAAAACTTTTCACTAGTCCCAAAATTTCAATTAATTGCCTAGATTTGATGAGATGAATGCATTTTAATCCATAGAAAGAACAAAAGAAATACATGTATAACATATTTATTTTTTCAATGGTCTTAATGTGTCAAAATCATAGGTTGATATTAAACATTTTGCTACTTTAGTCACATATGTTTTAGAAGCTGGATTTGAAAGAACATACATATCTGCCACCTGGACCAGCACTAAGCCAGCAGTTGATAGCTGTGTGTGGGATATTGTTTGCAATAACTACAAAACATCTTTCCTTTAGCTGTTCTGAGTCACCAAATTCCAGCTATGGGTAATTATCAACCCAACATGGCTGAAAATTTCTCTGTTTCTAAGTTTTGTCATACCAGATATTTTTGGCTACCAGAGTCTGGCTTATGTCTCTTTGGAGAAATAGTTACCTCAGACTCGGTGACAGCCTTTATGTTTTATCCCTCCCCATTCACATGAATCTTCCATTTCCGAATCTTTATCATTACCTTACTTGCGAAAATAATTTAGTAAACTTAATTTATCCACATATTAAAGATCACCTTGCTTGACATTTACTTCTAAAATGATTATGACATACAATTTGTCATTTAAATATAAACACAGCTCCATAATTAGTGTAATTGTTTTGATTCAAATGCAATATCACATGTGGACAGTTGATCCTCTGTATAATCAGGGGTCATGCTACCAGGCAAAGTGGGCGAATAAGTCACTGAAAAAATGTAAGCTTTGCCTTCTTCTATTAGGAAAGTGAAAACAACTTTGCCCTGTCATTTTGTTTTTTAGATCTACACTGAGCGACAGTAGTTTATGGCTTTTTAGATGCTCCCTCAACTCAGCCAAGTAGTTGGTGTTAAGCCTCAGGTGAAATGTTGCCTTGGCAGGTGTTCATGTCAAAACCATCAACAAAACAAACTCTTGCACATTCACAGGCATGTGTTTTAATAGCTGATTGACCAATTAACTCTTTCCCCCCTCTCAAGATATTGCGCGCCCGATTTCTGCAAGTTATCATATGATGATGAAAACTTAACTTGTGTTTCAAAACTAAATCATCTATATTTAAATAACAATTTTTGTTTTGAGAATAGAATTGGTGAAAGCACTTTCTAACATGTATATTTTGAAGATTTTAACTGCTGTGCTTGCATTATTTTCTTCATAAAGTCAGTTTGAAACCATAGGTGAACCTGATAAAAGGTAATAATGGCGGACATCGCTGTGTCATGGAAGTACGTCTTCATTAGACTGCCTGTTTTCGTGATTCACTGGGCACATACATTTAAGAAAATTATACAATTCGTAGAAAGCAAAGTGTAACTATTACGCAAAAACAGATTTAGCCTAAAAATAAAAATTTCTTGGTCAGACACATATTGGACAATGCTTGTGGAATCGATAAGAACAACAACAAAAATATACGTGTTTCTGATTACACTGGTTTTAAAATTAGGGTATGCAGGTAGGATTTTTTTTTGTTTTTCAAGTGCTTCAAAATAATGGGCAAAACTGGTTCAATTAGATGCACAAATCAATTTTGGCAAAGTGTTTTTTGTTGGGTTTTTTTTGTTTTGTTTTTTACAATGGGGGAAAAAAGTGCTAGGGTCGGCAATGAGAAACAGGGACAGTCGGACAACCAGAAACACACATATACATGTATTTTTTGTGGCCTAAGCGCTGTAACTTAAGGTCAATGTTGTTTTCTTACATCACTCATTTTTGTGAAAATACGAGAAAAAGTAGCAAAGAAAAAAATATCCAACCAATACACAACTTTAGTCATTTTGTAAACAACATATTTACTGCATTTAAGTTCAAGGTCAGTCTTGTTTACATAGCATTTAACAATTAGATTGGAATTTTCCATATCTTTCGGTGAGAAAAGTCAGGCATGCACAGGAAATTTCCATTCGAGTTACTCGTATTCTAGAATATTATCTCAGGTGACTTGTCCTTATATTTATACAGGTTTGGTAAACAAGATTTCATTCCTATACTAAACTTCATATTATTAAGATCAGTCTATCAAGGAATTTATTTTAGTAATCAGATGTTACAGTTGTAAAAATCAGAGCAAATTCAGTGAGAGGAATTATTTATTTGAAATATTCATTGGAATTACTAAAAGTGCTCATTCTCATACTGGATTAATACTTGACTTTGGGATTTTTGTGAATTTATTCAAAGATATTCTGGATTACATCATTCAGGCATATCAGAACAGTCGAGACTACTGACACATCAGGACATTCAATGCTACTGGAATTCATTCGGAACATTCTATATTTAGGACTTGTGATTAGGACACTTAGGATTATTGGATTATTTTAAGTCCACTACAAACTCTGGAACTCACTTCTCCAGGGGTCACGCTACCAGGCGAAGTGGGCGACTAAGTTGCCGAAAAAATGTAAACTTCACCTTCTTCTGTTAAGAAAGCGAAAACGACTTCGCCCTGTCTATTTTTTTTTTTTTTTTTTTTTTTAAATCTACACCAAGTGTTAGGACTTTTGAGATGCTCCCTCAACCCAGCCAAGTAGTTAGTATTGAATTAAGTCCTAGGCAAAATGGATTGCATTATGCTGGCAGGTGTTCATAGCAATTGCGTTAACAAAACAAACTCTTGCGCATTCACAGGCAAGTGCTTTAATAGCTGATTGACCAAATCACTCTTTTCCCCGCAAGATACTGCTGCCCAATTTCCGCAAGTTATCATTATGATGATGAAAACTTAACTTGTGTTTCGAAACTAAATCATCGATGTGTAAATAACAATTTGTTTTTATAATAGAATTGGTGAAAGCACTTTCTAATTTATATTCTGAAGCTTTAAACTGCCCTGCTTGCATTATTTTCTTCATAAAATCAGTTTGAAACCGCCAGTTAACCTGCTAAGGGATAATAATGGCGGACATCGCCGTGTCTTGGAAGTACGTCTTCATTAGACTGTCTATTGTCGTAATTCACTGGACACGCACATTTAAGGAATTTATACAATTCGTAGAAAGCAAAGTGTAACTATTATGTGATAAAAAATTTAGCCTAAAAATAAAACGTGTTGGTCAGAAACGTATGGGACAATGCTAGTGGAATCAATAAGCACTGTAACTAAAGGTCAAGGTTGTTTCTCACAGTTCGAATTTTTTTGAAAATACGAGAACAAGTAGCAAAGAAAAAAAATATCCAACCAATACACAACGTTATTATGAGTATGTAGACAAATATTAAAACCATACATTTTCAATCCTATCTAGAGATTGTTGTAACGAAGCTAGAAAGTGAGTGGTCATATGAAGAAAATCCCTCTTTCTAAAAACAGATGCATCTACTTTTTAAAATTTCACCAAATAATAAGTCAAAAGATTCACATTTAATTTAAAATCAGCTCCCTCAACATGCAGTTGTAAAGTTGAGATTACTCATCAGTGACCACTGTGGTTTGAATGGCTGAACACTATGACGTTGAAGACACACATATACATGTGCTCTCAAGTGAGTGTTATAGCCTAATATAGGGGTTGTTTCGAACTAATTTAGAAATGTTTTTGACTGCTATTTGCTAGTGAAGAAACTAACAAAAAATAAAATTTGTTCTTTAAGTGGTAGCTGCTTAAGTATTTTACCTATTTTTAATTACAATACTGTAATCTACGTACTCCTGTCAGTTAAAATTAATTACAATGTATTGTTTCTGCTATGCTTTTTTGAAGTCATATGGCCAAAATACATTGCATATTTCCTTCCATCTAAACATGTACTCTTTCAAGTATGAAAACACTGCATATGAGTATGATACATTCATATACTTACAAAATGTGTTTATAATATACATACAATATAGGAGAATTTTCTACTTGAAGATAATGTTAAATGCAAATATGCATAATGACAAATACAGGGCACAATTCAAATAAGAAAACCAAAGCAAACACACACACACACACACACATATATGCTGCCACTTCTCCCTGTTCTGTTCTCACTTCTCCCTATTCTGTCCAAAAGGAGAAGTCACTTCTCCCTAAAATTCAAGTCTAGCTTGACCCCTGCTTCTCTGTAATGAACTGTATTTGTGAAACAAAGTTTTTTATTCACCAAGTACTCATTTCGCTTGGTTGCCTTACTATCTTTGATCACATTTGTGAATGAGTAGGCTAATTTAAGGTAGTTTAATTATATTACTTACATAATATTTATAACAGCGTTTGATTGATCAATTGAAATGAGTTGACCTGACATATGACCATGACCACTAGCTCTTACACAGGTAGGATTTGCATGCCTTTTAACTTTTCTTTTATTCCACCCCCTTTATTTGATTTGATACAAAAGATGTAATTAACGTGATAATACAAAGCAGGTCTGCTTTTAATTAAGCGTAACAACACAACAAATACTTCCCAAAGTCGGAATTTTAAAAAAACGGTCGGCACTTAATTAGGTTATCAAGGAAGCACTTCCGGACATAGCTGTGATGGTTGAATGATTTTTTTCATGTTTGAATACAAGAGGGCATATTGCATTTATGATGATTACACTGAAACCGAATTAAAAGATAGGACTAAAAGACAAATTTCACTTGACAAAACTTATTTAATTGGTATTTATTTTTTAAAGTGTTGCCACCATTAGGCATTAGAGACATTTTCATTGATCAAAATTTTGTCGAATACTGTAATTTACAGTGTACTGAGAACATTGCTTGGAAAGAAAATTTAACAAAATATAAGACTTCTTATTCAAAGTTGAGAATTTCATGATGTTGATTCAAATTTCCGGGTACTAACCACCGTTTTGTACGATAAAACAAGCGATATATCAAGGTTGCATTTACCAATTTTGATCATGATTTTTTTCACATTCAACAAATAGGGGCCAATTTTTAAAGTATTTTCTAACAAAATAAATGGAATCCACGCCTGACCCCGCATTATAAGTGGGTTCACAAGTAATCCGGGCATGAGTTATTGAGGGAGTGGTGTACTTGTATCTATAGTTATTTGGATTTTAATAATTTAAAAATATTACCTGTAAATTAGATATTACCCACCACAAAGTGAAGTGTCCATCAGTGCTGTTTACCGGGGTGTTTACTAGTATGTATATTGATTCCATTCTTGTGCAACTCCGAACAACCTGTATTTGTATTATATTTTGTGTTTTGCTGCATAACAGTTTGTGTCTGATGCAACAAAAGTTTTGATTTAATTTGTATTTTCCTTTTCATTAAGTCAGAGCTAATTCCCAAGTGATATTTCCCAAGTTATCTGCCAGTGCACGTGGGCCGATAAGCCCTTGACTTGTAAAGGCAGCACTCACTTTGTTTTCAAGTTGACAATCCTTCTGATCAAGCCACGAATTTGATACTTGTTCTGTGCCAAGTAGAGTTCTACAACTTTCTGTCCATGTTTGACCTTAATCCCTTAGCTTGTAAAGGCAACACTCTCTTTGTTTTCCCATGTGACAACCCTTTAATCAAGCTGCGAATCTGATACTTGTTCAGTGTCAAGTACAGAGTGGTTAGTTGAACTCCCTGTGATCTTGCCATACAATTGACACCTGTTCATTGCATCCTTTAATAGATTTCACTTATGATCAAAGCGTCACTTATAGAGCCCAAGCTCAGTCTCCACATAAGCACCTGCATATGAGAGTCAAGATGAGGAATCGGAGTCTGACAATATTTATGATGACTAAACAATGATAGAGGATTTCAGAACTTTATTTGGTCACTCTAACGATGAGGTTGAATTCTCGAGCCTTGTACCAGATGACATCATACAGTGACATTTATAGGATACTGTGAATCACAAAAGTGTGGACTTGACTTTCATTGTTTATTTGTAAGATATGTGGAATTAACATATTACGGGATATTGTGAATTGGATCTTTCTGGGCTACTATTATTATACCGGTATGTGACCTATAATAGAATTCATGGATTTATCATATAAATGGATTTAAAATGTCAAGCATTATGGATTTCTATGGATTTTATGATACGAAGGTAGATAAAATGTAAGTTGTCAATTTATTTGTGTTACATTCCACACAATAATATAACTATTTTACACTGGTTTTGTCTTTATTTTTCCTATCTATCCAGTTTGGCTTATTTATTTGTCCAAAGTGCAACTCTGACTCACTGATGAAAAGTCACCCATTTAGATGGATCTGACTTGCAAAATACACCCTGACTTAAAGGTGGGTCAAAGAGAAATTAGGTTTTTACAGCCCTAAAAGGGATGGATCGACTTATAGTTGAGTCGACTTATAATCGAGTACATACATTAGTTCTTTCTGTCTCCTACAATAATATATAATAATAATAATAATAATGTCTAAATTAGTTATTCTTTTAAATGTAGTCGAAGCACCAGCATTTTAAATGCTACTTATTAATGAATTTGTGAAAAAAAAATAATAACTAATAATTCCCTTTTACTCAGACTGCATTGTTGTGGAATGTTTCACATATAATTAAAAAAAAGGATTAAACTGCTGATACTTTACTACATGACATTTTATGATTCTGACATTTTGTAACTCAAATTTTGTCTCCCTTTATTTTAACTGTACCTTTATAGTGGAAGGTATCTTTCACAGTATATGCAGTATACATGTACTGACTTTGATTTTTACCTGTGCAAGCATCCACGTCACAACCATGCACATTATGATGTAAATTAGGCTGTTCCAGCTATTAAAAATAGTGTGGTTGCAACATAGTATGGTTTTAAATTTGTAAGATATGAAGGAATTAAATAATCCTCAGCTAGACTGTAACTGTGCCAGGTAAATACTTAAAAAGACAGAAGGTGGGGTACAATTCATAATGAATCGGAGGTTGACTATAGTGGGAAACAGAAATCATGAACATCTTTAAAAAGGCTCAAAACTTAAAATTATGTTTTGTACCTTCAAAATTAAAATACTTTCAAAATGATGTATCGTTTATATATGGTTAATTTTTTCTCCTCGAAATTTCATGTTCCATAGCTACAATTTCGTGTTCTCAACATAATTCTCTCCCAAATATGTTATATTTCTGCTAGTCATGGTTTTCTGTATAGTGCTAACAACATCTTTTACAAACAAATATAAAAAGGCTGCAATAAATAAAGTGGCATATACACTGTTTGTCTCAAGAACAGCAAGGAATGTTTTTAAAACAATCGAAATTTGGGAGCTATGAAGCTTACCAATCGCATGAAAATGTCAATGATCTGCATGCGTCTTGAACATCCTCTAGAATTGAATCACTAAACTAATCTACATTTCTGCCACATTTATGGGTAATCGGTGAAAAAAGTGTGTTTAAATAAGACATCGTTCATATTAATACGGAGGATACCGTGTAAGTGTATGACTTGTCCCGGAAAGGTGGGCCAGGAATTGCTTACACGCGACGAACGTTATTCTGCAATGTAACACAGACTGTCATGTTTACCTACGAAAATTCGGAAGTGAGTGGAATTTCTTGGTAACATTCTTGTTGTGTTCATGTTTAAAGTATTTGCCTATTTAATAGTTACATAAACGTACTTTCCGAAATAAATTTTCTCTTCAATCTATATTTTGCTAATAATAACATTGTTTAAAAAGTTCACACAATTTGTTATTTTTTTCGCATCATTTGTCTTGGTTCAAGAATATCTGACAAATTATCTTTTTATTTTTTGTTGTAATACATTTGTATATTGGTCAGTACCTGAATAATTCTTTATTATGAGACCTTGCGTTAACCGGAGACCAGCATCTTCGTGAAAATCTAAGTTTGCTATCTAGATTATTTCTATACTTTCGTATTTATCATGTTGTACACCTAAAATAACTTTTATGAATTCAAACTATGCTTAATTACTTGAGTTATAAAGGTCCAAAAGAGCGGTCTGGAAGATATAAATTAATTTGGTTTATCATAGTACCTGGAAGTGAAACAAAATTCGGAATTAGTGCTATACACAATTCCTATATATGGCCGTCCCCGCTGATTCTTTTTTGGTACGGCCATTCCCAGTCTTCAATGGTGGATGGAGGGGAATTATCCCTTGTAAATAATTTGGAACCAACTACAAATATTTCTACCTCTATGCCTTTTTTTTTTTTTTTTTTTTTAATGTTTACGGGTGATAAATTGGTGTCAAGGTGCTATGATTTAAAGCTGAACAATCTTCTGCACATTGTCCCATGCATACATGTATGAACCACTCTGGTACGGCCATGGCCATACCGAAAGCGACGGCATTGCTATAAACATGCATAATTAATAGCAAGTTACTTTCTTAGGATCTCTTGTACATCTTTTCAAAATTATGCTAGAGCTTTTTAACTGCTCAATAGTCCACGTATAATTCGGTATGACATGTTTATCAATTAGTCCGAGCTGTATGCAGACTGGTCAATCTAGCAAGTTATGGAACTTTTGTTCTGCCTGCAATGGTTTTGCAGAGAAAGTAATTCTTTTGGTGTCTTTTTTGTTCATATAAAGAATTTACAAGAGGTTTTAAAATTTTTACCAAGAAAATGTAAAAACCTTCGAATATATAACAATCGACACTGTATAATATATTACCAACTGAAGTAAAACATGATTATGATTTTATTTTACCTTTACTGAATAACATACATTTTTGTTTTGTTTTTCACCATCGATTTCTATCTCTTAATCGGTCAAATTCTTCAATCGATTTTGTGGACCAAACTTGAATTACCCAAGTACAGGTTTAAAGCACACATTTATGACAGCTTAATACACATGCTGCTTTTTTTTTTTTTTTTTTTTTTTTTGTATACTTTAAATATTACATAACAGAGATCAGATTTGTGTCTCTTATGAAATATGGAGTTTGATTTAGAATTTTGAGTTTTCAACATTTGTTACTTTGACTTAATCAATCAGCGAACGAAACGTCTAAAAGTATTTTCAACACTTGAAGCTACCGTATTTTTCAATCCTTGATAATCTGAATCTCCCATAAGTGCTCTATATTCTAAAAGCGTGTATAGGTTGTGATTAAAATGAACATGGAAAGAGTATTTCTTATGGTTTATAGTGAATATTTCGCCTTTTTAATGCTCCATATTTAATTTCCCAAAATGTCCTGTTTTTTAACATCTTTCTTGTAATATTCCGCAAAGTAACAACAAGCATCATGAAAGTCTTGTTGATTGATTAAAATCCAACATAAAAATGAATATTTGTAATGTAAAAATGCTTCTGAACGCATTAATTCGTTTGAAGTGGTTGATGGCTGTCAGTTTCCGTAAAATATGCTAGTATATCAAGATTACATCTGCTTCCAAAGTCTTTCCCTACAAGTTACATCTAGCAACTTTCCTTAAAAATCTTTATAATCAATCGATAGGTGGTAGTTATTCATCAAATTAAGAACTCTTTAATCTTTTGTTCCAAATGGTTTAAAATGAAGAAAGCATCCTTAAAATGAACGTTAATAAGCTATCTTAGATGCATTTCTAAATATTGGTATGTCTAGATCTGTATGTATAAGCGTTTAACGGCACATCAGCACAATTGGGGCTTTATGGTGCTAATTAAAAGTAAAGTTCACAAATGTAAAAATAAAGAATTATACAAAAACTTTAGGAACATAATTTACAACTAGCAACAAGAAAGGTGCGGAGACGTGAAATCTACACTGATTATATTTTGATACTGTGCCATGTGGACTCGTCTTTCATATTTGAATCGGCCATCATATGTGTGTGTGTGTGTGTGTGTGTGTGTGTGTGTGTGTGTGTGTGTGTGTGTGTGCCAAAAACGTAGCCTAGATTGAACCCTGAAGATTTTAAACTTGAATCAATGTATGAAGAAGAAAAGGATGCTCTGAATAATCATTAAAGAAAAGCTGAGACAATCCTTTGTCTGAGTTGTCATACATTTAATAAAATCAGCATCCTCATGAATATGTACACTAACTTCTTTCTAATGTCTTCTTATGTAGTTTTAGTAGTACAGCATATATTTTATATAATATTTATATGTAATATTTTATATAATACTTATATGTAATATTTTATATAATATTTATATGTAATATTTGATATAATATTTATATGTAACAGGTTTGAATTCATGGACGATAAGCAAATGCTAGTATTCATATTTTTTCATTTGACACGCTAAAATTCAAACCCCGCACATGAAATATAATCTATTAATATTTAATTGGACACAGGATTTTCTCGAAGATTATGCTCGTTTATTAAACATATCTCCTACACATAATGTGTCGATTAAATTAAACGTAACTAATGTCATGGATTATAAATCAACACAAGACTCTGATCGTACGCACAATGTGTAAATATGAAGAAAGATACCGTTCTCTCGGTGCGAAACAAATAATCTTTTAGTTAGTTTTATATCTTCCTAAAGACTGCATCTCAACACAGCTTTTTTGTATGCCATGTAAGCCAGAACACCAGTACCAAAGATGATTGTTGGTACCGCCAACACCACAGATGTCCTACGCTGTGGTTCTCGAGTGCGATTCTTCTCTGTATTGTGCGCTACATCATCTGCAAACTCTTTATACGTACTGTCATGTCCAAAAGAAGCCTCAGTGACTGCATGCATGTTCCTGCTAACTTTGTCAAGAAAAATCGTTGTCTTAATGTCCTTTTCAAAAGAAGCTCCCATGTTTGCATTGATGTTCCTGCTGACATCTTCATAAATCATTGCTGGCACAATGACCTTTTCAAAAGAAGCAACAACACCATCATGAACGTACTTGTAAACTTTGCCAGGAATTGTCGGCGAAGTGGTTGTAGATATCTTTCTCTTTGTAGTTTTACTGGATATATTGGCGGAAACTTTGTCACGTCGTTCATCTTGATGACGTGACGTAATCTTCTTTAAAGTTGAAGGAACGGCTTTAGCGCTTTTCCCATGAGGCCTGCTATTTATCTCAGTAGGAATGGTTGATATTGTTGTTTCTTTTTGCAGAACGTGTGTTGGGAATGGTGATGTTGATGTGACTTTGTGTTTCCTTTTTCCTGATGTCTGAAATTGCATATTTTTAAAAAGAGGCATCATGAAGCCCTCTTCCTCCTCCCAGGGTACGGACATGTAGGAGTCACTATTTGGGGCCACTAGATTCCTATTTTGTGTGGACTCCCTGTGGGTAATTTGTTTCCCTGTTACCTCATATACGATCCACTTCCATTCTATTCGGGTCCCAGCAGGCACGGAGAAGCATACCTCCCAGAAATCGTGCCAGACGTTATTAGCCAGAAGGGGGCGACTCTCGTCCCAGCAGCCAATAGCTTCGTGTGACCCAAAAATGCCGAGGCACTGTCCCTTAGGGTCCGGTACTGCAAATTTGGTCCTTAACTGTATTGTTACACACTGATATGGCATCTGAAAGAATGATGAAGAAACTATAAAGTTAGCTGGTATATTTATAATGTTTATTTATTTATTTTTATTTATTTTATGTACTGTTCTTCTCTTTCTTGTGATTTTCATTATCAATTTGAGTAACTTGCCGTGCGCCGACTGAGGAAACTGATTACCAGTGAGCGTCTGAATACAAAGGATGAAAGGGGCGTGATATTATTGTTATCCTTGGTGACAGGGGAGTGATATTTTTGTTATCCTCGGTGAAAGGGGTGAGGTATTGTTTTTATCCTCCTACGTACGAATGTTTCACCCGTACAATTAAAGTTTCTCCAGTACTTTCAGGTTCGGCATCGGGAATAAATGCACGACAAAGGTTTGAGACGACGTTCACCAAGATGACGCCGATGTCTGTATTATCTGCGTATGGACATTTGTTAATGACTAAATGAAAATACTTTAGAGTTTGGGGGAGAAAAAAAAGCTACATCAATCATCCGCATTAACTCTGTACACGTTGATATATGTTAATGGAAAGCAACAATGGTTAAACTTTTAGCGTTATTCTTCATACCATAATCAAAGTAAAATTTGTCTTTTCTTAATCAAATAATAGCCCTAAAGAAGTATATTGAAATTTGTGTTACTAATTCGTAGTTAAATGAAGAATTTTATATTGATTTTGGAGCGGAGGCATTCTCATTTGGTTCGTGCGTCCATCTGTTTTCTTTTTCGACTTTTGGAAAGTTAGGACTTTTTGGGGTGCAGTGGGAGCATATGTGTTTTATAAACACAGATCTAATCGTAGCATGAATTTCACAATATCACAGTATGTCACAACGATTTTACGGGGTGCGGGAAGAACATATGTGTTTTATAAAGACAAATCTAGTCGTAGCATGAATTTCACACTATCTCAGTATGTCACAACGATTTTACGGGGTGCCGAAAAAACATATGTGTTTTATAACGACAAATCTAGTCGTAGCATGAATTTCACAATATCACAGTATGTCATGACGATTTTACGGGGTGCGGGAAGAACATATGTGTTTTATAAAGACAAATCTAGTCATAGCATGAATTTCACAATATTACAGTATGTCACAACGATTTTACGGTGTGCGGGAAGAACATATGTGTTGACGACAGGCGCATACGCATTTACTTGTTTATTGTAATGAATAATATTTTCATAAACGTTCATGTTTAATGGGCATTTTTGTGTATGTATGTATGTATGTATGTATGTATGTATGTATGTATGTATGTATGTATGTATGTATGTATGTATGTATGTATGTATGTATCTATCTATCTATCTATCTATCTATCTATCTATCTATCTATCTATCTATCTATCTATCACTTCCACATCCTTGTATATCGAGTATTACGGGAAGGTGTCTATATACACACTATGAGGTGTGGGAAGAACCTTCGTGGCGACGACGGGTACATACTCTTTTTTCGAATACCACGGAAGGGATCTTTTCCTGCACAGGATGTGACTCTTCCTGAACAGAGGACCGCCATTTAACGGAAGATCAGAGGGACAACAGACTGTGTAGCAGCATACCCGCAAATTATGCTGATGGAAGTATTAAAAAACAAAAAATTATTGCTCCCACCGGGATTCAGAAACCTGGAACCTTTGTCAAACAGAAAAATGGCTATCTTAGTTATACCCGATTAATATGATGTAGTTTGCGACCTTTTGTTTTCATCATCACTCTGAAATCTCTTCCTGAGCTCTATCAGTCACGTCTTCGTTTTTTAAACAAAGCAGAATAATTACAATCTCACCGATGATTACAAATATAATGTATTTTAATAATTACTTTGAACGGTGGTATTACTTACCTGTGGGTTGTTCTCGGTTTAGATATAGATTAATTGAGCTAATGCTAAAAAGTGCTAGAAACTCGATGAAAACATTTTCTTTCGTAGAATAGCGTTGCCAGTATGATTACGACTTGTTACCTTAACGTTACGTCATTACTACAATGGCCTTGCGTTTTGCTCCTTGCAGTTGACGCATGCGCCGGCTCATTTCGCGACATCAACATCTTGTATTCTTTGTCATCGCTGATATGTTATATTCTGCCATCCTTGACATTCATATTCGTATGTGTCCGAATAATCTTTATTTTGTGCTCTTCTTGGTCTTGGTTCACTGATGTGTACAGTTTTTCTTTTTATGTCCACCGTTTGACATGGTAACATTTATTATTATTATTATCATTATTATTATTATTATTATCTGAAACTACAAGGAAAATCTTTACAAGACTTTGTCCTTATTACGAGGGTATATATAATTTAATCCCTAAAAGATAGTCAGTAAAATGGCATCGAATGAAAGCAAATTTAAAATGAAGATTGAAATCAGGGCGACATGTTAAGTATATTTATACTTCCATAAATAGTTAAGACTACAAAGAAATAAACTGTATACTAGTATACACTAGTGGATCTTTTATTGGCGATTCCTATATTTTAGAGAAAATCGGAACGTCACACAATGAGTTGCTGCATTGACAGTCATTTTGTTTGATTCTTTTCTGCTATTCTACACCCTCCTGGTATCAATCATATTTTTGCCTGACCATCCGTCTCAACTTTGCCATAAAAATTGTAGCCAGTAAAATGCAGTTGACCACATCCAATCTGTTTATGATGCTGGTTGATAGAATGGCACACAATGCTGTATCCTCCGGAGCAGAGAATGCTGGATAGACAGAAAGAAAAAAGATATAGATACTTTTTCTATGTGTTTGTGTGGAATGATAGCAAGAAGAGGAATAGCCATCAAAGGAATGGTTGATCCCCCACCCCCACCTACTGAAGCTATTACAAATGTAAAAGTCCTCCAGTGACTTTGATCTTGGACCTAGCAGCGCCAAAATCGATAGGCTTCTGCGTCTACCCATGGGTAAGTCGCATATAAAGTTTGGGACGAAAAGACTACAGCCAACAAAAGCTATGTTGTGGAAAACACCATGTGTGCGGACGGACGGACAAACAGAAACTATCGCTATATCCCAGCACCTTCGCTCCGTGGATAAAATTTATACTGTATTCGCTACCAGTGCACTGATAAACAAAATGAATACACTGAATACTGAATACAGATTCAATTTAAAATTATAATCTATTTAACAATTAATAAGTATGACTAACACAAATTACTCTAATTACATAATATTACAACAAGATACCTGATAAAGAAACTATATATCTCACCATTCTAAATCTTCACAAAAAATCTTGGACAATTTTCAAATTTTTAATAATCAACTTGCTGGAAACGTTTACTTTTAATAACCTTTGGTCGCCACTCACAACTGTCCAAACTCGTACAATTCATACAAAATAATTTGAAGTAAACCCATTTTATTCTAAATATCGAACTGATGAAATTTTTGTTTTCTTCAATTATATTTTGGATGAAATATCACTTCACCTTTCTTGCTTGTATTAAAGATAATATTTCGCGTATCACTTTCAATGAACTTTTCCAATTTGGTCCATGTTTCAACACAAATTTCCAAAGAAGAACAATCAACATTTACTTCGAAAGTTATTCGTCTTTCTCCTGAATAATTATCAAGTAATGTATTTGAACTTTTTTGTTTTTGTTTTTGTTTTTTGTTGTTTTTTCTCCCTTCTTTTCTTTAGTATCAATAGTAGTAAGTGCAGCAGATGTCGTGGTAGCAGATTCCTGACTTTCTTTTGGTGTTTCCTGATACATTTCTTGTTCTTGACTCTCGTGAAATTAAAGGATGGTATATTGACTTGTTTGCCTACCCTGGTCCATTTCTTGTTCTTGGATGTCAACCAGTAATCTCTCTTGAGACTCAATGATGACATCTTGACTCTCTCTGGACGCGTGGATTACTAGTGATTGCCCCTGCATCTCCCAAAAAAGAAACATAGAATTTTCGTTCGTAATTAATTATTACAATGTCATTCTTACATTTCATTCTTATGTCTTCATTCATCTTTTTCAAATATTCTGATAGCTGGCTGGTCCTTGTTTTCCAAGACTCATAAAAAAATAAAATAAATGACTTTTTGTGTATGCTAAGATATTTAAATAAATCATATTTAATTTTAAGCTAATTACGCGTTTATTACTGTCATTTCCACGATTTCGTTTGGTAATGTTCTATGATGGGGTTGCAAATCTAGAGTTTTGCTGATTTGCGCTGACTTTTGGAGGGTGGGGGTAAACAGAAATGGATGAAATAACCGAGGAAATGTTTTAGAAATGGTGCATGCAGACGCCTGGACCTTGTCTGATGCTATTTAGTGATAGTGCATTCCTAGGCTTGAGGTTAAATTGCGTACTGTAAACAAACTGCTACAAAATTACATTTTATGGCAATGTCATAGCCTTCTCATTAGGGTCAATAGAAACGTTGGATACTATTGATTTTTCGGACGTCACGCACAAATTCTGCATTTCCGGATAAGTGCTTTCCTTCGCCCTAGATAACAAACTGATCATGCAATTCCCTTTAGTCTCTATAGAAAAGATGGATAGTATTGATTTTTCAGACGTCACACCAAAACTCATTAATTTGTTCAATTTAGATTAATAATTTTTCAAAGCAGTGAATCTTTGTTCCATTATTTGTGATATTAAACAAATTTAAATTTATTATTGCGCTCCACTTAATGGAGAAAATACAATGTGATCTAGAAATTGGAGTACATTTTGAGTATTTTTGAAATATGAGTGGTCCAGCTCAGAAATATCACTATGGTCTAGGAAGTGGAGGATATTTTGTTTAAAAGAAATGAGTGGTCCAGCTCTCAATTATTACTGTGGTCTAGGAAGTTGATGGAATTTTATTTTTATAAATGAGTGGTCAAGAAATGTTCTCTTATAGGAGGGATACGATATTTTAAAAATTTAATTTCAACATTTTAAGTGGTCTAGAACTGTTCTCGTGTAGGAGGGATACCAGACTTAACAAAGTTAATGTTGAAATTTTTTAAAGTGGTCCAAAACATTCAGGGACATACTTCTAGTTTTGGATAGGAAAATTCACAGGACCTTGACGTTAAGTCATCAACAACACGCGCAGTCATTACAGACGTCAAATGAACAATTTTCACATACGACCATTATAGACGTACATCAAATGTATAAATACTGCACCGCAGGGAATGGGATCTTGGCGAGATAAAACGATAAAATAGAACATGAAAGATTTATATGTTTATAAAATATCGGGAAGTGTTTAAAATTGATGCAGAGTTATTTCTACTGATTCTCTGTCTCTTCGGTTTTAATTTCCCCGATAAGCAGACGTCAGTGTTCACATGACTTAATGTTTTCAGTATTGTGAAATATGATTATTAGAATCAGCATCAATTATTGTACATCAAATTTAGATATTTCCCAATATTTTATGAACATACACATCTTTTGTGTTCTTTTATTATCGTTTTATTTTAAAGGGTGGGTGGGGTGGGGGTGGATTCGAACTGTACTGGGGCATGATTGTTTACATTCGTCGCTTTCATTCCTTGTCTGTATTAGAGAGTATAGTCGGTTATGTGCGAACATTGTTTATTACAGGTTTGTAATGCTTGCGCGTGATTTTTGGATCAAGGTCGTGTGGGAAAATTCCACTCTGGGGATCAGAATTAATTTCTGACCCACAGATGGAATGTTTCTATCCTACAGCCTAACACTCAGAGTCGGAATCAATCGACTTTGCACGTTTCTTGGATTGAATTGTATCTATATATAGCTGATGTTTATCTTCTTATCATTGTAAAAAGTTGAACCGGTTATAATGGAATCCATGGATTGTTTAGTAGTTTGTGTGTTCTGTGATGACATTATAGCAGACAGGAACCGTGACCCATATTTCGTAACCAAGGACGTAGACGATGACATGTATAATTAACATTATAGAGAGACGATGACAAGCTGTTAACATTCTGATATAATATATATGGTATTATTCTATCCTTTTCTTCTGTTTCGTTTTCTTCTCTTTTGAGAAGTTGTGTACAGTTTGCTTCCAACCCTCTAAAGGGAAACTTTATACAGTCTAATTATTCTTTTTTTTTTTTTTTAAACTACAAAATATATCAATACAAGTCAACTAACATAAACCCACTAAAATCTAGAGCGGTAACTTAAAATGAATCACCAGCTTTATTGCATTTTGATGTGTCTAGGACAGAGTAAAATTACACGACTTTCATTGTCATCCGTAGATCCTCGGAACCCTTGATCCTAATACAGCCTTTAACACGACGTTCAAAGCCCGAATATATTTAATTATGAAAGAAAAGTTCCACACTACAAGCTGTTTATGCACAGAAATTTATGTTCGTGATTACGGAAGCAATCAAGCCGCAAGGACAATATGTTAGGTCAGTTGTAGTTATTAAACAGAAACCGTATAATCGACATGTTCATGTGTCGACACAATTGCATAGAAACATCCTACACAGAACTGTATATAAACTTGCCCTACACTGAAAGACAATGTCACGTTTTTATTATTCGCCATTGTTTTACTTCCTAAACTGTGCAGATGTGTGACAAGTATCTATTCCGACGATAAGTCAAAGTCGACGAAATGATGCAGAATCTACCATGTTAAGTAGTTTAAATTGTCAAGGTTCTTTGTATGCATAATATCATAGCGATTAAATCATATCGAATCGTGCTTACAATATTTGCCGTAAAGACTTATTTGTGTTTGTTTCTTTAGAGACTCAAACGTATGTTCATGGAGATGACCATTTGTAAATACTACACGATATATAACTCTGATAAAATTAATTCACTTTCTTCTTTTTTCTTCTCAAAACAGGTTCTTTGAGTCAGTGTATTTATCTAATATGCACATAAACATAAATCTATCAGTTTAAAAGCTAATTTATAGATGTAGACCAAGGAAACAAATCTAATATATTTTCAGAATTACATCGACTATTGTAACATGCATCCGTTGGGGCCTTAAAGTTGCTGTAGTATCATACTCGCTGTGCACCTCTGCCATCCCGGACTCCAGGGTTCGATTCCCACATCCGGCATATTAAAGGGTTAGTGGTTGCCCATGCACAGAGTGTGGTTGACTCTGGGCTTTCAGGTTTCCTCCGCCCCAAAGATCTGACACCACCACCTCGGTCCTTAATACAAGTTGTCAGAATTTTGGTACACGATAGATATCAACCACCAGGGTTCACGGTGTAACATGAATGAGGGGAGGAAATACGTTACTTCCTGTCCTCCCCCCCCCCCCCGAGCAATTGGAAGATACATTTTTACATGCTCAAAGGGGAGCATTTATTAATTACCAGGCTGTGTCCAGTGAGTAAAATGTATATCCCCAAGATCCCATATAGAGACCATAACATTTATGACGTAACTCCTGAACGGGTCTGTGTTATTTCTCATTGGGAAGAAAATAGTCACACACTAGCAATAGCAACTTCTGTATATATCTAGTTTTGTTTTCTTTAATACAACGTGTTGAATAACGCAGAGGCTGGAGTGTGAGGCATTTATACATTATTCTACTGACCAAAGTCTGAGTGTACACAGTCTAAATTGGAGGGTGGAGAAGGGAAAAATGTGCTACAAAATAATGTTTGAATGTTAGCTGTCATTGATTTGTACCTCTGACGTCACAGTGATGTCCCAGTGGAATCCCCAATAAACCCGTGGTGTGTCAGGATATGTTTCCCTTCGGACACGGGGTCGAGGCCCTATCTTTTCGGCCCCCGTAAAAATTGAAATGAGGAAATTTATTTACGCTTCCTGGGGGGAGGGGGGGGGGGATCACAGGCCATATGCAAGTTAATTTTCAGCTTGAAATCGTTCACTCTTAAATTTAAAACCTTTATAGAATGCACATAATAAGTGTAGGACAAAACGAACATTGTAGCCATACTTAATTTTCTCTCACGCATTCTGCAGAAAAAGTAAAACAAACGACACAGCTGTAAGGAATAGTTTTCTTATGACTGATACCGACTTGAATAACTAATGATTTTAATAGACACCTCAAGTAAAACAAACCCGCGTAGTTTGCTCATTTGTAGCCCTGAGTATTAATATAAGGTTATTATACAGTGAAGTGTACATTATGGATTTTTATTATACGTGACCTTGTTGTGCTGAAAAACTTGTATTGAAAGAGACCCCCTATTTCAGTACAACATGGTGGAGTGCAGTACCTTACTGCATGATAATATAAGCGACCTCTACTTCCTGTCTGCTAAGGAGAGTCCGTTGAAAAAATTCCACTCAATAATAAAGTCAACAAAAATGTATAATGAAGTAACACATGGAGGAAGATGGAAAGATGTCATCATAACAAAATATTCATTTGAGTCACACATACACTTATCACTCCAGCAAAGGAACACTCTTTGCCTGCACTCTTGTAAGTTAAGAAATAGAGACTAAAATTAATTTTCGATGGCTTGAGACAAAATCATTTCAATAAAATGTTCCAGAACAAAATAAGCTTTTCAGTGTTTGAAAAAGTGAAATAATGATTGGAAATCAAACAGTTACCCTAAAACACAAAAGCTGAAGATTTGCTTTATTACTATTATTTTGTTTAAAGGAAAAAATGACTATTTATTTACTTGAATATTCTTAGAAAGTTCGTTACCTAAAAGGGCGATGTACATTAATAATCACTAATAATGATTATATGCCAATGATATGATTCTATGCCAATGATAAAGGAATTTTGCTCAGATTTGAACTCGAGTGCTCTCAGTCACACCTATATATCTCGTTCGATTTTTTTTAACCACGTGACAGTAGTGGACGAATAGGATTTGGCAGACTGAATCCACCAACGAATAAAATGTGGCAAACTAGCGGTAAGTCTTCCGCTATTCTTACGCTAGCAACTGTACAATAATATGTTTCGTCATACTTCAATCTATAAAACATTTGTACATGTGATTTCTTACTCTGTAGAAACACTCTAATACTCAAACTCTGTATGATAAATTGACTATATAGATTTTAGCAGAAAAACAACAGTTCTACAATAGAAACATTGTAGCTGAATACAGCGAGGGGTGGGGGCGAAGAGGGCGGTGGCCCCGACGGCACTTTCTATGCGGCGACAATTTGGTAAGAGTACCGTATATATCATAAATAATACGAATGGAGTGGGGGCGTAATTTTGGTAGTTGGCCCAGGGCGGCACTTTGCCTCACTACGCCACTGGCTGAATAATGATAGAGAATAACCATTGCAACGATATGCATTGCTAAGGAGGTTGCAACTAGGCTCAACATAGTACCATTCTGTAACGGTATTACTCAATTAATCTATCAACTTGTTTTCGAACTAAATACAACATTTTTTGCTATTTAAAAAAAAAAAAAAAACGCTTTCGCAATAATTAAAAATGATTTCATTATTTCCAAAACACATCTTTCTGAAATTAAGAAGATTTTTTAATTATTTAAAGAGAATGTTTTCTAAATATAGAAGCCTTTTTCCGCTAATTCCAAATTGTATTAGCATTTACAAAAAGACTTTTTTGAAATAATTTTTTTTTTGTTATTTCGAAAACGTGTTTTTGAAATAAGGAAAATATTTTCGTTCTTTCTTTTTCGAAAAGATTCTCTCCAAATGACGAAACATTTTCATTATTTTAAACGACAAGACGTTTGGTTGTAACGAAAACATTTTCGTTATTTCCAAAACAAATTCCAGGTGTAGGAGTTTCAAAGTCCTCATAATATCACATCAACGTAGAGTGTACTTTAGTATATAGAATAATGGAAGGTACTTGTTCTTCTTGGTCTATGAAAATTTGTGTAAATCTCCCTCTCTCTCTCTCTCTCTCTCTCTCTCTCTCTCTCTCTCTCTCTCTCTCATTTTATTATAATATTTTACTAATTTCTCACCTTCTTGGATACACCAACCATCTTTTGAACACCTCCACTTGGCTTTATTATTTGTCAGAATTTGTCTTTTCCCAAATTCGTTGATATCCATGCCCGAAAATATTTTTTAAAGCAATCTGAACTTCAAACTGAAAAGGCACATGCTTGTTGTGTAGAACTTTTCCTTATATTTTTTACTATTGTTTTAAATACAGTTCATTTTAAAATTAGTTTACATCTCACTATTTTTCTTTCTATGAATATTAGTGACTATTATCTTTCTTAATTTGAGTACTCACAATAGAACCCGTCTCTCTCTCTCTCTCTCTCTCTCTCTCCCCCCCCCCCCCCCCTCTGTCTCTAGATATGTGTGTGAGAGAAATTAAAATTCATATGACATACCCGTGGGAATAAAAGTTTATTTAGTGAGTAAAACATTGTAATACATACGAATATTAACATCGTTTGAATGCTTGACTATCCCTATAGGAATCATGCATTAATGCATGGTCGTTGTAAACGGCAAACCGTGAATGCTCGATAGTCTTTCATGACCAGTAAACCAGTACATAATATATATATACCAAAATATTAATACCTGGAAGGATGGAATATGCACGGAAAGAACTATACTCCGGCACAATGTAAAAGTCAGATATTTGAGTACGACTGACGTCACGAAAAGACATATCCACCCAGAAAACGCAGCCAATTTCCTCGAAATTTCCTGTTGCCAATATTATACCTAATCGAAACTGTATTATTCACAAACTTGAAACTGAAGGATAAAAAGATATGTTTTCAAGAAGAAAAACGATGAAATGCTGGCCAACTGTACAACTCTGCAACTAGTCAATGGTTCTATAACACTAGACAAAATTCGTGTATAAGTTCATTCATTATATTTTTTCCGTCATCATTTAAACTATCGGTCGGCTGCATTGCCTCATCCTCTCCATCTGTAGATTGGATATATGCATTTTCGACAGAAAAAAGAGCAAGTGTTCTAATATTCTTAGCCTAACGCTATCTTGTTGACTTCGTTGAGTAAAGATCAGATTACTAGAAAGCTGGGGAACCGAACATAAGACGAGGATGCACTTTTTCACAGTGATCAATCACCCGGGCAAACTCTCTTTCCTCGAAACTACAATGGTAGCACCTGAACATTATTATTTTCTTCTGAAATTTGAATATATACAATTTTGAAATTAGAATATATACAATTTTGAAACTATAAGGAAAATAACGTTAAATGTATGACTCATCTAATGTTTTCAACGTTTAAAAACATAAATTAGACATCATAAATCAGTTTGAAAACACCGTCTACGCGTAGAAAAAGTGTTAAGAATCAGATATTACAAATATAAATAGATGAGCATTTTTTTCCGCATTAATTCTTTTTGGGCTTTGAAGTTCGCCACACAATTCGTTTCTTACAAAATAAAAAATGTTCACCGAAACTGTATGGGTGAACATCAGTTGACCAAACTGTTGTTTCTGGGATGACAAACCTGTGAACTGTAACATTGTACAATGTCTAATGTAACTTTTGTAAAACGTTGAAAATCAGACCCTGGAAAAAAAACACACTCTGCTCATCTTTAGAATAAAAAAATAATGCATACACTACTAAGTAAAGATGTTAGCGTGCTTGACTAACGATCCAAAGAGTAGTTGTGAAGTAGATATTCTTCCCACACATCCTCGGGGGAGGGCCCAAAGCTCTCAGGGGCCTTAAACTGTTTTATTTATTATTTTTATACCAGCCCCACCCTTCACCCCCAATGGGCTGGTCTAAAGTTTTACAGGTGTTTGGGACCGGCCCGATGTGAATTTTTTTGTACCTCACTTCCCCACTCTGGGACTGTCCAAACTCCCAGGGAGCCTTAAAAGTGTTGACTTGCTTCAGTCAACCCACTAAAGACTGATCCAAAACGCTATTTTCCCGGCCGACCGTTACCCCCACCCCTACCCATCCCCGTTTGGCCGAAACTGGGAGTTTGAAATGCAGTCCTGGCACACATTCTTCTATATTTTAATAATCAATGAGGGAAAATGATTTGACATGAAAAGATTCTACTCTCTCTTCAGTCATATGTAGTGTTTAAATACACATGCGTAATAGCTGTCCAATATACACTCAAGATATTCCCCTACCACCAATATATTTTTGTGTAAAATTCAATGCAGATAAGTAAATTTACATGAATAGGATATACTCTACGCTTACTTGCAGTATTAAAACATACTGATTAAAATAATGGCTGACCAATACATCCTTAAAATACCATTTACATGCATACCGATTTTAGATATACAAGGATAAGGACACACTATGCAAAACATACTAAGCACATATATACGGTAAGTGTTATTGTATGACTAGGCACATGGGTTTAAAATTTGTATATTTTAGGCTGTCTGCTAAATAATAAAACGTAGGTAAATAGTTAAGCCTTCTAAATATTAAAACCAACATGCAGGCATTTGAAAGATGTTTACGAAAACACATGGCATATACAAATCGGCCGACGCCATTTACGTTACCCGCTCATGATAATCAATTTATAAGGGATGTTTAACCCTAGTACATTCAGCGCTGTCTGTGTTATCTGGTTTGTGAATAATGCATTTCAGTAAATGGGAATTAGGGTGCACAACCAGAAGAGTTCCCTATATGTAATAAAATCCGCTATAAAAAAAATTTAGACCTTCACCCAGTATGGAATATATGGTTTGATATTAGATATATTCACAGATATGACACAGATAGACAGGTTTTATTTGTTAAAAATTAATAATTTTTGTACAGATAAATTTTGGGGTCAGTCAAGACAGTTTTTGTTAAAACATAAACAGGTGCATTCTAAGTGAGTTGTTGACCGTGTTGGTATATGAGTTGGAAACTGGATCTGAGCTTACAACATACTGTGTGGTCCAACCCCGCACTTTAGTTAGTGACAGCTGTTAGCTCGTATTAATTCGCTCTCTAGTATGAAAGTCGAGTGCGTGTTGATCTTGAGTCAAAACTTATTACATACACACATTCACACAAGCAGTTACCTGCACTTCATTATCTCGATGTAACTGCTATACAGTTTGAATTACTTCCGGAATTCCTAGCGGGCGCATGCTGGGGGTAGGCCTCGAGTCAGGAGGTGGTTGTTGTTGTTCGAATGGTTTTGTTGCTTTCGTGATTTCCATTGCTTGGACGGCCAAAATACAGCTTATTTCATAAGCTCCTCAGAAGCCTCTGCTCTCCCGCTGGCTAACAATTCGTTTTTTGTCACTTTATCAATGACAACTGAAGTGTAGGCCTTGTGTGTGCTGAATCGTATTTCGTTTACGAGCGCCACATATTTTTCATGCTCATCGAGAATGAGCTTAAACTCATCCGCTATCTGCTAATGCCTTTGATCTGTGGTCCGCGATCGTATTAAGCTTGGCTTCAGCCAAGACACGGATTTCATCATGCCTTTTGGCTTTCATAGAGAAGCGGACGCTAATAACATTTCCTGCAATGGAAACTAGACCGCAATTCAAAACAGTGATCTCAAAGACAATCGCAATGGGGACAGCAATGATGGTTGACAGAATCCCGATGCCCGCCACACCGGTGCCAAGATACACGGCTGTCAGTGTGGTGTCAATGCTATCCACCACGTTTACTGCGCGCCGGTACATTTTGCAAAGACCACACTGCTGTTTAACCTCTGCGCGTAGGGAGTTTTCAACCTCACGCATCTCTAATCTGTCGACGTGGCGTACTGGCAAGACGGCGACGTGGTGAAAGAAAATGTGAGTTTCCTTTATATATTTAGATCCTGAAATGGCACGGTCAGTAACACGCCAGCCAACACGCTCGTCAAGAGTCAAAACCAGATTGTCTTCTGTTCACACCTTTTTTCCCCCCTGCGCCTGCTTGCTTTTCGGGCCGATCAATGTAATGCGACAGAACATGTCTTTTTCGAAGATCACACGGTTTTTTGGTGAGCTGAGTGATTGTAGAGGGGGATGTTATCAAGCTGGGTCACTAAAATCACACTGGGTACTAGTCCAAAAGCTGCAGCAGGTTGTCACGATCAGAATTAAGACTGCAACGTTTATCAAAATGTGTAAACGCGTACAAGGTTTACGCTAATCGAAACGATGCCGTTTAATCGAAACGATTAGAATCTCAACTCTCCACCCTATCTACCCGCTACTCTTATTGAACAGTTGACAGCTATTATAATGTGCATGTCGTGCCTTGCTCAACTTGCGATTGTTTCATTTGCTGTGCGTTCTTCACTTCGTATTATTACAGGTTCAGTTTGTAAGACATGTCTTTGTTGAACATATCTGACGAATACAGTAAAACATCCCTAGGATTATAGTGACTTTGTTTCCTACTGCTACACATATGTACATGATGAAAAATATCGATAATGGATCCGGATGCACTGCTAGAGGTGCGCATGGGATGCTTTTGTATGATCTACAATGACCAAGAAACTTTGCAGTGGCTTACAAACTTGAAACGGTGTTTCTTTTTTTTTATGTTACTAATCAAACGGTAACAAGCATGTTGTTTAAAGGTAAATACTGAAGTTTTAGGAACTTTTTCAGCATTATCAGTAAATGAACCTGACGTTTAATGTTGTGTAATGTGCGCCATAACTAATTCTCATTAACTTCTGCTCTTTTCCTAGCGATGCCACGTTCAATGTGAAAATCATAGATACATGCTTTAAAGAAAGAATTAACATAAAAATCTTACTAAACAATCATCTTAAATAAAAATGTGGTAATATATAATTTTATTGGAAATGGTTGTACCGGTGTCAATGACAGCCACATGCATGTTCGTTTACACGTTTACCGATTTTGTCAATGTTTACAGGCAGTAAACGAAACTTAACACGTGTAAACATTGCAGCCTTAATCAGAATGATATGCATCAACGTATAGATCACACGTCAACCGTCCCCTCCACATTCAGAGCATCTTTAGGAATTGTGTATCAGCGATGCCTGTAAATCATAATAAAATAAAAACTTGTGAGCTTTCATTATCACATTGTAGGATCTATGCATGAATAAGCATTGGATTTGTTATTTATGGTTTCTGATCAACTTAATGAGGATTATTAAAAAGAAAAGAAAAAAAAAAGAAACTTCTGTTGATACAAGACAGCTTCCCCCAGTGGTATGATTAGGTATATTTTTTATCAAAATAGTAAAAAATAGTGACAATCAGCGCACTTGTCTCGATCTTTTTTTTAAATGTTCAACTTTTCAGCTGGTACGTCTTTTTGTATTCAATTTACATAGCCATTTAACAAGATTTTATGGAATATCGCAGTCTGCCTCCATTTGCTTCAGAGCGTTTTTGGATAGAAATATCCTGTACAGTTGTTTTGTTCTATTTTATGTAGATATTCGTTCTCCAGTTGTTCTCAATCCCCATTCCTTATGATTTTTCATAGTTTTTTTTTTTTTTTAGGCATGTTATGTTCACCAGGACTCTCAAACCTCGACGTAAAGTTTCTCACGTGTAACTGCGCAAATAAGGTGCATACCATTATATGGCAGGTTATTGTTTGTGTACTTGGCATCTTTTTGCTTTCAATCAAAATATTTTCCATGCTAGCTGTTTACTTTCTCCTTAATATCAGGATACAATATAAATTCCATCATCTGTACTGTCAAGATATATATATTTTTTTAAAAGGTGATGTTGTTGGCAGGAGTTTGAAGTCGATGCAGCACAATGGTTTTTATTTCCTTTTTCTGAAGGCCGCATAGAAGTCTGGATTAGACTCTGTCTGGCTGTGCTGTGCCGGTTATAAGTCTGGATTAGACTTTGTCTGGCTGTGCTGTGCCTATACCAAGAAGTGCAGTTCACGTGATGCATATTTGGATCAGTTTTCACACGCTAAGCCTTTACGGCTCAATATCAAGTTATTCAATACATGCCATAGTTTTAATGAAGGACATTTTGGACGTTGCATAATTTCTAGACAATATAAAATTGATCATGTCATAAATACTCCTGAGGCATTTGTTACAAATAATAAATAACATCGACAAATCTAGTCATGTATTATAATTTGACATGCACCTATATCTGTCTTTCTCTAAATCTTTCCTCTTGTCTTTGTTGAGTGCAAGTTTTATTTGTGAATGATAAGTCAAGCAGTTGTATATTCCTTTAACTGTCTATATCGTTGATTTAGAGCTTTTATTTCCAGCTGCCCCCCCCCCCCCATTCCTTCATTGACATACACCAAGTCATAAAATCATAAAACCAATTACGCAAGGCGTAAGGATATTTATGTAGAGATGTGATGCGGTCATTGTCTCAACTGTTTTTTTTTACATTAGCACAGGCCCCTATAGGGTCATGCAGTGGACTGTTTCTTGTTCGCGTAACAGTGAAGGACCAATGATTTCTGTCAGTCTAGCGCAAGAAGACTGAGAATTTTATTTAGCGTCATTTGCTTGCCACTTTTTTTAAAAAGAAGGAACAGCCACATTTCTCATTTTTGCAAATATTGCTCGGACAATTTTTTCCTCCTCCCCCACTTTCCATCATATTCTGTGCCATTTGTGTACTCAGCTATGCTAATTTTCTTTTCATTTGCACCGTGTCACAGATTTGTTAAAAATATTTTTTACAAGGGTTAGTTCCCAGGGTTATCATGGTCCATCTATTAGTACTTAATGAAAAAAGCTTAAGTATGGCACTTGTACTTCCCCTTTATATGTCCTAACTGAGAAATGTTTTCAATGCGGGCGGTTTCAGCACCCAAGACTTTGTACTTCACGTAATGCATATTTTATAAAGTTTCACAGGCGAAGCTTTTCGGCCCTATATGAAGTTATTCAACACATGATATAATTTGTAATGAAGAACATTTTTGTGCATTCCATAATTTCTAGACAATTGCATAGTCATGTGTCATAATTACGAGACATTTTAATATGAAATGTCAAAATCTGTATCCTGCAACGACAAATCTAGTCATGTACTATAATTTATAATTTATACGGTGAGGCACGCCGTACCATTAAGACATTTATTGCCGGTACGGCCGTACCGGAAAGACGGGGGGTGGGGTGGGGGTGGGGGCGGTACAGTACCGCTAAGAGTTAAAATTCACTTGCAACACTGTTCGTGAGATCGATACCCCCGACCACAGCCCGGGTTGGTTGCATCGTTGTGACTTTGGGGAAGGCACTGGCTCCCATTTTCTGGGCATGATATGACCAATAATGGGTTTAAATTGCTGTTAAAACCAACAAAACAAACAAACTAAACCTTTCCTCTGTTCATTTTTGAGTACAAACTTTATGTGTGAATGATAATCCAAGTCGGTGTTAATTTCTCTTTACCGGAGACATCTACAGCGTGTGTTAAAAATGTATCTGCCTCTGCTGTCTATCTCTTTTAGTAGTAGTAATATGGTAGTTTTGTACTTTTGTTACTAATCATGGTCAAATCCTCACCCCAAATGACTTTGTGCTCATATTACACGAACCCAAGCGAACCTGCGAAATTTACCAACAGGCGTCCATGCAAGAGGATAGTCACGTCGGGTGAAAAGATTTGACCTTGTTGTAAGGCTTGAGTGGTCTTATGAGGGTTGTTGACGCGCCTGTACAGAACTTATAGAATGTTCTCAAATTCGTAATTAAACCTGTTACGTTTGTAAATAATACTGTCCTTTCACGAAGTAAAGGTTGGTCTTAGCCCAAAAGTAGCTTGCAAAAATAAAAAGCGCAATACGAAACGATTGTGGGGACACGTTAAAACTTTCTCCGACAAAGTTAACTGGAATTATACCCGTGTGGTTGACCAAAACACAACTCGATCAGTTCAATGCGGACAAACGAAAGAACACCTCAGTGACATTAAAATTATCCCAATGCAAAAGACTGGTGGAATATTTCCATTCCTCGCGGTCATTCCAGCGTTGTTAGCGGCTGCGGCTCCTGCGGTTGCAAAAGCAGCTGCGTTAGGGGCTGTCGGAACTGCATCCGGAATGGCAAAAGAAAGGTTTCCGAGCTGAAGTGGCCTTCGGTTGTGGCGTCGCCGTTGATGACAAAGTCAGTAAAATATTTCCGAGGTGTCTTTATGCGGGTTACACTTGGAGCCATGATCCCACGCAAGTGGGAAAGTGGCATTGTTAACCTGGATTCATCAGCAGGATCTGGAACTCATTGTGTTGCATATGTGGTAACGCCTCAGCATCTTTTATATTTTAACTCGTACGGACTGCACCGCCACGTTAAGCTGTTGATGTTTTAACCCGAGGCGGTGGTCCTGGACGACCGATGTTTTATTCAACGCTGCCGTTGCAAACTCGCATGGACGGTTGGACGGGGCAATATGCGGTCATCTTGTTTTTGAAACGTTGCGTGCACTTGAGCGTTCACCAACCCCGCAAACGCTTATTTATTTTACTTTAAACTTCACTTGACAGTATACAAAATGACTATTAACATTTACGTAAGCTCAACCGCCAGACGATGCGGTGCTGATGTGGATTTGACCAGGTTTGCAACAAAAACGGATTGGACCCAGTTTACCAGCCAGGTTGTTGCTGACGTTGACCCGAACGAGCTTGTGATTTTCCAAGATCAAACTGGAAAACTGAAAACGTCTAACGGGGACATTCAACAGATCGTTTTAAAAGCGGATTTGCCGGAATTTATCAGCCGGGCTGACACCAACCCAGGCTAGCTTATTATTGTAAGGCTGTGAGGCGCTGTCGCGAAAAACCTGGCTGAAATCATTGAAAACGGGGGAATCAGAGACTCTAACATGTCTATTGCGTTTATCAAAGACTATGCGATACTGCTAATGCTGATACAAAACGATACGTGGATGATGCTGTAGGTAACGAAACAATACGTGGAGGTAAAGGTTGCAAAGGTGCCATCACCACCACGCGTGGTAAATTCATGTAGTACAGTTAAAGGAATATTAACAAGTAAAGTAGAGGAAACAAAAGAAGGTTTAATAAATGGCCTATTTATTTTATCGCCTAACGTGGATGGCTTTGATAAACCTAAACCTCAAATCTTAAAGGTGGGCGAGTCTGGATCGTATTTATTCCTCATACATGGATATAAAAGTGGGTGGGGTGTAATAATAATAACGTTCAATAATGCCCTTGGTTTTTCTACAGTACTACCGTATACCACTAAAAATGATATTATTCGAGAACCTATCACATTTGCATTCTCAAGATCATTTATCGTTGGACATGAAATTCACTTCGAAGGAATCAGCGTCTATCCGGAAGGGTTCTTAAAAATCTTTGGCCTTTAAGTTTAAAATTTATCGTTACAAAAAAGTGGTTGAATCTGACCGCGGTGATTGCGGAATTTACCGACTGGGCGTTGGACCAACTGATAGCGGATGCTAACATCGATAGTAATTTTGTTCCACTTGTTAATCAATATCTCCCATAGAATGGTGTTACCAGGCATTCGTATATGCTGAAATATAATCTAAGCGACTGTAAGAGAGAAATCAACCGTTGGGACCACCCTGATGTACCATTCCCAACTCGAGGCCAGCTTGGAGTTATGGATTAGCACGTGAAAATGCCCGATCGTTGACTGCACCACCAGGCGTAAAAACCATTGAATGGATTGTTTCAATAATGATGAAGTAATCTTCAGCGGTGAATCCACCCCGGCGAAATACCCCAACGAGTTTGTTCAACCGACATTAACTCAGCTGAGAAGAGAAAGATATCGGCTGCTGTCTAACAAGAACGCACTTGTCAGTGTAACAGTTCTTGGGCGAAGACGAGTACAATCGTTTCAGACAATGACCAAGGGTGTAATCAATATGGTTCTATATGAGAGTAGTGCCCCGTACAATCGTTTCAGACACCAACCAAGGGTGTAATCAATAGGGTTCTATATGAGAGTAGTGCCTCAGGAACGCACAATTGCCGGAGATTTAAGTATTCCACATAAAGATATTTTCCATGATTGTATGGCAGTTGTGCCAGTAAAAAAGGGTAATAGGTTAGAAGTGCGTGTGCGTATGCGTGTTGCACCTGAACAAGGCATGGTTGTCGAGCAATCGTACTACGCAATAACATTATTAATAGAAGAATTACAATGGACCCTCAATGTTACCGACGTGAAAAAATAATCGAAGCGAAACTGCAACTGCGAGATGAAGTCTTTTAGAGAACCGCGTTGCTCGTGAAATACAAACGCGTGTGTGTGGTCGTTGATGCCATTTGTGGGGTTGCCGAGGTAGCAACTGTTCGCCTTGGCGTGGCGGGAATCACGGCCACGACAACTATTATAGGTGCACCAATCAGAATTATTGTCGGGGCTATATCAATTTTAACCGGTAACTCTGGTGGTGCTAGTAAAATAATTTCGATACGGCTACATTCGCGAATACGTGTCTATTCAGAACTTCTCGCGGCAGGACAAAGTAGTCTCAATACGATTGAGAAGCTGTACTCGGTGGCTATCGAAGATAAATAAGATCATTAGCACGGCTGAGTTAGAGATCGTGCTGGTGGAAATGGAAAACCACAGGCAACTCTGAGCACAGATACGCAGCCGGTTGGTAGCTGATATGCAGACAGTAAAAGTCGAGTACTTTCCTTTTAAAAACATAAAAAGTATATAAATGCCAAGAAAGCAAGCAGACCTTCCGCCGCAGAACTATTGCGGAAATACAGCGCCTGCATGGTTCCATTTCCGCAAAGAAGTCCACGAAATGTATCGAATCAGCTGAACCAGATTATATCAGATATGCAATGCTCTCAAATATTGCCAGGCTGTAAAAGCATATGGTATCAACCAACAAGGTCTACAGCATATAATTGATAGTATTAAGTCAAGGAAAACATCTGATATCGACAAAACTGATCTACAGCCCATAGTTTTTTTTAGTATTAGGTCAATAAAAAAAACATCTGATATCGACAAGAGTGAACTACAGCCCATACTTGATAATATCCGGATAATATTGACTATATTCTAAGAAATAAAATATCAGAACTAGATAAAAAATATGGGAATTTTTTTATAGCTAAAACCGACGAAAATATGCGATGGGATTACATAAGCTCATACCACTTACGATGGTTTCAGCATTAGCCGGACGCTTTACTGCAAAAATCATAAAACATTTCATGGAACAACGATTTTCAAAAGGAGACAAACGGTTGACAGAAGACTTGTTAGGTGAAGTTAGACAAGAAATCGACGAAGAACTGATGGAGTAAGGCGACTCACTGTGAATGTGGATGTGACTGCGTATGCGTTTGTTCTTGTAATTGTCACGTCACAATTTCAAAGACTTGTATACATAAATAGTAGTAATAAGGTAGTTTTTTGTTTGTTACTGATCCAGGTCAAATCTTTTCACCCCACATGACTATCCTCTTGCATGGACGCCTGTTAGAAACTTCTCGCGGATGCGGGTGTGGGTTCACGTGGATTCGCGTAATATGAGCACAACGTCATGTGGGGTGAGGATTTGACCTGGATCAGTAACAAAAACACAAAACTACCATATTACTACTACTCTTTTATTTAGAGCTTTCATTTCTGTCACCTACCCACCCTTTTATTTTTTTATTTTTTTTTTTATTTTTATTTTTTTAAATTTTTTTTTTTTTGCATACACCGAACCATAAATATTAGAACTATAACTGACATGGTGAAGAACGAGAGCGCTGTAAAAACTTTTCTATTATGTGTTGGAATGAAAGAAGAAACATGTTGACGAATCCCGATAGATCTATTTAATTGCCAACTGCTTTCTGTAATTGTTGTTTGAAAGTTTAAGTTTTTGTCTAAAGTAAAACTTAAGTAGTCACAGTTTTCGACTTTTTAACCTGTCTCATTTGTTGCTGAGAGAGTTACATAAATGGATATGATGTATTCCTACACCTTCACTGCTCAAATACACCTTTCTAAAGTGACACCATACTTCAGGAAGTACTTTTTTTTACAGAGCAATGTGGTCATTTTGAAAGATCAAGCTATATTAAATACAATCTAATTAAAATCGAAATCCTTGACATAGTTCATCTTCATTTTAATTGCATGAATAAAACAGTTTGTTTCTTGACCACCTTTGAAGTTATACATACTACACGTATAGATATTACTGGTAAAGTTATACATACTACACGTATAAATATTACTGGTAACGTTATACATACTACACGTATAAATATTACTGGTAAAGTTATACATACTACACGTATAAATATTACTGGTAACGTTATACATACTAAACGTATAAATATTACTGGTAAAGTTATACATACTACACATATAAATATTACTGGTAAAGTTATACATACTACACGTATAAATATTACTGGTAAAGTTATACATACTACACGTATAAATATTACTGGTAAAGTTATACATACTACACGTATAAATATTACTGGTAAAGTTATACATACTACACGTATAAATATTACTGGTAAAGTTATACATACTACACGTATAAATATTACTGGTAAAGTTATACATACTACACGTATAAATATTACTGGTAAAGTTATACATACTACACATATAAATATTACTGGTAAAGTTATACATACTACACATATAAATATTTCTGGTCAAATAGATTCTTTGTTGGCAGCAAAACCACGCTGCATTTATGTTTGCCACTACACCTTCAAAAATTCTATGGAGAACTCGCTTGTATATACTTGCTAATCCTGTAATGATTTGTGTGTGTGTGTGTGTTGGGGGGGGGGGCGGCGACTTAAAACATGACGAACGCTAAGCAGCTTATAATGACCACAAGTCAAAAGAATAAGGACCCTCAGACAAATACCACAATATTGGGGACATAGTGCTAACACAATATTGGGGACATAGTGCTAACACAATGCTGGGGACACAGCATTAGCCGATATGAATAATGTTTTTCCTTTTCACTTCATTTTCTTGTTGTAAGCAATAGGAGATCCGACATGATATTGTTCTTGATCATTTTATAATAAATTTTGTGTGTGTGTGTGTATGTGTGTTTGAACTATGTTCGTTGATAGTTTTGAGCACTGATTCAGTTAAAATCCCGAATATACAGCATTATTATTATTATTATTATTATTATTATTATTATTATTATTACCAATCCTCTTTCTCTTCCGCTCCTCCTTCATCTCCTCTTCCTTCTCCTCCTACTACTACTCCTCCTTCACCTCCTCATACTACTACTACTATTTTTATACTTGACCAACGAGTTGTCCTCCGCCTCCTTTTGTATTTATCTGACATCAACCACAAGTCGTGTTTGGTATATCTGAAAATAACAGAGGCGGAAAACAACTTGTTGGTCTATTGCTCTACTACTCCAGCTACTACAAAATTAACTACATGCATGCACATCACGTCATTGTTTTAAAAAGGCGTTTTTATTTATTTATTTATTTTTTCACTTAAACTATTATTTTTTTCCCCAAGAAACTTAGATGAAATTTCCTTCTCTTTTTTTTATTGCGAATGTTGGCGAAATTCCGTTTCCCTGTATCGCGCGCGTTCAATCATTAGAAGCCTTTCCGGCATGAGGCAAACCATCACTATATTGCCGATAGGCACAGTTGACTTGTATTTTTTATTACGTTTCATGTGTCCCGGACGTATTAATGTGATATTATTTCGATCTTTTCATTTCGGTAAATGTTTAAACGTCTTTCGATACGTTTCTAGTACTTTCATTTCCAGATCAGTCTATTTTAAGTTTTTAGTCCAGTAGCTTGAATTTGTGAATAATGACAGATAATAATTCAGTCGCCTCAGTGATACATAGACAGAAGACAAAAGATGGAGCTGAAAAGAATGCAGTTGAAGTGGGTAATGGACTGAAACCAATTTCTGCAATGGAAAAGTTAGTAAGATGGTTAATGTCTATCTATATACGTAACGTGTAACCTATTTTCGCGGTAAGCCTGGAGACTTGGTTTCTCCAATAGGCAGGGCTCTCAATAGTTTCAGGATGAGAAGTCTTCACTCATGGACCTCAGGTGTCCCCAGCCTATTTCAGAGAGTCCCTGGCATAAATCGTGAGTCCATCCCTTTCAAAAGGATAGAAAGGAAAATGAAAAAGTACATAATCGTTATTTTATTACATATCTGGATTAAATTCTCGGCCCCATATGATCACATTAGAGAGAAACTATTTTTCAGTACTTGAAAAAAAAACTTTATATCATACAGCACTCTACCATTTGCAAACAAATTTTTCAAATGAGTTACTTTACTTTTTCCTGTTCTTTGACTTAATAAATGTATGTATGTCGTTCTGGTTATCAAAGTCTTTAAGTACAGGGTGATTATCCATTATTCTGATTAATTTATTCACGGTTTCATTAATTTATTCACTGTTTCATTGTATGGAACATAATTTTTAACACTAATTTTGAGTCTTTACTCAACAGCATATGGGATTGGCTGTCTTTTTTGCATAGCACGGCAACCTTGAACAACAGTTAAATTATCTGGGTTAAATTCGTGATGGCTAAAGGCTGATAGCTGCAAGTTAGTATTTCCATTTCGAGTGACAGGATTTTGCTTTCCAGCAGTTTCACACCACTCACAAATTGCTTTTAATGTACCATCTAATTTCACTTTTTTTCAACCATGAGAACTGCTTCTCTCACTCAGGTCTCTAAGTTCTCACATTCATAGTTCTTAATTTTTGCTTTTTATTAACATTGGTGTCATTTTCATCACAAGTCCGCTTCCCAAAGAATGAAAACAGATTTTGCTGACTCATTTTTACAAGTCAAAGTAATTTTCTGTACTCTTTTAAAAAGTGTCTAAAGATACTGTAGTGTCCTAGTCTCAATCACACGTACTGAAGTAGCAGTTATTATTATTATTGGGGTGAAACAATTCATCGATATATCGATGCATCGATACTTTTGCCATATCGATACACATATCGATAGAAGAGGTGAAGAATCGATTCAAAACGATACTTACCATATACAAGTAACTTTAATCTTCAGCAGTCATGAATAATTATTTGTTGTTTGATTTTTTTTTCCTTTAAATTGAGAATACATCTGAGACAGCTGTCGCTGGCACAGGCACTCATTTTTGTCAGTAAAATAGACAAAATTATTGACAACACCCACTCGCCTTCTACAAATTAATACAAGATGATGTGGTTAAAAATCTGCCCCCCTCCTCGCCTGATTCAGTGCTAATTATTTATCCCATCAGCATGTTCAGCATAAAGGAGACATTCCTGATTTGTTCCCCATGTATGATGAAGTACTTTACTTGTCATTAAATAACCACTTTTACATGAAATTTTTTCTGTTGCTTTGTATCTTGTCTACTTGGATCGAAATTGAAGGCTACACTTCCTGTGTGTCATGCAGTGAAATATGTTACATTCAATTCTGATTGGTGGTTATTGTTTGTTGCAGTCCAGGGTAAACAATAACCACCAATCAGAACTTAATGTAGCTTATTTTCTGCGTGACACAGCAGAAGTATTGACATCCAAACTCGATCCAAGTAGATACAGAGCAACAGAGAAACTATGCGCAAAAGTGGTTATTAAATGATCTGTAAAGTACTTAAAATTGTCAGTTTTGTTATAGAAGGGGAATGCCTGTGGCCGCGGCAGTTGTTTTGCATCTGGAGGAAGTACAATGTGATAGATCTGGTTGTTAGTCATCTCCGCTACCACAGGACTTGTTCTAGATGAGATCTTCCTTGTACAAGGAAATTGCTCTATTCTGTTTTGAAGATAACACCATAATGTCTTTAAAGTTTAAGCGAAGACATGAAATTGTTAATAAGATGTTTTTAAAGCATTCATGCAGTGCAAAACAAAGGGCATGGTGGCCAAGATGAGTCCTGCATCCAATCAAGTGGAGCAGCCTGAAATGGCCTAAAAGGTTGAATTAAAATCACTGACAACTAACAGGTAGTCTGTTTGGAAGTATTTTTGTTATCTTGTCATGGATGAGAATGACATATGAGCAGATGCTAAGTCTCTGTCTGTCTGTAATCTGCCTACAGGAAATATAACCAATATGTCAACACACATACAAGGGCACCACCCTACCACTGACGGACCTTCTAAAGATGAAAAGACCATCAAGTTGATATGTGTATCGATAGTGTATCAAATCGTAGGCTGTGTATCGTGAATCGTATCGATACACATCACAGGTGTTTCGTTTCACCCCTAATTATTATTATGGCATGTTCATGATTTGACAGTATTGTCTAACTTAAACTCAGAGAAAGTTTTGATTGGTTTCATGATTTATGAACGTGTTGTAACCAATATAAACACTGTTAAAACAAGAAAGGGCATCATTTATTTTCCAAACAATCGCAGGTGCATACATACACATTCAACAGAACATTGGTTTCTTTGAAGTCATCACATCAGAGAAGGATTAACTGTTAATTAGTCACACCGGCTTCATGTCTGTTTACCTAAGTCTAGCCATTAGCTATTCCGCAGATCAGCCATGGCTGACAAAAAAATAAAATGGAAAGCTGTATGGGGGAAAATGAGGCGCATCATGGGGATGCATTATCAGTCTTTAGCCATCACAAATTTAAACCAGATCATTTAATTGTTGTTGAGGGTTGCCATGCTACACAAATAAGACAGTCAGTTCCATATGCTGTTGAGAATGCTCTTGAAATTAGTCTGAGAAATGATGGCTGCAATGAAACAATGAATTAAACAGCACTTTTAGACTTCAGTAACCAGAATGCAATATAAACAGTTTGCAGATGGTAGAGTGCAGTATGATATAAAGGTTTTTGGACAATTGCTTAAAATAGTTTCTCTCCAATTTGACCGTATGAGGCTGAGAATTTAATCCAGATATTTAATAAAATAACATGAGGTACTTTTTCATTTTTCTTGCTTTCCTTTTGAAAGTGACGGAATCATGAGTAATGCCCATGTACTCTAAGAAATAGGCCCAGGACTCCTGAGTTCCATGAGTGAAGAGTCGAAGACTTCTCATCCTGAAGGGGCCTCAGGTGGCCAAGTGGTCTAAGGCGCTTGTATTTACAGATTAGTCACATCTCACCTCTGTGTGTGTGGGTTGAGTCTTGGTTTGACCAACATGGGTGTGTGAGAAAGCTTGCAGGTAGATTCTCTGGTTCTTTCTCCACCAAATATACTGGCTGCCATGTATAGCCTATCATGTGCAGAAAAAATGTATTAAACCCACAAAACCAAAATCCTCATCCTGGTTCAGAAAAGATGCTTACTCAACAACCAATTACAGCTTTCAAAACTCCAGTATTTTGTTCAATGCTGAAAGTAATTTGGCAAAAGTGCACAGAAAAGCAATCCATTATGTGTGCACATGACTTGAGACCCCTCATCATAGTGGTGGAGGGAAGGTTTAAAAAGTGTCTGTGCTGAGCAAAACTCCTTACATTGTTTCCTTTTTTAATTCTTATTTGAAACATTCATGTTGATACTAGATACATTATAATAAGGGTGTGTGGTTTTACCAGTATATTTGTATAATGGGTACTGTGGCATGGAATATGCCAGTATGTGTACCACCATACATTACCAGTGAACCAGCTTTCACAGTACTTCTATAAATAGAATTTTTAAAAATTTCCATTTCAGCTTTCATTTGTTTCATTTGAATGTTTTCTCTCGTTCAGTGTCTGTTGTTCTAAAATCCCCCAAAAGATTTCTGAAAGCATGGTTCATTTTTAGACTGACTGTTCTTTTTCATTTTTGGTTCAAGAAAGTTCCCTCTATGGTGCACATAGCCTGCATAAAAGACCCAAGAAAATAAAGATAAATGATCATTTCAGTTGATTTTACCAAACAGTGGACATCGTTATTTTAGAAGACAAGGAAATTGTTGAACACCATGCTATAGTCTCTTTTTACAACAACTGGTTCAAAAGCATACAATGCTGGAAAAATGAATATTTATTGCACAAATTAATAAATCCATGATGCAAGTGCCTGTGATAATGATATATGTTTGAATTTCTTAAAAAAAACAAGAAACGGGTACGGATATTTGCGTTCCATGTTTTTTCTAAATGACCCCCACTTTTTGAACCAGGTAGTGATCATTGGGCCCCACTTAAAATTTTTGGAATGAACACTTTAAAAGATGTGTCTGCCAAGAAAACTGTTGAACTGCATGTTGCATAGCAGTGACCCCAAATGGCGGACATGGAACCTGAAATCTTGCATGAGCTGGTGCAGAATAAAAAGGCAAAATCACTGATCTGGCAGCATTTTTGGCTGCAGTTCTTCAAAAACAACATGGAAAAATAATGTATAACTTTGCCATTTGTTGGGAATGTAATGCAGAGGTTAAGGTCACTGGTGAGACATTGAACTTGACTGCCAACATTTGCCGACATCATAGCCACCAATGCAGCAGAGTTGAGAAGATGCACATTAATCAAACAGGATTCTGTCTCCTGTGGCTCAGACTTGCCCACATGTAAGGATGTTTCACAATCATTGTTCACGTAAAATAATTTAAAAGAAGTTCTTGTTCACTCTTTAATATAACTTTACCTTGACTTCTTGTTCACTCTTTAATATTATTTTGCACTTTCTACTGATTTTCCTCAATGTATTGCAATTCATATTGCAATACACTGTCCTAAATCACAATATATCAGAGTAGAAAAATTCTGGTGATACCCAACCCTACATGATTTTAAGCTTTATATGGTGAATGCCTGTCTTATCTACAAGTGATTGCTACATCATCTAGGTTTCATGTGCCTATTGTTTTTTCAAACATGTTTTGAGACCACCCCCTGCTTGTAGTGGGTGACTGCCTGATGTAACAGTGTTGCTACTCTTCTTGAATTAACCTTCTGGTATATATGGAATGTACATGTGCCATGTGGTATGTATATACATGTCAACAGAGTAAATATTAAATCTTGAGTAGCAATTAGTTTGGATGAAAGAAAAATTTAGTCTTGTTACTACACTGATAAGCTGCTTATGTGGTAGTTACCTTAATACCTAGTGAAAACTAGCACACAGTAATACATGTATGTATATTCAGCTGATATTTTGCTGATGTCATTTAAACATATGGGTAAAATGTAACAAAGGACTAGGGACTATTGATCACTGTAATGGCCTCAGAAAATGTCCAAAATGTATTTTCTTTATTTTAAAAGCTGTTTTTTTTATTTTGTATAGACATACCTTTGTCTTAAATAATACGTTTTATTTTCATATTTATCGCGTGCAATGACATCATCTGCAGCTGCGCGTGAGGCGTAGAATGCGGAAAATGTGAAAAATTTGTCTGACTATAATGTATTTATATATATTAAACTATTCCCGCAGCCATGAAACAACGGGAAACTTTCAAGACGTTTCCCTTATTAGATAAGTTGTAATCTCAGAAAATTGTATGTTGTTTCACTCATGTGGGATACGGTAATTTTAAAGAACATGGTTAGATAATATGGCAGGTAACAGTGACATTTTTATCGCAGCAGCAGTTTACAAGGTATGTAACTTTCATTTTACAAATATTATGTCACAATAAATGAGTAAAGTATGAAATTAAATGCAGTTTTACTTTATCAGACACACATATCCTTTAGAAATTAAGGAAAATCTTTACCCAGTTGAAATATTTCCAGGTGGTGTTGATTTGCAGACGACGAGTTTTATGAAGAAATAAGCAAATCCAGCTTGGTTTATAAAATATTTGTATCAGACTGGTATTTTGGACAAATATTTCTCTATAAGAGCATTATATACAGTGGTATGCAATACTGTGAAACTTTTGTTAATTCGTTTTGAATTGTTTGGTTAAAAAATTCCAATCATAAAAAGCGATTGAGGGTCTATGCAGTTTCCGTACGGAATCAGTCAGGCCTACCTCACGTTCATCACTTATTGAAGACTCAATGTAGTACAATTTGAAATGGCAGAATAAATAATTAACATTCAATATAAGGTACATTTTGTCTCATCAATAATAAAGATAATCCATGAGAATTAACGACAGTGCGGTAACTGGTGCCAGATTCTCTAGGGGACTCTAGTTCCAAACTCACTATGTTTATAACTGGAAGGGTTAGTGAGGAAACGCACTATGAAAAGAGTATTTATATTGATTTGCAAACATGCATAAACCATATCTTATATAAACAGTCTACTAAACACCATAAATATTTAATAGAAAGATAATCCATGTGGCTGCTACAGAATACAAAAAATCTTTATATAGCTCATATAAATACAAATCATGTATACATAGTTTCGTGGTCCAATGGTAAAATGTCCACTTACATGCAGAGCCGACCTGGGTACGATTCCCAGGAAAGTATACATTTATTTTTTCTTCTTCGTTCCACTTAGTACAGATAGTAATCCGTAATAACTTTATTTTCCACATTGATATGAAAAAATCTTAATGGTAATGAGCTCATGCAGAAGGTGGAACGTGAGGGTCTAGACAAGATGAGAAATCCTTGGGAAAAGATAGATGCCTCAGATACCATAATTCCTGACTTTCCAAGGCTTGATGAGGAAGACTTGCAAAATATTACTTTTGGAGGATATCAACTGAAGTTAGCAAAATCTTACACCCGTAAGCACCTTAGCGAGAATGAAGGTTATGATTTATTAGTGCATAAAGACCAGAATGGACTTCTAATGGCAAAAATTCAGAGCCGGCATGTGTCCAGTAGAGTCTATAAACTCTGGCTTGATTATGATCAATATTCAGTCAGAGGTTGGTACTGCCAATGTCGATCCGGAGCCCGTGTTGTTGGTACGTGTGTGCACATAGCAGCCGTCATCTGGTACCTTGGATATGCACTTCATCAAAATGAACCTTTTAATTCGATGTCTGATTGGAGTTCTTATTTGAATGATGCACAATACCTTCCTGAACCTCAGTTGAATGATGATGATGATGATAACGGTGGTGATGATAATGATACAGCTGACATCGAAGAGTAATAAATCATTAAAAATAAGTTACAAGTTGCTTGTGAAGTAATTAGTCCAGGTAAAAAAAACCAGTCAATATTGTTATATCAGATTTCTCTGTAGCTTTAATAATATATATCATTTTGAAAGATCTAAGTACATACTGTTTTGGACTGTGTAAATATTCTTTGTGAATAGGTCATTACGAGAGCATGCATTTGCTTGCTTAATATTTTTATTAAAACTTAGAATAATAACCAAACGGTAATTTAATAGTATTGCCTTGTACATTCCAGTCAAGTTATATACTGTATGTGTTCTAGTTATACATGTGTACGTAATTAGTTCTTTTAAACATACAGTGACGATGTACAACATTTAGATTTTTTGTGACGATAATTGTATGGCGAAATACTCATGTATTTGCTATGTAGTTAGCTCATTTGTATTGGAATTGTTATCGACAAGGGACTTGATGTCAATATTCTTCTTACCATGCATTATGCATGTAAATGTCACACCATTTGTTTGTTTTTAGGGTAAGTACTGGCATTCTGGATAAAAATAAATAAATAAATTAATGCAGTGAAGTTAAATATAGAGAGGATATTTGCTTCCTCCGAGTGAATAACGGATATATTTCATCTCGTGGGTGAAAAACTCAGTATTTTCACGCGTGGCGAAGTCACGAGTGAAAATACTTAAGTTATTTCACCCACGAGATGAAATATATCCGTTATTCACTCGGAGGAAGCAAATATTCTTTTTATTTTATGCTCAAGCGTATTGTCTAACAATTTGTATAAAACACTGAAGTAGCTGATTTCTTTCTGCATCCCGCGCGATAATGTCAGCGGTTTACCGTTTATGTTCTGCTGTTTTTTTTTTTTATATTTGCACATAAAATATCAGTAGATATCAGTAGTTACATAATGCTCCTTCCCAATTGAAGGTTTAACAGTAGACAAAAAAAAAAAAGATTTTTTTTCTCACCCCTTCGTGGATTTGAACTCGGTTTGCTTGGATGCAAAGCAGCCACCTTAACCTTTACACCAGGCAAGGATCTTACAAAAAGAATTGAAATGTCTTACTCGTAATGTTATCCATCTCTATTGACGGTCAGTGAAAAAAATATCATATTTTTCACTGCAGTGAAATATTACAATTATTTCACTCGGAAAATCCAGTAATTCACTGCCTAGCATAAAATAAATATTTTTTCTTATGGATGTTTTGATGTTTTGTTGATATTTGCAGAAGTCTTTTGTCAAAGTCCTTTTGTCCCTGAGATTTCCATAATATATATATATATATATATATATATATATATATATATATATATATATATATATATATATATATGTAGTATCAACAAGTCTTTAAAAATTAAAATTTGCATGCATGACGTCATTAAAATCACAATAACGTAATGGAACCAGAAGTAACGTCATTTTATGTAGGTAAACTTTTGGTGCCGCCAGCATACACAATTTGATTGAATTCCACAAAAATTTTATTATTCTGCACAAAATGCATCCTAAAGAGTCTTTGTACAAAACTTAGAGCCTTTTGGTGGTTGGGCCAAATTTGACCCTTGTAGTACCTAGTCCTTTATAAACTCTTTTTATTTTTAATAAAATGCATGCATGCTTTAGCAATATATATAATTATTCTTGAACATCAAAGATAAAGAAACTGATTGTCACTGACTTTCATGTTAGAAAAAGTCACCTTAATTATGGCCTACTGTGACATTGTAAGATCATGTTTCAACAGAATCATTTCTTTTCTAAAATGACTTGTAAACATTTATAGTTATTTGTAAATATGATAGCCCTAGTGCTGATGCAGTTATAGTAAGACCATTGCCCAGAGATGCACCATTGGCTGCTGATCTAGCCTGGTCTGGGCAGGATGGGTTTGGAGACTAGCTTCAGTGATTAAATTTGTGCATTTAGCTCAGTTTCCCTGACACTGTTGTATGGACAGCCATGAAACTGATGGGTATATTCATCTTGGAATGTACTACTCACCAATCACAGTGACCTGCTTTTCATGCAGCAGTGATTATGTTAAGGTTTTGCATTTAGTTTAGTTTTTCTGACACTATTGTGTGTGAATGTACATTTATGAAACTTGATGGATGTATCCATCTTGGAGGCTACTATTCACCATGTGCAAAGTGACCTTTTTTCCAGCAACTTTGCAAGGTTTTTACATTATCCCACAGGAGAAAGTTCATTGGAATTCTTGTTTCATTCTTTATCACAATTTTTTTTCATTTGCCATCAATTTCAAGGCTGCAAACTCCTAAAATGGTCCACTTGCCTAGAATGGTCTTCTGACACTGTTGTATGTACCATCTGTTGCAATATTATGTGCGAGCATCTTTTATCATTTGCCGTCAGTTTCAAGGCTGAAAATCCAAAATGGTCTACTTGCCCAAGACAGATAAGATGGCTGATCTGGCTGGGTGCATACTCATAGTGCTTCTCAGGGCTGTCGCAAGTTTGCACTGGACGAAATGGCGCTCCAGGCCAATTTTGATGGGGTGGTTTTTTTTGGTTGCTTTTTCAACAGCACTATTAACATATGATTGGCTATATCATGCAGAGGAAGTGGGAGCTAAGTGCCTTTCCTAAGGACACACCAAGGCAGCTGAATCAGACTGAAAGAAGAAAAATGGTTTCTGCACAAAAATTTCAGTCCTCTGCCATGTACATGTACCTTTAGGAAAAAGTTTGGATGACTTACACATTGGGTAAGAAGAAAAAAAAACAATTGATTTTGAAATCAAAAGGTCAAAGGTCAAGGTCACAACGACTGAAAGGAGGAACATGGTTTTGTATAATATTATTTCTGGACCACATACCTTGACCAAAGTTTGTATTGCACTTAAGGCATGGAAGAGGCCTATGGATTTCAGAAGTCAAACGTCAAGGTCATTGTGATGCATAGAAAAATGGGTTTTGCAGAATAACTTTTGTTCAGGAGTAGGTTCTTTGAATAAAAAACTTTGTGGATAACTTACACTTAGCGTAAAACGAAGCCTACAAAATTAGGGTCTAAAGGTCATGGTAAGTCTAATAATAAAGTAATAGTTCATGGTCACATACCATGAAACCCCATGGTCAGTAATCTCGTCAACCATACCCTACTAGGGCCTTCATAAAGGACTATTAGACACAGGTCTGGCATATATAATGTGCCATTTACAGTACTCTAATAAAATTCCATGACAATCTGGATTTTTCTTCATATTCTATACAATATTCAGGGCAAGTAGCTGAAAATATTACTTGCACAGAAAACTTGTTAACTTGTGAATGTCCCAGGCTGCTGGACAGTGTATTTTTCCTCTTCTGAATTTTATGATTGAAGGAATATCAGATATTCAATCTTAATAATTCCATTTATTTTTCTTTCAGATGGCTTGTTGCCCTGAGACCATGGTCCTTTACAGCATCTTTCACACCTGTTGCACTTGGGAGCATCCTTGCTTACAAATCCACTGGAGAATGCAGTATTATGGTGTTTCTTACCACACTATTCACCGCTCTCTCTGTGCATGCAGCTGGCAATCTCGTCAATACTTATTTCGATTACACGAAGGGAATTGATGGAAAAACCAGTGATGACAGAACTTTGGTAGATAAACATCTCAAACCTCACGATGTGGCATGGTTGGGAACAGTGTCCTACATTTGTGGAATGGTGGGATTTGTAATTCTAGTCATGATTTCACCTGCTAAAATGGAACATATTGCTTTGATGTTTTTTGGAGGACTGTCAAGCAGCTTTATGTACACAGGAGGACTGGGATTGAAGTACATAGCTCTCGGAGACTTGTTAATCTTTCTCTCATTTGGACCTCTGACTGTGATGTTTGCCTTCCTGACTCAAGCAGGGAAACTTTCAACAGTGACTTTACTGTATGCCATTCCTTTAGCCTTAAACACAGTATCCATTCTACATGCAAACAACACAAGAGATATGGAATCTGACAAAAAAGCCAAAATCGTCACTGTGTCCATTTTGCTGGGAAAAACAGGATCATACATTTTATTTGTTTTCCTTTTATTTGCACCTTACATTCTCTTTGTACTGATGGGTCTTCATATATCTCTATGGCTATTCCTGCCATCACTAACAGCCAAAGATGTATTCGATATTGAAAGACTCTTTCGTTCTGGAAGCTTGAGAAAGGTACCACAAATGGTGGCACGGTTAAATCTCCTCATAGGATTGCTGTATGTTGTTGGAGTTTTCATGACAGATGCTAAATCCCTTCCTGAGCTTTTTGTGGAGAAAATTAACTAAATGAAAAAATATTGACCCCAAGAATGCTTTTTGTTGAGATATTGCATTTTTTTTTTGAAATTGTAGATTTTAGAGTCCCATCAGAGAGGAAAACTCTTATTCCTGGGTCCCATGTTATATGTTTTGGATACATGATTGTTTGAAAGAAATATACGCGTAATGACACCAATATATTACCACAGGTTAGATAATTATAATTTGTTCCAAGCAGGAATCAAACCCATGCTACAAGTAATGGCAACTATTGCTTAACACTTATGTACGAGTGCTCTAACCAACACAGCCATGCGCTCATCCCCCCCCAAAAAGGGTGAAACGAGATCAAAGGTAAGGAATTGAGGTGCGTTAGAACTTGCTTGATATATATATATATATATATATACCTGGTAAACCTGCTTATAACATGGTAATTGGTGTCCATACCTGCGAACGATGTTATGCACTGAACCATGGTATAGCGAGAATGATTGAACATTCTCTTAATCCGTATACCAGTGTCAAAAGTGGGAGAATAAAAACATTTGTCAGATGTGTAGCAATAATTTTACTATTTGCCAATTTATATAACAATCAGGATTAAGATAGCCCCATGCTTGATGACAATTCATCATTGCTGTATAAGAACATTAATTATAATCTGTAAGCTATAGGCTTCTGAAACTTAACTGAATTAATTTTATCTGTTAGTCAGCTTGGCTGATGTTTTGAGTAGTGTCGGGGAATAAGAAACCTCTAAGACAAAAAATTGGCTGATGTTTTGAGTACTGTCAGGGGATAAGGAACCTCTTGGACAAAAAATTGGTTGATGTTTTGAGTAGTGTCAGGGAAAAAGGAACCTCTAAGACAAAAAATTGACTGATGTTTTGAGTGATGTCAGGGATAAAGGAATCTATAAGAAAAAAAATTGGCTGATTTTTTTTTAGTAGTGTCATGGAATAAGGAATCTCTAAGACAAAATTGGCTGATGCTTTGAGTAGTGTCAGGAATAAGGAACATCTAAGACAAAAAATTGGCTGATGTTTTGAGTAGTGTCAGGGAATAAGGAACCTCTAAGACAAAAAATTGGCTGATGTTTTGGGTAGTGTCATGGAATAAGGAATCTCTAAGACAAAATTGGCTGATGCTTTGAGTAGTGTCAGGAATAAGGAACATCTAAGACAAAAAATTGGCTGATGTTTTGAGTAGTGTCAGGGAATAAGGAACCTCTAAGACAAAAAATTGGCTGATGTTTTGGGTAGTGTCAGGGAATAAGGAACCTCTAAGACAAAAAATTGGCTGATGTTTTGAGTAGTGTCAGGGGATGAGGAACCTCTAAGACAAAAAATTGGCTGATGTTTTGAGTAGTGTCATGGGATGAGGAACCTCTAAGACAAAAAATTGGCTGATGCTTTGAGTAGTGTCATGGGATGAGGAACCTCTAAGACAAAAAATTGGCTGATGCTTTGAGTAGTGTCAGGGGATGAGGAACCTCTAAGACAAAAAATTGGCTGATGTTTTGAGAAGTTTCAGGGAATAAGGAACCTCTAAAACAAAAAATTGACTGATGTATTGAGTAGTGTCAGGGGATGAGGAATCTCTAAGACAAAATTGGCTGATGCTTTGAGTAGTTTCAGGGAATAAGGAATCTCTTAAGACAAAAAATTGGCTGATGTTTTGAGAAGTGTCGGGGAATAAGGAACCTCTAAGAAAAAAATTGGCTGATGTTTTGAGTAGTGTCAGGGAATAAGGGACATCTAAGAAAAAAAACTGGGTGATGTTTTGAGTAGTTTCAGGGAATAAGTAATCTCACAGACAAAAATTGGGCTGATGTTTTGAGTAGTGTCAGGGAATAAGGAACCTCTAAGACAAAACAACTGGCTGATGTTTTGAGTAGCGTCAGGGAATAAGGAACATCTAAGAAAACATTGGCTGATGTTTTGAGTAGTGTCAGGGAATAAGGAACATCTAAGAAAACATTGGCTGATGTTTTGAGTAGTGTCAGGGGATAAGGAACCTCTAAGACAAAAAGTTGGGAGCCATGATGTGACTGTTATATCTGAATTTGTGTTAAAATGAAAAATTTTGTACTTGAACCCCATTCTTAGAGCTAACATTTTGATATTGAAGTTCACTCTCTAGGCTGCTAAATTTAAGCTTGGCAACCATGATCCTTTCCTGGTAGCCCACTGGGGTATCATCTGGTTTTGAAAAGATGATGGATATCTTTGGTCTAAAAAGTTGCATTTAGTCATCAAAGCTCATGTTCATTGTTGAATTTACAATGTATTACAAAACTGAACCCGCCCCATTTACCCTCATCAGTAAAAAGGTAACATTCAGATCTTGTGTTGGTGAGAGTGCTTTTAAAAATTCTTTGTAGAAAAAATTGTCTACCAGTTTTTCATCAGCTAGCAACACCATACATCATAGCAAGTATGTTACTTGCTACTGTTTATTTTGAGCCATAACTTATGTATTTATCTATGATTAAGGTATATAAATATTTGATACTGTCAAGCCTATTGTCATGCTTTTTTGAAAAACACTTGATACTGTCAAGCCTATTGTCATGCTTTTGGGAAAAACACTTGATACTGTCAAGCCTATTGTCATGCTTTTGGGAAAAACACTTGATACTGTCAAGCCTATTGTCAAGCTTTAGGGAAAAACACTTAACTGTATTGGAGCAAATTTCTGGATGGATTCATTTTCTTGACATCTTAGACCTTATTAGGAAGTGCAAAAAATGTAAAGCTGATGGATATCTTTGGTCTAAAAAGTTGCGTTTAGTCATCAGAGCTGATGTTCCTTGTTGAATTTACAATGTATTACAAAATTGAACATTATGATCTCCACCCCCCACCCCCACAATTGGGTTTGAACTTGGTTTGTCTGCATGTGAGGCAGCCATACTTACCACTAGACCATGCAAGCATCTAAAATAGCTCAAAATTTCTTGGTCATAATGTTATCGACGCGGCAGTGAAAAACATATTTCGTATTTCACTCAAGTAAATATTCTAAATTATTTCTATCGGAAAATCCAATAATTCATGGCCTAGCATAACATAAATCCTATTCTTGTGTTATGTATGTTGTTTATATAATCAACGTTTGTCTATGATTGTTAGCTTATTTGAAAATACATACTTAAAGTCCAGTTTACATAGAATTTTTATAAGCATTTCGCAATTAGACTTTTGTGACATATGTCAGGTGTAGCCCAGTATTTTTCCACTAGAATTACTCATATTGTGATGTGACATAGGTCATGTAGGCATATGTATTTATACAGATTTTGGTAAACAAATTCATTCCTATTCTAGAATTTTGATTCAAAAGATCAATCTGTAAGGAATCTATTTTAGTTGTGTTGTTGAAACCAGATATAATTTGAGAGGAATTATTTTTTTACAATATTCATTGGAAATACTAAAGTGCTCACTCTTTTTTGGATTAATACATGATTTTGGGATTTATTTGAACACATTCAAATACATTCTGGATTACATCTTTGTGGTGCATCAGGACATTCAAGGCTATTGGAATTCATTCAGAACATTCTATTATTTTGGACTTGTGATTAGGATATTTAGGATTATTTGGAATTTAACTCACAAATTTTAAGTGTCTTTTGAATTTTTCACTTTAATTGTCTGGAAATAAATTGCTTGTTGATTTTACTTACATTGTTGGTTTCACTTTCTTTCTGTTACATATTTTTAAGACCTAGAGTCGTAACAATTGAACATACAGCTGAAAACCAAATCATCCAATAAACAGTGAAAACCTACATGAAGAGCATGATAAGGGTGCAGTCTTAATTCTTATTTTTTCTCCATGGCCAAGTAACGGTGAATAACACTTACATACAACAGTAGCATCTATCTGGAAGTGATGAACTTGAAAAAATAATATCGGTATTTAAGAGTTTTATATCGAATTCCCCTCCCCCCCCATTAAAAAATTATATTCAGCTGATCAGCTGATAACATAAAATTATAAGTCAAAATATAGTGCACAGACAGGCTTTAGAAATGCAACAAGACGTCAAATCTGATCAAAGAGAGTAGTCTGAATGTTCTCACGTTGTGATGAATAGTATTGATTGTATATTGCTGGTCACATGATAATTTAGTCTGACTAAAGCATGACTATTAGGTATGAAATAAAGGTTGGATGGACATTTTAGACAATTTTAGTTTTTCTGTGTGTGATAAAATGCAGGAGAAAGATCACGTTGCATCAATTTTAAAGTCTCGATGTATATTTGTACCATCCAGTAGGATGTTGTAATGTATATTTGAACCATCAAGTAGGATATTGTAATGTTTATTGTACCATCCAATAGAATGTTGTAATGTATATTTGTACCGTCCAATAGAATATTGTTGTTGAGTAATTAATCATCGACAACTTAAAAATGTATACAAAAAAATTGTTTGTAAGAAAAATCCATGAAAATGTTCACTTTCTATTAAGATATTACCTTCATAAATATGGAAAATATAATTGCAGTTTGGAAAACTCGATAGTTTTGTTAAAGCTTTTGAAAATCTAGCACATCCACAGTGTGTTTGGTACCACCATATTCCAGAGTTGAAATGCATGAATGATATGAAAACATCAGAGGCTCTCCAAACAGTTTATTGGATCAAGAGGTGAGTTTGTGTTCGCTGCAGAGCTATTCACATGGCAACTAAAATGTTCAAGTGAAGTAATTTCATAAAATCAAAAATGTCACAACACTAGACCTTGAGTTACATTTGCTTTTAATTTACCTGTGCCTTTTTCTTTGCCAAGAAGAACTTAAGTTTGTGTCAATTTCAGACCCAGGTGAAGGTATAAAGATGATGCTGTGATTGCTGGAAACAGATTGGTTCCTATTTTAGCTTCAGTATCATGAATCTTTGACTAGGTAGTAAGTAAATAGTTTATGTTCAGCATGCATGTACTGTAATCATGCATTTTAACTCTGTAGTGCATGTAGCCATTGTAAACAAAAACTGACTTCATGATGTAATTGAAAGGATCTAATGGCACTAGAACTCGGCTAGGACTTAGCAAGGAAGTTGTTATACTAGGACTTAGTGAGGAAGGCATTACACTAGGACTTAGGATTCTTTACACTGTGACTTGACAAGAAAGTCTTTACACTATGAGTTATTGAGGAAAGCTTTACACTTGGACTTGGATTGGACTTACACAAGGACTTCCACTAGGACATACATGTAGGAAGTCATTTGAGTGATACCAAGTATATTTGTGATTTATGTTTGAGTTAGCAAAGTTTTACTGTAGCTGTTTATCTAGATGTATTTTACGATATTTTTAAGCTTGTTAAAAACATTTAAACCATTGTCATCACGTTAATAATTGCCTAATGTAATATTTATTTGAACCCTGCATATTTGCAAAACGTTGAATAATGTATGATTCAAACTTTCTCATTATGCTGTTTCAGCATCTGTGAATATTATGTTTTCATGAGATATTATGTTGACATATGATGCAGGTTTGATTATGACGATATTGACTGCTTGTCTTTAAATTGTTATTATGTTGACATATGATGCAGGTTTGATTATGATGATATTGACTGCTTTTCTTTGAATTGTTAGTATATAAAGCATCATTAGATATGGAAATTTTCCTTTTTCACAGCACAGGGAGTTTTTTTGGGGGTCCTCAGGGGCAGGAGAATCTGAAAATTGTCTACTGGCTTGAAATAAAAATTTTCATGAAATTGCACAATGGATCATAATTTTTCTACATATTTAGTTTACAAAATATATCTGGTTAAGTGACAGCAAATTATATTTGTACAGCAAATGTTTAAACTTGTCCTGAGCAAATTAACAATGGATTTGCTCCACTCTTGTTATAATGAGCCCATGTCCCAATGATAAATATTCTAAAATCATGGACAATTCCCAAAATATAGCAATTTACTCCATAAAAACTTGTTCCTAATCAACTTCTTTCCCCACAACAAATAATCTCCATTCCCAATCACCTTGAAAAATCCCAGCTGTGTTTGTGATTAATAATATCATTAATATTTCTTTTTTGTGATTAATAATGCCATTAATATTTCTTTATTATCATAATAATTATATCCAGCTGATCATATCTGCATCATCATTAGTGCTACTAGTGTTGAAATTTAAATGAAAATTAAACTGCTAAAGCTAGTGGGTGGTAATTATGATATTTTTAAAGTTCTGTTCAAATGAATTGAAGTTTTTCACTCCACTGCCAAACAGCCTTTATATTTCTCACCATGACTATTGTAGGAACTAAAATGGTTATCCTTGCCCATGTGTCTATCTGTAGGAGTAAAAATAGCTACCATTGCCCATGTGTCTATGGTTACCCTTGCCCATGTGTCCGTCTTTGGGAGCCAAAATGGTTACCCTTTCCCATGTGTCCATCTTTAGGAGCCAAAATAGTTACCCTTTCCCATGTGTCCATCTTTAGGAGCCAAAATGGGTACCCTTTCCCATGTGTCCATCTTTAGGAGCCAAAATGGTTACCCTCTCCCATGTGTCCATCTTTAGGAGCCAAAATGGTTACCCTTGCCATGTGTCCATCTTTAGGAGCCAAAATGGTTACCCTTTCCCATGTGTCCATCTTTAGGAGCCAAAATGGTTACCCTTGCCATGTGTCCATCTTTAGGAGCCAAAATGGTTACCCTTTCCCATGTGTCCATCTTTAGGAGCCAAAATGGTTACCCTTGCCCATGTGTCCATCTTTAGGAGCCAAAATGGTTACCCTTGCCCATGTGTCCATCTTTAGTAGCCAAAATGGTTGCCCTTTCCCATGTTTCCATCTTTAGGAGCCAAAATGGTTAGCCTTGCCCATGTGTCCATCTTTAGGAGCCAAAATGGTTAGCCTTGCCATGTGTCCATCTTTAGTAGCCAAAATGGTTACCCTTGCCATGTGTCCATCTTTAGGAGCCAAAATGGTTACCCTTTCCCATGTGTCCATCTTTAGGAGCCAAAATGGTTACCCTTGCCCATGTGTCCATCTTTAGGAGCCAAAATGGTTACCCTTGCCCATGTGTCCATCTTTAGTAGCCAAAATGGTTGCCCTTTCCCATGTGTCCATCTTTAGGAGCCAAAATGGTTAGCCTTGCCCATGTGTCCATCTTTAGTAGCCAAAATGGTTACCCTTGCCATGTGTCCATCTTTAGGAGCCAAAATGGTTACCCTTGCCATGTGTCCATCTTTAGGAGCCAAAATGGTTACCCTTTCCCATGTGTCCATCTTTAGGAGCCAAAATGGTTACCCTTGCCCATGTGTCCATCTTTAGGAGCCAAAATGGTTACCCTTGCCCATGTGTCCATCTTTAGGAGCCAAAATGGTTACCCTTGCCCATGTGTCCATCTTTAGGAGCCAAAATGGTTACCCTTGCCCATGTGTTCATCTTTAGGAGCCAAAATGGTTACCCTTGCCCATGTGTCCATCTTTAGGAGCCAAAATGGGTACCCTTTCCCATGTGTCCATCTTTAGGAGCCAAAATGGTTACCCTTGCCCATGTGTCCATCTTTAGGAGCCAAAATGGTTACCCTTTCCCATGTGACCATCTTTAGGAGCCAAAATATTTACCCTTGCCCATGTGTCCATCTTTAGTAGCCAAAATGGTTACCCTTGCCATGTGTCCATCTTTAGGAGTCAAAATGGTTACCCTTGCCATGTGTCCATCTTTAGGAGCCAAAATGGTTACCCTTGCCCATGTGCCCATCTGTGTGGTTACGTTTTAGTTTAGCATGGTTCGTACAACTTTGAAAAATCCTTGATTTTTTGGTGTTGCCTTGAAAGCTTCTTGAAGTTCATAAAAGTTGGGTTTTTTTGCTTGAAATTCCATGAGTAGGTTGAACGACTTGAAATTTGAAAAAAACTCCATGAATTTATCTGAGGTGTACAAAACATTGAAACTTAATAAAATCTATAGCTTTTTTACATTTGGAAATTTTGTTATTTGCTTATTTTCCAACAATAATGAATAAATAAATAAAATGGAATAAAACTGAGTGGATCAACAAAAAAAAAAAAAAAAACAAACAAAAAAAAACAACGCATGTATTGACAGTTGTGTGTTTTTCTGTTACTTTTGTACCTATTAATGCTGTAATAAGCAAGATAAAACGTTGACCTAGTTCAATATCTGTAAGAAAAAATACTCCTTGAAAACTTGTACAAGTCCTCGAAAACTCATTGAAAAATAACTCCAGGGCAGTACAAACCTTGTTTAGGTCATTTTTCAGGCAATGTAGTGGACAGTCGTGTTTCAGTCTTGACCCTCAATTTCTGAAAACTGAGGGCCCATGCACCATGCTGTCAGAAGTCTGCTGAGAGATCTGGCTTCAGTGCATTACTTCGTGATAAAAGTTACATCCACTTTGACAGACTTCCATATATTTCTTTATTCCCTCCACAAATGAAGTTTACTGGCGTCATCTTGTCCGTCCATCACACTTTTGCTTACTTAATATCTCTTGAAGCCTTTTGGAGTCTGTCTAATCAGCATTTTAAGAATTGTCCCCAATTTTATTGGCTCTACTGGTCATAGACCAGAAGACCTTATGGGATGGCCTGTTGTCCGTCGTCTGTCCGTCCGTTAGCACAAGTTTGTTATCACTACTCGACCTAAACTACTCTAAGGAATGCCTTGAAACTTTACACACACATTCATCCCAAAGTTTAGTTGGTCCTAAATGACAATGGTGCCGCTCAGACATCCAATATGGCCGCAAGCCATCTTGGAAATCTTGTTGCTACTCCTGAATGGATGGTCATATCAACATGAGGGTTCACTTAAAGACTTCTTATGATGTCTAGTTGGTCTTAAATGAAAATGGTGCCTGTCTGACATCCTGTATAGCCACCATCGCTACTCCTGAACGGTAAGTCGTATCGACATGGGTTTTCACTAAAAGGCTTCTTACTATATCTAGTTGGTCCCATATGAAAATGATGCTGCTCTGACATCCAGTATGGCCGCTATGCTGAATTATTTGTTCTTATCGCTTCTCCTCCTATATGGAAACTCCTATCAACATGGGGTTTTCAGCAGAAGACTTCGTATATTGTCTGGTTGGTCCTAAATTAAAATGTTGCCGAGCTTACATCTGGAATATCTTGTTATCGCTACTCATCCTGAATGAATCATCATACTGACTTGTCCTAGGTAAAAATAGCGCCAATCTTACACTAAATATGGCTGCCATTACGGGCATCTTGAAAATCTTGTTATTACTCCTCCTGAATTGTTGGTAATATCGACATGTTGTCTACTTGGTCCAATATGAAAACGGTGCCAGTCTTACATCCAATATGGCCGTCATCTTGAAAATATTGTTATCGTTCAAGAATATCAGAGATGGTTTCAACACTCGGCAGTTAAACAGAAGGAAGGTCTTATCTTGAATTGCTGGAAATTCTTTTGGGCCCTAGAGCGTCAGTCCCTCCAAGGAACTCTTTTTACAAATTGTGTCCACCCATCTGTTTGTCACACTTTTGTGAGTTTAATATACCCAGAACCGTTTGAGATATGAGATACCTGCATGAAACTTGGTATGCATTTGTATAATGACATAAGTTCCTATGTAAGATTCTGCTTTGCCAGATTATTACTTTTAGATTCATCTCCCCATTTTATGCGATGGCTTGTTGTCTGTCGTTTATCCGTTAGTACAAGTTGCAACATCTAGTATGACCGCTACAGCTACAATCTTGGCAATTTTATTATTGCTACTCCTCATGAACGGAAAGTCATACCAGCATGGAGTTTTCACCAAAAGACTTCTTATGGTGTCTAGTTGGTCCTAAATGAAAATGGTGCCGATCTGATCTCCAATCTGGGCCCCATGGCGGCCAGCTTGAAAATCTTTTTATCGCTACTGCTCCTTAGTGGATGGTCAGGTTGACATGGGGTTTTCACGAACATATTTCCTATGGTGTCTAGTTCATCTTAAATGAAAATGGTGCCGATCTGACATCCTTAGGCACAATGGTGGCCATCTTAAAAAATCGTTTTATTGCTCAGAAATATGAGAGATGTTTCAACACTCAGTAGTTAAAAAGAAGAAATGTTTTTATCTTGGCTTCGTGGAAATTCTTTTCGGTCTGTAGAGCGACAGTCACTTCAAGTGATTTTTGTTTGAAAATTTATCTTGCAAGTTTTTATCACCATCATCATATCATCATCATGTGTCAACTTTCTGGTAAACTGCAATAATTGGCAACTGCATAATTTATTCTCTTTTAGAGTATATTTCACTTATAAATCAGAAGCAATACTTTTTTTATTGAGAACAGTCATTGTCACTGTAACTTACAATATGCGTTTGTTTATTGTATGTAGTGTCTTGAAATTTTTTTGTCATCTGTATATCTTAGCTTTTATTATATTCTGTGAACACATATGAACTTTATTCCAGGCTATACATATATTCTTTTATTTTTGTGATTTAATGCCAATTAAGTTTATCGTATGGCCGTGCGTCCATCGTATCTCGTGCGTCGTCCGGCTGTCAGCAATTGCTTGCTACCACCCTGCAGTTCATATTTCCGCTTGAACCGTTTCAATCAGATTTGGAATTTGGGTTATATCATCAGAATCTCTGACGAGTTCTATAATGAGCCAGATCCATGAATGTTAATGAGATGATCTTGCACCAGATTCGCTAACATTTTTACCAGTATGGGGGCGGTATTTCTGATCCGATTTTAACCAAACTTGGAATATGTTCTTATATCATTAAGATCTCAAACATGTTCGACAATGAGCGAGAGCCATGCATAATAATGAGGTGATCTTCCACCTGATTGTCTAACCTTGTTACCAGTCTGGAGGTCATATTTCTTATCCGATTTTGATCGCACTTGGAATGCATGCATATATCATTAAGATCTCAGGTGAGTTAGGTAATGAACGAGATCCATGCATATTAATGAGATGATCTGATTGGCTGAGCTTGTTAACCCTCAGGAAGCCATATTTCTGATCCCGTTTTGATCAAACCTGAAATATTGGCTTATATCATTAAGATCTCGGACTAGTTTAATAACGAGCGAGATCCACGCATACTAATGAGGTGATCTTGCATTTGATTGGTTGAGCTTGTTACCCCACTGGAAGCCATATTTCTGATCCGATTTGGGTCAAACTTGAAATATAAGCTCATGTCATCAAGATCTTGGACGGATTCGATAATGAACGAGATGCAAGGATAATAAAGAGTTAATCTTGCATCTGATTGGCTGAGCTTGTTACCAAACTGAAGGCCATATTTCTGATCCAGTTTTGATCACACTTGTAATATTGTCTTGTATCATCAAGATTTTGGATGGGTTTTACAGTGTGCGAGATCGACACATTACTGATGTAATCTTGCATCTGACTGGTCGAGCTTATTACCACCCAGGAAGATGTATTTGTGATCCGATTTTGATCAGACTTGGAATATATGCTTGTATCATCAAGATCTTGAACTGTTTCAGTAATGAGCGAGAACCATGTATATTAAGGAGGTGATCTTGCATCTGGTTAGCTGGGGTTCTTACCGTTCTTGAAGCAATATTTTTTATCAGTTGGGTTTATTATCATCAAGATCTTGGATGACTTCGATTATGAGCAAGAGACTGTGCATATTAATTATGCCTTCATGTTTAGATGGATTTTTTTTTTATCAGGATATAGTAAAATAGGTAAAATCAACATGATATCAAGTTTGGGAGATAGTTTACATAGAATGTGTTCGTACACTGCTACATACGCCTGCAAATGACTTGGGATTTGGAGTAGCCTCTTGCTTTTGTTTCAACATCATTTGTTTTGTGTCCTTTGCACAAGTAGCTCCACCACAATATACAAACGTGCCCTCAACGGCTCAGATGTTGGCGAATTATGGTCCTTTGTGGTGAGGAACCCGCAGGACACCACCGACCTTGGATAGGCTACTGCTTACTCTTGCATAACATCAGAACTAGGGACTGAACATTGTACCGCAGAAGTGTAAGGCGATTCTGTTACCACTGCGCTAATTTGATCTTTTGCATGACATTCCTGTCCAGAATTATCCATTTTCAAAAACTGTCACTCTTTGCTTCAATCTTTGAAAATCTGTTGGCCTTTTTGTCTGTCCTATGTGCATATGCATTAGTCTCAGTGCATTTTCCACAGAAGCAGACGTTAAATTTTGAAATATATATTTGGATTTGACAATTTTACACAGTCAATTGATAACAACCCTTGATTTTTGTGGTGGATTTGGGTGGAGAGATTCCGTGTGATGATGGTACCAAGTTGTTACGAACACATAGGCTAAACTGATTTATTTTATTTATTGTCCATCTATGTAAACTGAAAAATCTGCTCAGCAAGGTACATATTGAAGACTAGTCCCCACCAGTTAGTAGTTTAGAATATTCAGTTGTGCATACCTCTTTAACTGCCAACAACGTAAGCCCAGATCTGTCGTCACCTAATACGCCGGCAGATCAACGTCATTGCTCTTGGTATTACTCGTTATTTAAGCTAACAGGTACACCTTGTACTGCCGGTGCATTATACAACTGCAGATCTGGGTGTATGTTTGTGTGCAGTTGGATGCACGCTATTCATGGATAAATACAGTCGTACTATCGAGGAAGTTCAGTTTTACATTTCCTCTCGTGGCTATCAGCTAAAAAAAATTGTCCTTAGGTTTAAACATTTAAGATGTTGGGCCAAACCAATTTAGCCTTGAACTGTTTACTGTTAGCTTTAAAATTATTTTACTTCCTTTCCTATCTACATTAAATTTAACAAGTTAGTGTTTTAATGCATATTGTAAACTTTTGCTTGAAGTAATACATGTACATCAATCTCAAATATAAAGCATGAAGTCGATGCATGCATTAGTTCAAGTCTTTGATTCCCCGAAGCATTCCTTTTTCTAGACACGATATGCTAGAGTTTATTTTCCGTAGATATACTAGCATGTGCTATGTATCTCTCTATCGTAAAATGCTACAGATAATTTGAAGATAAAACACGCAGTCTCACAAATTCGGTGGATTTAGAGATGAAGTTCGTGGTTCCAGAGCAATGAAATACAATACGTGATGTAATTGAGTCAAAAACCGCAATTTTCATGGTGAAATAGATGCATCTGAACATTACTTATTTATGTTTTGTTGTTTTTGTTTTGCTTTTAGCTCTCCTGTTTAAGAGATGTTGGGGTCGTAGACCAGAAGAGCTTGTGTGATGGCCTTTCTTTTGGCGTCCGTTAGCTCAAGTTTGTTATCACGACTCCTGCTAAACTACTGGGAGAATTGACACTAAATTTCACAGACACATTCATCCCAAATAAAAAATGGCGTCCCTCTAACATCCAATATGGCTGCCACAGCAGCCATTTTGAAAATCTTGTTATTTCTAAAACTAACGGATGGTCATATCGACATGTTTTTGTCACTAAAAGACTTCTTATAATGTCTATTTGGTCCTAAAAGACAATCATGCTGATATGACTACCATGGTGGCCATTTTGAAAATATTGTAATCTCTACCCCTCCTGAACGGATAGTCGTATCGATGTGAGCTTTCACCAAAAGTCTACTTGTGATGTCTAGTTGGGCCTAAATGAAAATGGTGCTGATCTGACATCCAATATGACCACCATTGCAGCCATCTTGAGAATCTTGTTATGGTTCCTCCTCCTAAACTGAAAGTCATATCAACATGGGGTTTTCAACAGAAGACTTCTCATAATGTCTAGTTGGTCCTAAATGAACAAAATGCCAATCTGACAATCAATATTGCCACGATGGCCGTCATATTGAAAATCTTGTTATCGTGAAGGCGGTTTAGCCAGCCCTCGCTCTTACAGAATATTTGTTTGAACTGGCAGAAAATGGCAATATAATGCCTACAAAGATATTGAGGTCCTCTTCGAAAACTGATCAGCACTCTTTGCAGACGAGTGAAGGATGAACGCCTCACTACGAATTTTTAGCAGTTTCCTCTGTTTTGGGCAACTATTTTTCTGCATTTTTGACTTGTATGAAAATAAATAGGGAAGATGGTGTGTATGCTCAAATTATTGGCAGTTTTGCATGTTTTTGTGTCTATGTTTTTCTTTAGTTCTGATTTTTCAGCCTTCAAAAATGAACAGACTAAGCGCGCAAAAAGGACACTTGTCACATGCTTACATGCCTAACTCTTCTTAGAGGTCATAAAAGGTCATGTGCCATGTGCTTACATGCCTAACTGTTCAAGAGCTCATAAAAGGACATGTGTCATGTGCTTACATTCCTAACTGTTCTAGAGGTCATAAAACCTCGGAGTTTGAGTTTGATTTTTTACTGTAAGTCAAATGAAAATGGTTTGTCAGTGTAAAGACATTGTGATTGGTGGATAAAGACTCGGGCTTAAAAGTGATATGATCTTCATTTCACGGAGCCGTCGGTACAACACTGTCCTTCCTAGAATCTTCTCTGCTGTCAAATTCCATAATGGTATCATATACGTACGTTCTCCCTGGTATTTGTCAATCAGAAGCCGATATATATTCATCATAGATGTCTGTAGGATTTTGACAATGGAAGACTGGGGACATTTTTTTCTTCTCCAAAATATGTGTGTTCGGCATCTAGAAAACTAAGAACCATTTTTGAAAATTGAGAGTTCAGTCCTGGAAGTCATAAAACTCTTGAGCTGAGGTTGAGTTTGAGCTTGATATTTTCTTTCAATTAATCACAAATTACGTTGCCTTTAAAAGCTAGTTTCTGATAGACTGATAGTGTTAACTCAATTTCAAACTCAATATCGGATTTTTATGATATTCAGGCCTGGGCAAAAAACTGGAGGTCATAGAAGCGAAGACTCTCACTTCAGAGAGCTCGGATTCATTCGAAAAGGTGATTTGCTCCATATTTATCCTTATGACTCGTTTAAGGTATATGTGCCGTTTTGGTCATTACACCATGTATTTGGGCCATTTGACTTCAAATGAGCACAGCAGAATTATACATTGTAATTAATTATAACTGATAGGAGTAACAGATTACATTATTATAATTACAAATAGGTAAAAAAAATTTTAATCAACTGCCACTAGATCAAGCAATTACATTTTTTTAGTTTCTTAAACTTAATATTTTTTTTTGCCGGGTCCAAAATATTTCAAACCTATTTAGAAACAACCCCTATAAAGTGTATGTAGAGTCCATGCGCATGTGTCTTCACATGACAGTATTCATGTATTCAAATTAGTGTTTACTGATTTACAGGTGAGTAACCGCAACTTTACAACTACATTTTTAATGGTTCAGTCTTTTGGACTTGTAAGTTTGCGTAAAGTTTTGAAAATTAACAAAAATTCATTTGCTTATTTTAGTGACAATTGATTACATATTTTTTCCTATTTGTTACAATAATGTAATCATGATATTCCTATCAGTTAAAATTATTTACAATGTATAGTTTCTGCTGTGCTCATTTGAAGTCGTATGGTCAAAATCCATAGCGTAAACAACCAAAACGGGCACATTAACCTTAACTTTCATGACAAATACAATAGATTAATAGTGCTGCTTTATGGAGAAATTTATGTAATGAAAAACACTGTTTAATTGAGTTTAAGGGATTTTTTTTTAGCTTTGTCGTAAATAATACAGAAATTACTGAGGTTGTTAATGTACTCAGGTTACTGATGTTACAGGTGAGCAACCTCTGTAATTTCAGTAATTTAAGTAAACGCAAAGTTTTAACCTACCGGAAACAGGATTATAACCTGTGTGCTAAAGTTATGGATTCATTCATCTCAGTGTGATGGATAGACTGAATTTCAGACGTGAGCTTTACCATATAACTTACGTCTTTGAAGGTGAAATTGTGTGTGGAGATTTGTACCACTACGTCAGTAGTTGAAACTGAACAATCAGTGGTATGAATATAACAACATGTGGGATACATGTACAATAAAGAAGGAAAGTAAAAGACGTATATGTAATCAATCGTGTACACGAAGATGCCCGGCTAACTCCATGGATAACAATGCTTCGATTTCTAGGGAAAAAAAATTTTTTTTATATACATGTATTCATGCATCAGCAAGTTACATCACAAATCACAAATTACATTGCATCGAAATGCTATCGCAATGCTTCAATTAATCACTAGATTCTGTTTTCTATTGTTTGAAAATCTCACATTCAGAGTAAAATACATCATAGCAGATTAATTTTATGCACACAAAAATAAAATTGTTTGCGAGCGCAGCTAAAAACAACCCTTATGTTATATCATTTGTTAGCGGGAAATTGAAAATGCCTCGAAAGTACTAGTATATCAGTTTAAGAAAATATAATTATTTTTCGACCCCGTTATACCTTATCTGGTGATGTTTTACTCATGATCATTATTATTCGACTCTGTTATACCTTATCTGGTGATGTTTTACTCATGATCATTATTATTCGACTCTGTTATACCTTATCTGGTGATGTTTTACTCATGATCATTATTATTCGACCCCGTTATACCTTATCTGGTGATGTTTTACTCATGATCATTATTATTCGACTCTGTTATACCTTATCTGGTGATGTTTTACTCATGATCATTATTATTCGACTCTGTTATACCTTATCTGGTGATGTTTTACTCATGATCATTATTATTCGACTCTGTTATACCTTATCTGGTGATATTTTACTCATGATCATTATTATTCGACTCTGTTATACGACTCTGTTATACCATATCTAGTGATATTTTACTCATGATCATTATTATTCGACTCTGTTATACCATATCTGGTGATATTTTACTCATGATCATTATTATTCGACTCTGTTATACCATATCTGGTGATATTTTACTCATGATCATAATTTTTTTGACCCTGTTATACCTTATCTGGTGATATTTGACTCACGGTCATTATTATTCGACCCTATAGTACCATATATGGTGATATTTTACTCATGATCATTATTATTCGACTCTGTTATACCATATCTGGTGATATTTGACTCACGGTCATTATTATTCGACCCTCTAGTACCATATATGGTGATATTTTACTCACGATCATTTT